>CM048744.1:239310831-239745831 GCA_026315105.1 Locusta migratoria
TCACACTATTTATTTTTTCCTCTGCCATACGTTTTCCCCTTCTCCGATAATATTCCGTTGTAATTTGACCTGGCCATTGGTGTTTTTTATAACGTTTTGAAAGTATAATAATAATAATAATAATCACCCAGTACATACGGCCACCCGTATATTTGTTTCTGAACTCATGTAAGTTCCTGAATGCAAATTGCTTTCATTCTTGATACGGCAGGAGCTGTTCTAGATTGCAGAAACGAAATAACTTTTAGTGGTAGGATGTGGTAAACCCCTGATGTGGTAATGTTTCCTGCGCAATTTCACTATTCATCGTTATACATTTTGTGGCAAATTCCAATAGACGTAAAGTTCGTACTGTTGTGTGAAGTGACAGTAATGACATTGACAGACAGAAATGACATTGAAAGACAGAAATGCCTTGCTAGGTACAGTTATTTCTTCTTTGCATGAAAATGGACGCTGCACATGTTACCTAGGGTTTTTTAAATGCTGAGCATTCATAGTATACAGGGCGTCGAAAGTTGCAGTGTGTACATTTGTACATGTGGATAAGAAATTGATTGATGATAGCGTATCGCACTTCTTTGTAAGCATAGTATTGATCTGTTAGATTTTTGTGCCCGCGCGTGGAGTAAAATCTTCGCCAAATACAATGAAGTATACGAAAAGTAGTACTTAGTGCACGTTGTCTCACAGTTTTCTGGCATTTGAAGAACTGGGAAAATACAGTCAGAAGCAGTAGGATTTTCTCTCTTCTCTTAAAATGAACAAATGTGATATTCTTTACCCCTTTGCGTTTTGGGTGCATATGAATAGACACTTAAAAATGCCGCTTTCTATTGCGGAGTAATTTTTTACGAACATGTTAGACGCTACGGACGAGAATGAGTGTCGAGGTTCGCGAAATTTACGGTCTCCAGTTCGCATTTGGCGACCGAAAATTGGCAATTGGCAATCGGGGCTTAAAAATAAGTTAGATTTTTTGAAAACGTTGGAGCTGGGTTCAGAATTGTTAAAGCCCGAAGATGTAAGCGGTAATTTTACTGATGAATAATGCAGGCCTACATTTCCAGGTAGTTGTATCAGTATTTTTTATTTTTTAACATCCTTCCTCAGTATTAGTGCAAATAAGATATTAAACGCCAGTTTTGTTTTGACATCATGGATATCGTACCTTCTTCGTACGCTTTAGTTTTGTTCAGGCAGCAGTTAGCGGGTTCACGCGCATGTGCAGAGCTAAAATTGTGTATAAGCTTGCGTTTTCCTGCGCCTTCTTCCTGCATATGCAATGACAGCAAGCAACCAGACTAGCAGACACTACTCGGATTTTTTTTTTCTTGGCGCCTCCAAGCTGCCTGAGTTGGAGTAGGGTTAGACTCACGTGATTCGTGTTTTTATTTGAGTGGGTTCTTAAAAGTCGTGAAAGCTGTTGCAATTTCCGGGTAGGACTATTTCATATTTGTGTTTCATAGTTAATTGTAAGGGAAGTATTTTATTCAATCCTATAAAACACCATTACATGTCAGCTGATTCATCCGCGAGAATTCAACCGGAAATGGAGCGAAAAACATATCAGCAGAGCAAACACCAAATACTAAATACTGAAAGCAGCGCACAGGACTTTGCTGAAGACAGATACACTGGAGGATTTGCTGGCAATATCTCTGAATCTACCACTCTGAGTTTGTCCCAAAGGTGCCCCTGATAAGTGGTACTTCTCCGCAGAAAGACAACGCTACACAAAAATGAAGTGCTAGACTATGTTACTAATATGTATTTTGCTGTTAAACAATTCGATACGGTATTATGTGTAATGATATAGTTCTAATTGTGGCAATGGGGGAGGAAGGGGAATTATTTCAAATTCAGATAAAGGGGTTGTGTCGACCAAAGTTGTTGGGACTGGGTGGTGGCTTCAGAACTCTGACATTTCGCACGGTGTCCTAGTTATTTACTTCGTAATGTGCGATAAAATAAATAATTTTTTTCCTTGCAGGTACACAGCGGAGGAGATAGAACTGAAGGTAGCGGAATACCGCACCATGTTGGTCGACAGTGGCGGCAAGGCGACGGCCATACCCAGAGACGAATTCGGACGCTTCGCGTAAGTACCCTTCACATTGCTACGTTTCTTTCCCAGCAGCAGGTCCGCAGTGGAGCAGTTCTCACTGAATAGCTTGTGCCCCGCTCTGGAAATTTTGCTCTTTGCTGTTGTCTCAAATGATCACGGGTCGAGCTTTCAAAAAAGGTAGTTTACGGAATTTTCCAGCGGCTATATACTACTTTTGTTTTCAGCTTTCAGGAACCACGCCACTGGATGAATGGTTCTTATTACAACTTCACCTACAACACCAGCTAAACAAGTCGACTGAGATGGTGTCACCATTGGCGGCATATGATTCCTCAGTGTGTTTAGTTTTTAATTACCAAGATTTCCTGTAGACGTGACAGGCAAATTGTAGAAGTCCCATGAACCCATTTGAAGTAAAGACATGCAGAGATTACTGCCACGGTACGATCGGAAGTAGTTTAATTGTGGAGTGTACAAAGATGTACATTGTTAGTTCAAACAATTGAAAGTCGTTTTTCGAAGGTAAAAAAGGTTTCAAAAAATAACTTAGTAACATAGTTGCCGGTAGGTGAGTACTGTACGTAGGGTATAAAGTCAGTCGTAAAGATGTTGATTCAGAAGTTGCTGTATGCAGGTTTCCCCTTTAATTCAAATTCTGTGTTTTGAGTAATTGTTAATCATCAAATATTGAATCATATTTAGTAATAAACATATTTTTACTACTGCTTATATGTAAATAAAATTTTATACATATTAACTGTTACTTCCAAACGTACTCTAACCGTTTCTGTGACTCAGGAAGTCACGCACGCAGTGGAATGTAGGGTACTTTGCGTGCTAACGCTTATTGAGTTATTCAAATAAAATTTGGAAGACTGCAGGTCGTAATCCCGTACCCAGGAGCACACAAACAATTGCACCTCTCAGAACGGGCATCAATTGGGGAAATATAAAGGGCCAAGATTAAGGTCGAAGTTAACGTCACAACCTCATCAGATATATTCGTTCTTTATAAATTACATAAGGATTCTCGTGAAAAACTTCTGCGGTTAACGGCTGTTTCCTTAAGTTAATACATTTGTTATATCAAAATCTCCCCTCTTCTCGACACAATCAGAATTTGCAAAACAATTTAACGGTGGCAGCTTCCTGGTTAGCATGCGCGCTCGTTGCTTTCCTCTCTAACTCATTCCCTTAACACGCCAGCATGTAATCAACTTAGCGAGAAATGCCTTAGCCTTATATGAAAAACAGTAACTAATTACGAGTACATCAAAGATACATTTCAGTCTCTTAGAGATTTAAAAAAAAAAAAAAAAAAAAAAAAAAAAAAAAATTCTATTCTTGGCTTTCGCAATTCTGCATCAACTTGAATTTAGTGTGAATACTGATATTTTTACACTTAGTAAATAGTAATAAAATATTCAGTATTTGTTGAGTAACATTAAATAAGAGTAAATAAGTACCAATACCCAGATTCCAACTAGGAACTTTACATTTAGAAAATACGATACGTACTCAACTACAGACATTTGTTAGTAAGTCACGAATTTATTGAAGTTAACAGCACCAGACAACCCTGTAATTTTTTCTACAGTTTATATAAACATGTTGTACTGTCGTGGAAAACTGCTGTCTGGGTGTGAAGCTTCAAATCTTAAGACGCATGAATATGACTAGCCTCCCTTTCAAGCCGATTAGAGAAGGTCGGCAGATTGAAAATCCTCTTACTGTTACGCTATAGAAGGATTTTTTTTTTAGATTCACTTCATTATCTTTTCAGCTACCAGCCGCTTTTCACTTACTCATATAACCTCTCGTTGTATTATTTTTGAGGATAATTTTTAGTGTAATTGAAGGTAAATGTGGAGTAGAACATTTGTAAATTATGGTACAGTAGTGCATGACCGTATGAAAAGTCGTCCGTATTATAATGCTAGTAACTGTTCTGTTGATTTGCTAGCAGAGATCGGATTTCGTGAAATAATTTTATAGTAAACCAAGGTACACTGATCATGGGGTGTGTAGCTAAGGCTGCTAATGACACTGCTCGTAGACGTCTACGAATTTATATAATAAAATTCTAAACATTGATGATATTATAACACAAAATGAAATAATATAAAGTGCAATTGGACTATCTTTAACATACGACGTCTGTTTAGGAAATTCCGGAACTTTGTCCACGAAAGTGTTCTTTGCCTCCCTTTTACCTACTGTGCATAGTCTCC
This sequence comes from Locusta migratoria, assembly GCA_026315105.1. Classification (NCBI taxonomy): domain Eukaryota; kingdom Metazoa; phylum Arthropoda; class Insecta; order Orthoptera; family Acrididae; genus Locusta; species Locusta migratoria. The sequence goes on from CM048744.1 coordinate 239,315,131, forward strand.
ATCGAAATAATGTGTTACACAACTAATTCACCGCTCCCAACTCCATTTACGCTTCTGGAAGCAGTCATGGCGCTCTTGCTGAATGGCGCAAATTTTCTTTTATCCCGTCTATCGTTGCAAATCTTCGTCCTTTCGACGGGGTTTTCAACTTTGGAAATGAAAAAGTCCCCATGGCTTTAGTCTGGAGGCTATGGAGGATAAGGCAGCACGGTGATTTTTTTTTATTTATTTGTTTATTTTCATTTTTTGTGCGAAATCACGTACCAACAGGGATGACTGTGCGGCAACATGATTCAATCCAAGATTTTGTGTCAAGATTTCGCGACATGATACAACTTACTTTCTTCTGCAAGCTCAAAAACGTTCAGGCGTCGATTGTCGCGCACAATTTCGGCTACGTTCGTTACACGAGTGACGCCGGTAGACGCCGAAGGACGTTCTCAACCAGGGGTCACCAAGTTCCGCCTCGTCGATTTTAAACCTGTTGAACTATTCGTAACACCGTGTACGACTTAAGCACCCTTCACTGTAGGCCCTCTGTATCATTGGATGTGTCTCTTTAGAGGTTTTTCATGAGTTTCACGCAAATTTTAATGTCAACAAGTTGCGCTTATAACTCTTGCATCTCGAAATTCGCAAACTGTGCGTCACAACCTTTTACGAATTTACAGCACTGGACAATAAGCAACAGGCATTCAGTAATCGAAATTCTGGCAATCACACATTCGACACATTCCATTGACAAGAAATTACGAATGTTCCGGAATTTTTTGAACACACCCCTAAAATGTTTCAAAAGTTTGTTAAGCGTAAGAGACTTAACTGCGGGGTCATCAGTCCCTAAACTTACAAACTACTTATGTACTACCTTATACTAAAGACGACACAAACATCCATGCCCCAGGGGGGATCTGGACCCCCGACCGTAGCGGCCATGCAGACTGTGACTGGCGCGCCGCAGACCGATCGACCACTGCGGCCGGCAGACCACTAAATATCATTATTGCAGACGACCTGACACTTTCGATATAGACAGATGTAACGCTAGCGAATGAATAGATGAGATGCAAGAATCTGAATACTGTACATCAACTGTGTTTTGACAGTTCACCCTCAATATTCCTTGAGAGACATCTTTAAAATCGCACTGACGTGTTATACGGCCCACTTTAGATTTGTAGTTTTATAAGTTTTTGCAAACAAATAATAATCTAAATAATAAAAAATTTTAAACGTGACTGCGTCTCAGCAACGGTTATAGGATAGCAAATTAATAACAGCCAAGTTTATTAAACAACTATTATTGCAACTGGTTGGCTGTTAGCCGTTATTAATTTGCTAATAAAAATTAATTAATAATTGTCTGAAACCCTTTTAGGAAAAAATTAGGTAGTGGCGGGTTCCGAACCACTGACCTTCAGCGTCACAGTCCAGCGCATTGCCCACTATGCTACGGCGAAACGTTAGAAGTTACGTTCTTTAATCTCGTACTATTACTGGCCGTTGTTAACAGATGCTAATATGGCATTTATAGACATTAGATTAACATTTATCGTACGAAGAACGACGTGTTTTTGGTAATTCTTCGGTACACCATTGCTTTGAAATAACAACGTGTAAGTTACAATAAGAAAATCATCAAATACGCAAGGCAAGATGGCGTATGCCAGAGAGAGTTGTGGGCGAGGAATGTCACGTGACATCTCCGAACTGCTAGTTTTCGTTAATTCAATGGAGGGTCTCAAATCTCCGTTATTTTTGCAAATATCTCTCAAACCATACGAGATATGAAAAAAAAACAAAAAAAAAAAATAAGGGAACAAAGTTGTAGAGAATTTTCTCCTCTACAAAATCGGTTATTCGATTTTCGTGTCAGATGAACGGTTTATTTGCAATTAAAATTCATTACAAACGGCTTCTTTTGGTATTACTAACGTATTTCTTGTCCGAAATATTCACAAAGCGAGGTTCTGGTGTCTGGTAGCCAACAATTGTCTGTAAAATTTGGTGCCGATCGGTTGAACGGTTCGACCTAAAAAGTGAGAACACGTTACAGCCAGACATCGTCAAATCGCCGTTATTTTTGCAAATATCGCTGAAACGATGCAAGATATGAAAAAAAAAAAAAATAGAAAATAAAACATAATAGAGCGACGTTGTAGAGAATTTTCCCCTCTACCAATTAGGATTTTCAATTTTCGTGTCAGATGAACGGTCGTTTGCAATTACAATTATATTACAAACGGCTGTTTGTGGTATTACTACCGTATTTTTTGTCCGAAAAATTTGAAAAAGTGAGGTTCTGGTCTCTGGTGGCCTACAATTATGTCTGTAAAATTTGGTGCTGATCGGTTGAACACGTTACAGACAGACAGACATACATCCCAAAATCGACGTTATTTTTGCAAATATCTTTGAAACGCTACGAGATATGAAAAAAAACCATAAGAGAGCAAAGTTGTAGAGAATTTTCTCCTTTGCCAATTAGGTTATTCAATTTTCGTGTCAGATGAATAGTTAAGCCGTTATTTTCATTTAAATTTCGAGCTGTCAAAAGACGATCGCAAAGGCCCACTTTTAGTGTTACTACCGTAAACTAAAGTGGGCCAATAATAAAACATGTGACGATTGTGTTAGGTTCTATATCCTTCCACATTGCCAAGAGTTTGCCGGCGATATTCTGCGACAGGCACACCGGCAGAAGAGCCGGCTGGGTGAACTGGGCGCTGATGGTTGCGTGGGTAGCGACCGATTGATCGCTCATTGCAAGGACGCGACCCTTGGCAGGGAGCTGAGTACAGCCACTTCCACTGCGAAGCGCTGAGGCGAACACGGGAGCCGCGGGGTAAAGCTCTGTATAGGGAAAGTATGGCCAGCCTGCGAGGGGCAGCCATGCTGGGCCTATTCCGCTGCTGCTTACAAGCCGACCGCTACAACGTTCCCAGCGCTGAACAATACTTATCAACCGATTTTGAGGAAACTATTCAATGAAACAATTTAATTTTTTCACATGTTATAGTGTGATATATTCGCTCGATAATGATCTCGATTTCTATTCTTTATTGCTTATAATTTCCGTGCTACATCAAATTAAGTAAACTACTGCGCAAAAGTTTGAAGAGATTGCAGAGGAAAAATCGCATTGCGTAGACTTCGCGTGTGGTTGATTTTAGCACACCCAATGTTGCGGACGAAATGTAGGTTAGATATCGAATTTTTATTAAAGGTTGAGATCAGAACGGTAACTCTTTTCGTTCTCGAGATACAGGGTGTTATATCCGACGGACAGATGCGGGAACTTCGCGTAGTTCTGTCCATGCGGACTTCGCTGCTTTACGGAATACTTTTCTTCCGATTTTAAGAAAACTGTTTAGTTTGTGGCTCCAGATCTAAAGAATTCACCTGTAAATTCAGATTGACCTGTACCGCATCCAAATATTCCAATAGACCGTGACGATGTCGTCTTCGGAGATAGCGTAAATTAAGAAAACAATTGAGATGAATATTTTCTTGCGTATTATGTACTTATATCTTACGTGAACTACGAAAAATGCAAGGAGATACCCACTACATGACTTTTACCAGCAACAGAAATTAAAGGTGCCTTTACAATGCCAATTACATTTGAATGTCTAATATTTGTCTTGTTTCAATTCTTTGTTTCCTGTAATGATACACTCTGTCTCATGAAAACGAATGAGGAAAGCTTGTTTCAGGAACTGTAGATTAATTTCATATCTAAACGGGAAACTAGTTCATTCACTAATAGGTCAAAACTTCGTGTATTTTCGGCAACTACCTGCAGATGAAATCGACGACTCGTGAATAATTTAACCTCACGACATTATGCAGGAATTTTCTTCACAAATCTATTCAAGTTAAAAATACATAGGTATCTGCTGCGAGATCAATTCGTCAGTGAATCTTTAATCTATTAATTTACATTATAAGTTAAAATCATCACAATACAAGAACCGATGTTCGCTTCTGAGCTCCTAGTTTTCTGACGTTTTTCTCTGTTTCTGATATCTAATAAAAGTACTATAATGATTACCTCCCTTCTTCGCTTCTTAAAGACACCCAAAAGTACAACACTGTGCCGTTACTCAAACCAAAACATACGAATATTTACAAGGCTTCTCATGGCAGTCCAGCAACGTATAGGACCAAGATGGCGGTAGGAACCACGTGACTCGATTTCAGCCAATCACGAGCTACAGACGGCGGCACGCGGCACGGAAAAGGATGGCCATACTTTCCCTATACAGAGCTTTACCGCGGGGGGGATTGCCGAGCGCTCTAACGCGCCTTGCTGCGGAGCGCGCGGTTGCTCCTAGTCGGGCGTTAAGGCTAGTCTGCACGACGACACTAGATTGCGACACTCGTTTCCTCAAGTGAATTGCGCGCAACTGGTTTCGTGTGTCCGTAGACACGACGCCGATACTATACACTTCAGTTCCGTCGTTTTGTGAGTGCCGCAATCTCCGTAGAAAGTAAGTTTTGGTAGCTGTAAGAGTTGTGGCGGAGCTATTGCTTCTCTGTGTGAAGTCACTGCATAAGAATCAACATAAAAATAATAAAAAAAACGTGTTTGGGTTTGTGACTGGATTAAAAAAAAAGACGTCAGCTCGGTTGCTTAGCGACCTTGCTGACAGAAATTGTAATTGTAATTGAAGACGCTAGAAGCTATTTTAATCAACTTAGAATGTCACCAGAGCAGTTTACGTTCCTTTTAAACAGAGTTAGTAATGCAATAAAGAAACATGACACTGTTATGCATGAAGCATTGTTACCAGAAATGAAATTACAAATTGCATTACGTTTCTTGTCAAGTAGATATTCTTCTCTACAGTATTTGTGCCGTGTTCCCAAATCCACAATTGCCATAGTTCGTTTGTGTAGGTATTTGGAATTGAACATATTTTAGTCTGCAATTCACTAATCGTCAACCCATCAATATTTAATTCACGAATAATTGCTTCAAGAGCACTAACACGCCGCTCTTAAAATCGCACAAACACCTATGCATCGCACATATGTTCAAAAACCGAATTATTTCTTCCGTTCCTCTCTTTATATTGTGTTTTGTTCTGTATTGGTTGTAACCTAACCTAAAAACACGCGCAATCAGTTTCGTCAAAGTTGGAAGGTGCCGAAACTGTTTAGTTTCGCCAACTAATTTCGCGAACGCCTGCCGCGCATGCGCAATGGCGCAGTTTCATGAAACGTAGTGTAAACTAGCCTTTAGAGTCCTCCCTCGGGCGTGTGTGTGTGTGTGTGTGTGTGTGTGTGTGTGTGTGTGTGTTGTCCTTAGGTTATTTAGTTTGGGTCATTTAATACACCCTATTTTCACCTTCTCACAAAAATCGTAATGTTTACATTTTTGTAGAATATTGGAAAATAGTAGGAGACTGAATTTTTTATGCCACATCCTTGTGCTGCCAACCTATTAAGTACTATGTTTCATGTTCAGCATGCATTTACTTCAGCAGATTTAAGAATCCAAAGTTTAACATTTTTTCCTAACCGTGATTTACGCGTTCAACTTTCATTCAAATTATCTAGCATGGTTAGCCCGCGTTAGATGATCATATACACTTTTTTATGCAGTGAAAATAATGGTCTATCTAGTCATACCAGATTGAAAAGTTATCTAGAACATAGTTTTTTTGCAAAATAAGGTCAAAATTCCGCATTTTTTACATTTTTCTAAAATCTTCAACTTTGCAGTTAATTAATTCAGTATTGGAAAGCGATACCTAAACCAAACTCTGTTTGAGAACCTTGTATTGTTAGGTTACCACATGCCAAGTTTCATGTTCGCCATAGCTTTAGTCCCCGAGATATAGGACGTCAAACTTTGAAGTTTTTGATCAAATTTGGCGGAATTTTTTCTGGCTGTATATGGCACGTAAAACTATTTTCATTATTGACATAAAAGTTTTCTGGGTATGGTACCGCGTCATGATGTAAGGCTATTACTTAAATGACCAACGTTTCGGCCAACGTTACAGTGGCCTTCATCTGGGTAACTGGTGTGAGCTGGTTGTTACAACACTTTATATTACTTTCATTTAGACATTACGTCATAATTTTTTAAAATAAGCGATGTTATTGGTGAATGTATTGCGGAAGAGTGGAACTTTATTTTTGATAGGATACCCAGAAAACTTTTATGTCATCTGACTCTGGCCGCGGAAGCCTACGTAATTATATTTTCATTATTATTCCAAAGAGAATACATACAGTTGTACAAGATGGCCAAATTTCATTTCTTTCAACGAAATATTGCCCTAGTTATAACAACTGAAAGTCTTCAAAAATTTACGCTCGCCCTGCGCAAAGTCGCGCATGGTGTCAAACAACTGACTATATCTCGGATAGTATTGCTTCGACGGCCCTTAAAGTTTACCAATTTTCATTGGGGACATATTCGAATATTCACTAAAAATTTCAACGAAATCCGTGGTGGTCGAGCAGGAAAATGTTCGTAAATTAGGCGATTTGAGATGGAATGACCCGTTTGTAAGCCTAGGGACTGATAACCACAGCGATGAAGTCTCATAGACTTGAACATTTGACTTTGCAAACACTGGAAGGTTGCGGCAGCGGCGACGACGTAGCATGGAAATTGAAGTAGAGTCTTCTGTGTGACTGCTGCTGTATTACGTCGTTTCCCCCGTGACGGCGCCGCGTCAACTGATTGTTTAAAATGAATAATGTTTATCAAGATCTTAAAAGTGTTTTTATTTTCGTCAACGACCGATTTCGGCACGCAAAGGGCATCAACGTCTGGTGTCCTATAGGATGTTACATTTACGATGCGCGTCCAGAAAGTAAGTTCCGTTTGGTAATAAAATGAAATTGTACACAGATACAGAAGAAATTTTTATTGCACAAAATTCTACAACTCTTAAACTACTTATCCACATAACTGCCGAAATTTGTCATAGCGTGGCACCAGGTTTTGTATACCTTCTTCATAGAAATCTGCCGCCTGTGTCTTCAACCAGTTGGAAACAGTTAAATTTGGGGGAAGTCCATAGCGAGAGCACTAATTGTAAACCTACGGTTTTCCTGGATCTTGTCATCAATCGTGTGAACCAGTTGTTCTGTAACCAAATGTGGACGCCCACTTCGTTCTTCATCACTACGCCCGCCATTGAACTGTCGGACCCATCTTCTCACCATCGAATCACTCATCGCATTGGTCCGCAAACATCGCAAATTTACCGATAAATTTCTCTTGGTTTCACTTTCCTCGCATTCAGAAACCGAATCATCGTCCTGATTTCACAGGCGGCGGGATTTTCAATCAACGCCGACATTTCAAACAAGCACCACAAAGCGTACGTAACTGACAGCGATCTCCAAATGGCGCACGTTCTTCTCCTTGATACACACAGTCTACAGCGCATGTGCGGAACTGCAGTCGCAATGCTACAGCGGAGATAAATTGAAACGGAACTTACTTTCTGGACGCGCCGCGTATAATGTTACTGAAGAGCTCGGATTTGTACTTGATGCATGTGCAAATGGTAAGTCAAAGGTAAATAAAATATGTGCATTACAACTCGCCACTGGACAATTCACGGGTATTGTCGAATTGTCTCCACATAACTTTTATCTTTGACTTAACATTTGTATATGCATTAAGCACAATGTCGAGCTCATCAGTAACAATATAAATGTAACATTCTATCAGTGATCAGAAAATGATACCTTTCTGTGTGGAAGCCATCCGTCAATTGAAATAAAACTCCGTTTGAGATCTTGGAAAAACATTACTTCATTTTGACTGAAATAAGATCGCTTTCCCATATCATGAGCAAAGTAATCGCTTGTTAGTCACGTGTGTGGTGGATGATGGCCACGTTTCTGTGACGATAGATTTTTCGTTATTTCTGTGTATTATTTAGAAAATGTGAATCAAAATGTTCTATAGTCGCTGCTTAAAGTTTAATGTGTACCTGATCTAAAACTACTAGAACTTGCAGTTTCAAGATTATGAAGATTAATGCATCCAATTTAGAGTGCTTTTTCCGCAAATTTTTCTGTTGAAAACGGAGAAACATGGTTTTGTTAGGGGGGATATTGGTAAGGCGGCGTAGCTATACTTCAACCAAAACTATCCTATCACTTTAGTAAAAGTGATAAACAATGGATAATCATCTTGAGGCTTTGGAGAAACTACAGTAATGCCAGACTGATAAACTTTAATAAGTCTCTCTCTCTCTCTCTCTCTCTCTCTCACACACACACACACACACACACACACACACACACACACACACACACACATGTTGATAGTTTTGCTCTATTGTTCTTTTGTTAATATATAATTTACAATTAATCCATTCAACCTCTCGACTGCATTCCTTTTCATGTGCCGAAATAGTTTACCATCCAGGGTTAGAAAGTTTGCAGATGTTGTTGCGTTGGGCGAAATTCTACAGATGTTTTCTAACATAGATCTTGACATCTCTTATCTTGAACGCAAACGAATCTGTGCTCTTTGTTATATATTAAATTGCATTTCACACAGAGGAGAACCTACTAGTTGAATTTCAAGAAGTCGGACCCGTTCTGTTCAGCCACCAAGCCACATCAGGTCCCTCCTGGGCGCAATATTTGCCCCTCAGTGGTGCTGTGTTCGGGGGGGGGGGGGGGGGACAGTGACCTTGTTGACACCGCTCGCATTGTCCAGCATATTTTGTGAGTCACGGGGATGAATTGTCGCGTCTCCGCTCGCTACCACAGTCACCAGATCACAGCATTGTTGAGCCTATGTGGTCTAGTTTTCGGTGAAGGGAGCGTGATTTCCATCCATCTCCAGTACCGTTACTGTACCTCAATTTGTTACTGTTTTGCAGGATGAATGCTATACGAGTACCTTGAAAACCATGCAGTACCTGTTTTTATCAATTCCGAGACGACTGGGAACTATGTCGACTGTTTTGCTACACTGTATTAGATGTGATAGTGGGGTGTGTTTTTATGTTCATTATTATGTGATTCTCAAGGCGATCGATAGTTTCATACAGCCTGTTGATCAAGGTATGAGGAAACGGAATATCAGACTAGCCTTGTGACACAATTCAAGAGTTCCTATCAATCCCATTCTTAACGCTTATGTATCTTCAAACGTGAAAGTAAGGACTTGGTGTACGAAAAGGGCACCCACTAGAAATTCATGTTCTTGTGGCATGCGATGAGAAATGAACATGTCACAGACTGTATCGTTTGTTTAATCTATTCCATAATATTCATGTAGCGGAAAACGGCCAGAGCTTCGAATGAGGTTTTTCGTGGAATATGTTGTTTTGTTTAGATCACTAGTAACCTGTAACCCGCAGAGGTTCGACGCTTGGTACAGGTGTTAGCAGCTGAACCACGACATAAGCAAATGAAACGTATTACCTATGAATATTCGGAAGAATCCATTATTGCAAGATTACATCACTGCCGAACAGTCACTGGAAGCAGTCACACTCATTTAAAATATGGGAGTATCCGTACCAAACGATTTAAAGTGAAACAACCACATAAAATTCAGGAGTAGCGGAAAGCTATACGGCAGAATCCTTAGGAAGTCAGTCCTCCACGAAAGGAGTAGCTTGAAAACCCTCGTTCGGTCGATACTTCTGTGTTGCTCGGTAGCCTAAGACCTTTACGAGGTAGAATTGTCATTTCTCCTCCCCACGTTTTCTAAATGTAGAACTTCAGCATTCTTTCTTAACAGTTAATGAAAAAGAGTGACACTTGAATGAAAACAGTAATGATAAACTTCGCAACAGGAGAAATAGTTGAGATCCTCTACAGGCCAGCACTCAATACATTGAAAGGTGATCGGAGTACTTGATTCGTCTCGTCGTTTTTCATGTTCTAACGAGGCAGTTCAGCTGTATGTTACAGCGTTTCAAATTTAAGAAGGTCCGCAGGATCTGATTACGTGTAAGATATTGCAGCTCATTGGGGATTTGCATTTTATCGCTCCTTAGTGGGTTGGTAGACGGGTGATAAATCCAGCTCCCTTGGAAAGTTTCCTTACGAGTTAGATGCATATGAGATATTGCTGGCGTTTCTCGCACTAGTGATTAGAGGGATGAAGTATACTCGCGTGCAGTACGGAACTTAGTTTACGATTTAGACATAACTATTTCATATGGACGTACACAAACTACGCCGAGCAAATCTTTGCCGCTGTGAATCTTTGGCGGCGTCAGAAAGAAAGCGCGCGCGCAAGAGAGAGAGACAGAGGGGGGGGGGGGGGGGAGAGAGAGAGAGAGAGAGAGAGAGAGAGAGTCGTTTTATGTTTACGCATTAAAATGCGTACGAGAGTACTGTCAAAAGTATAAACCAAAATATGAAGGGCAACGAATGGTTGAAATTTACTAGTTATTACATTATATTTTTATGCTTAAATTTTTGTTTCTCTGCAATAAGAACTGCATAAATATTCGCCTATATCTATACTCCGTAAGGCGCCTTATCATCTTCCTTTTTTTACATTTTTGACTCTTACAACCTTATATTCGCCTGTGGTAAAACATTTTTTTTTTCCTCTCCAGAAACGCCTGTGCACTGAAAATTATGTGTGGAAAAAGCATGATAACGCGCTACATTTAGCTACTTTCTATTCTTAGTTTCTTTCATTCGTCGAAGGAAATTCACAGATAGAAGTTGGCATGTAATTCTTCATGTTACGCGAAGGAAATAAAATTGTTCTTGTATAATCCCACCTTTCCATTAACAGGTGCCGCGGCGGAACGGCCGAGCATTGAGGCGCTATGCTACGATGCTCGCGGCCATTCCCCGTCGGGGGTTCGAATCCCCCCCTCGGGAATAGACGTTTGTGTCGTCTTTAGTTTAAGCTAGTTCATAAGTCGTTTGTACGTTTAGGGACTGATGACCACGTAGTTAAGTCCCATAAGCTCTACAAACATTAGAATATTAACAGGTAGTTTCATATTTGACATCCGCATCCCGTAGCTCAGACGACAGTGTCGCTGACTACCACGCAGGGGGCCCGGGTTCCATTCCCGGCAGTGGACTGCGTTTTGTGTGTTATCATCATCATCATCATTTTCATCCACATCGACATGCAAGTCGCCGAAGTGCCGTCAATTAAAGACTTGCGCTAGGCGGCCGAACAATCCGAGCCGGGATCTCCCGACCACAAATGCCATACGATCATTTAATTTCATTTTCATATATGTGAGGCATCTGAAATCATCTAGTTGCTTGTGAACATACTGTTTAACGCGATGCTTTCGGTGCTCACAACGTAACAGCCCATTAGTGTTACTTTGATGCAATTTTGTCAGTTGTTGAATTCGTGAAATCAGTGGTCTTTTCCATCTACCCGTACATATCGTTTTATAATTATGTTAACATCATAACGATATTAGCGATTCGGTGTTACGAGGACAAACTAAGTAGCGCAATGGACTGTCCGCTTGTGAGGAAATCCGGACGTAATGGTTTCTTGGTGGCCATTTAGTGCTACATTTTCATGTACATTTATTAGAATTTGTTAGTATTTATTACTTGAGTGTGTCTGGATTAAACGGCGCCATCGGAACGTCGTGTTCACGGTTTTTTCTGCCACTTCCTCACCCTTTTACAATATTTTTTCAAGGATCTTAATACTAGTTACTGACAAAGACGATAAGTAAAGAACTCGAAGCGCTGAGCATCTCCTCACGAAAGCGCCCGCTTAAAACAGGAAGAGCTCCTTACGTACTAAACCGAATATGACGAAAGACTTGTGAGCATCGCGTGAACAAATAGACGTGCAATTCCATATTCAAATGTTTGTATAGCTTATGGGACTTAACTACGGGGTCATCAGTCCCTAAACTTACAAACTACTTATAAACTACCTTATACTAAGGACGGCACACAGATCCATGCTCGAGGGGGGATTCGAACCCCCGACCGTAGTGGCCGTGCAGACCGTGACTGGAGCGCCTCAGTCCCCTCGACCACCGCGGCCGGCAATTGCATGTTCATTGGCGTGATCGGCCCATGCCTGAACCTAATGAAAGTTTTTGCGTGTTCACTAGGACCGAAGCAAAAGATTTAACATGTACCCTAGGTTCTTATCGAAGGAGAAATAGCAGAAATAAAAGGAAAGTTCAACAGTCTGATAAAATTCAGGGTGAAACGATATCGCTCCCGACATTGCTAGTGAAGAAGAATTAGACGATATACTGAATGGAATGAATAGGCTGTTGTTGTGGTCTTCAGTCGGCAGACTGGGTTGATGCAGCTCTCCACGCTATCCTGTCCTGTGCAAGTCTCTTCATGTGAGCATGCGTTCAGCAACCTACATCCTTTTGAATCTGCTTACTGTATTCTTCCCTCGGTCTCCCTCTACGATTTTTACCCCCACACGCTTCCTTCTAATGCTAAGTTGACAATTGCTTGATGTCTCAGAATGTGTCCAACCAATCTATCCCTTCTCTTAGTCAGGATATGCCAGAAACTCTTTTTCTCCCCGATTTGGTTAAGCACCTCCTCATTAGTTACGTGATCTGCCCATCTAATTTTCATCATTCGTCTGTAGCACCAAATTTCAAAAGCTTCTATCATTTTATCTGAACTCCTTATCGTCCACGTTTCACTCCCATACAATGCTACACTCAAGACAAATGCTTTCAGAAAGGACTTCCTAACATTTAAATTAATATTGGATAATAACTCCTTTCGCTACTTTATAATAGACTATAATAGATTAATAAATGCATTCGTGCAAACCGCAAAAAGATAGAAGTAATGAGTTGTAGTAGAATTGAAGGTAGCGAGAAATTTATGTTCAAAGTTCGTGATCACGACGTAAACAATATTAAGGAATTCTGCTACGTTGGAACATAGCAATGAACATATTGAAAACACTGACAATAAGAAGGAATGATGATGATTCCGTGTGGCATTTTTGGCCGTTAGATCCCAACTGGTATCGTGTTCGGCCTGCCTGGTGCGAGTCTTTAGGTGATGAAATAAGCACAACACCCAGTCCCCGAGTGGAGAAAATGTTCGACGTGACCGGGGATCGAACTCGGACCCCCTGCGTGGCAGTCTACCACGCTGTTCACTAGACTATGGAGGCAGACGTAAGAAGGGAGAGGATGATGGGACGTGGATTAAAGACATCGGGGAATACACCTCCATGGCAGTAGAGAGAGCTGTAGAGGAAGGCACTGATTGGTACACATCCAACAGATAATTGAGGAGGTAGGGTCAGGTCAAGAGATTGCTTCAGGAGGGAATTCGTAGCGGACCGCTTCAAACCAATCATAAAACTGGTGTCATAAGTCTGGTGACTTGCCATTCTGCTTGGAAAGTAATATACATGCCCTCACATAGATTTAGACGTGATCTTTCATAACACCACCCCAGGTATGAAAGCAACGGCGGTCGATTGGTTGAGACTGGTTTATTAGAGGTGTCGGGTGGTAATATCGCGGCTTTCGGCCGCTGTGAGAACTCTGAGCAAATAAGTGGTGCGCCGGCCCGGTCGTTATGAATAACTCGGCCCCAGCGGCGTTCCTGCCCACCCCACGTGCTGAAAACTTTTTCCATCTGCAGCGCCACAGCGTGGATATCGGAATATCGTTTTTATTTTACGAGTCTTCTTTTAACGTTGTCATGCAGTGTTGTCAGCAGAAAAAAACTTACGTCCGAAAAAAAAATGCTTCGAATACTTTTACAATCCAAAAGAAAATCCTTTTTAATCATCGCAAAATGTTTCACGAGATAAAATTGGGAGTTGTTCCATTGGGGGAAGACTCATATATTCCGATTCGAAATCGAATTAGCTGGAAAATCATTTCGCGTCAATTGCACACAGACTGCGCAGTACTGGCAAGTGAGTTTCGCAGACAGTATGCTGAATGTGGTGTGTCGCAACAAAATATGGCTTTGCAGGAATATCGAACGAATAATAAATGATCCCTCGCGCTATGGCAGTTCGTTCCCGTCACAGATGTCTGTGTTCGCTGCAAGTTGAACAAGAACAACAGCAATAGAAACAAGCACACGTGTAGTACAACATTAATACTCGCTGCCTCAACGGTAATTCATAACAAATTGAAGCAATACGAAGGTTGAGTTAGGTAAATTATAAATATTATATGTTGCCGGAAATTTTAGCCCAGATTCTTGATATTGGATTTTATTGTGTGGTGTCCATTGATCACAAACCCCGTGGCCGAGCGCTTGCTGCGGAGCGCACGGTTGCTCGCCATCGGAGGTTCGAGTCCTCCGTCGGGCATGGGTCGGTGTGTTGTTCTGAGCACAAGTTAAAGTTAGTTTAAGTAGTTCGTAAACCTAGGAACTGATAACCGTAGCAGTTAAGTCCCTTTGATTTATAGATTAAAATTGTGTACCGGAACCGGGACTCGAACCTTTGATTTTGAATAGCACGGGCTGCTGGAGAGAATAACAATTTGTTATTTTCCTCATTCTGTAGAGCGTGTTTGTAAGCACCCATTATTATTTCACGTTACGAGAGTTTCTTCCACTTTGGTTGAAACAGCGGTGGCTGTGAAAGGGCAAGAATGTCAAATGTAATCGTTTAAGGCGCCTATTCGTAATCGAACTTCTTTATAAATCGTAAATAATTATTTGGTGGTATACTTCCGGGGAGATTCGTGACAGCAACATATCAGTAACCATCAGGTTAATTAGATAACTCACAGGAACCTAGATTATGGCTCCACAATAACCGGAATATTAATGCAGTTATGTGATCATTGTTGGCACCTATGCTGTATCTTTAACAGTTTAACAACTGATATGAGTGCTGTATTTCTTTAGAAGGGTCAGTATGTAAGAATCCTAACTTTCAGTTTGTAGCTTGGTAAAGAGAATGTCTTCTTATTCCCATTTTGTGACCTTTTTGTTAATTCCCTTAATGGATGCCTTACCTAAAATCTCAAAATTTACTGTAGTAATATCATTAAACGTCACTGTGATGCACTATATATTTCTTTGAAGCGAATGAAATTTTATCAACGTGTTTTTGTGGTGTCTTTACCTCTACAGGGATAATGAGATGTACCTGTATACACGTAATTTGCCTGCTTTCAGTGCAGTACCTGTAATGAATGGAGAAATCAAACGTAAGGCAGCATGAACTTAATTTAAATAGAATGAAGCCACAAATAATTAATCTCCTATCTAGCTGAAGAGCTCCAGAAATTGCAGTCACTCCCCAGCTGTCACCAAAGATTTGACCCTCGGAGATTCTGAGCTTGGAAGTGATTATGACAACACTCGTCGGAGTTTATATATAGTGGTTAGTATCCCCGCCTGTCACGCGGGAGACCTGGGAGTCACATGTCTGTAACTGGTGAAGTTTTTCTAAAGAAGATTAAGCAAAAAGGGTTGCTGCCTATCGCCTTTCCTCTAACAGGAAGTTACACTCAGCTGCTGATCTGCTGTGCTTGGACCGTTATGGCGTCGGACTTCTTCTCTTGGCAGGTGTTTCGTCGCCTTATTTAAGAAAATCAAATGTTTGTATAGCTTATGGGACTTAACTACGGGGTCATCAGTCCCTAAACTTACAAACTACTTATGAACTAACTAAGACTAAGGACAGCACAAATATCCATGCCCAAGGGGGGATTCGAACCCCCGACCGTACCGGCCGTGCAGACCGTGACTGGAGCACCTCAGTCCCCTCGGCCACCGCGGCCGGCCCTTATTTAAGATTCATTAATTGAAAGGGCAGTAGGACAGTTACAGAACAAATAGGCAGAACTGTGATGAAATCTGTATTCATAAAGATATGATGAAATTGAGGTAGCCCTGTTGCATGTTTAATATTGTCACAAATGAGACTATTTTGCCACGAAACCACCTTGCTGTAGGACAAGGAATTATTAAAAATAGTCAAGAAATAAGCACATTTTATACAGATACATTTGCAGTCCCTAGAGAGAGCGGAGAGTGGTTGAATCAGAGAATGTTGCTAGCCATGAAATCGTAATACTATAGCCAGAGCAGGGCCCAAACGGCCTAGCTTACCTTACTTTAAACTGAATGGTAACTGTATCCGATGCTTCCACTCGCCGATCATTGTAACAGACGCGGACGGTCCTCAAAGTCACAGTTTCCTACTATGGCGGTAACTTCCTCCCTAGACTGTCCGCGAGGTGGATACTTCGAAGCTCTGCAACCGGACGCGATGCATGGCTGTTCGCCGGGCACGGCACTGCAGTGTGCTTCCGCTGTTCTAAAGTAGTCTCTGTAGCCAACCTTTCAGGTAGGGGAGAGAAACCGTTGGGGAAGCTTAGCCCTTGCGGGCGGCACTGTGTCTCGGACACTCAGGTTGGGACACCTGTTTGGAGCGCGGGAAAAAGCTGGTATGCCACCTCCACGGTATCGCTTTCGGTTGATTTTAAATTTAACGGCTATAGGAAATTCTACATTTTGAGCAATTTCTAGATTAACCAAAATGGTAATGTAGAAATTACTCTGTCCCTTCCATTCGATTGTCCTCTATGTAAGCAATCATTCTGTGGTGCTTCTTGGCTGGTAAAAACTAATAAACCGTTCTAAATTAATTGATTTAATTTTGCTACTTTGTAATTAAGGACCCGTCCGGCCTGTTATTGCTATCCGGGAATTCGTAATTTTACTGGCAACCCGAATCCGTGGTCGGAATAACATATTTAATTTTATTTTGCTTTGATTTCTTTCTTATGGCACAGCCGTTGCGGCCAAGCATTGTGTGCCCTCAAAAAGTCTGTGCGTTACAATCTCTTGGCCTTTGCAACAATTTCTAATAGTTTATAGCTATTAATGTACTTAATTGCAAAATTATGGTGGTCATTCTGCTTGAATACAAGTGTATCATCGTTATACAGGAGAATTTCGCTGCCATTCAACACTGTATCGTGTAGACTTGCCCTAGCGGCAAGTCTTACAGTACTCCAGCCATATTAGTTTTGTTTTATTGGCAAAATTCTTGCTATCATTTTAACTTTACATTCGCCGCCCCTGAACCGGGAAGTCGAGCAGGTCACACATTTCACATATTTAAATGGTTCGATGTGTAACTCGGGCAAAATCCTAAAACCAGGCCTCTGGCATCTCAGAACCCACATCGCTCATGGGCACGGCCGACTTATCGAAATCCACAAATGCTGTTACAATTGTAAAGACGTTGCATATTCGTTATTCACTTACAGATATTCCATTCGCTATAATTCCACCTCTGACCATAAAGTTCGGTGAGTAGTCCTGTAACATTAACTACAGTTACCTTACTGCCATTCGACGTAGTCATCGCCCATAACCATGCACCGCTGGGGTCTGCGGTACATGTCCTGGAAACTTTGCATGAAGTCTTCCTTTGGGCTGATGTTCAAAAGTCTCGTCATATTTCTGTGTTTCCTTTCAAAGCGAGTTTGAGTCGAGGGAATAGGAAGAAGTTTGGAGGATTGAGATCCGGTGAGTATGGTGGAAGTTCAAGTTGCACCCCCCCCCTTTTTTTTTTTGGTCTGGAACTGTTTGACGCTTTGGCTGTATGGCGGACGTTGTCGTGCAACTGGAACAGCCACCATACACGGCTGATCTCAATCCTCCTGATTTCTTTCTATTCCTTCGACTCAAACTCACTTTTAAAGAAGAGAGACTTGACGATATTCCTGACATCCAACAAAACCTGAAGAGGCTTTTGAACACCATTCTAAGGGAAGACTTCGTCCAAAATTTCCAGCGGTGCATAAGTTATGGGAGGTGACTTTCGAAGGATAATAAAGAGATTGTAGTTCATTGTTCATCTACCTTAATGTTACAAGACTAGTCACCGAACTTTGTTGGATATTGTATACACTGCTAAGAATAATGCCTGTTAACACGAAATTAAAAGTAATCCTTTGTTCAGGCCTCTACAAATTGACGTCGTTGCTGGTACGGATATGCTAATTGGCCTACATTTTTATAATGGCTTCTGCCGATAAAATACTGTAATGCGGAGGGTCAATAGAAAAGCTGTTTCTAGTAGTACTGTCGGTGCACCATCATTAGCCGATTGTCGATAGTTTCTGACGACAGCAGACGCTACGAGTCTTGCTTTGAGATAGTATGTCCGTCACAAACCTTTCCTTAGTGCAGTGTTTCAATCCGCAGCTTTCCCAGTTCTCTGAATGTAAATTATGCAGGGTGTTTAAAAAGTGTGCCATATCCTGACATGATTATTCTTCTCGTTAAACGAGAAAAATACCGTATAAAATGACTGGAAATAAGTGTGATACTAGCCATTTTACTTCCGTGGAAAACGTCACAACTCGGCGGAATGGAGCTCTGTATGTTGGCGTTCATTGTACGTTAGTCGTGTTCGCATTGCTATTCCTGTGATTGTGATACTGCTGTTAGGAATGTTCTTGTTTTATGTTTACGCTGGCACTAGAACGAAACTAGTGGTTCTTTGGACTGTGGAAAGTGTGAATATTACAAACGGGAAATGGTAGACATGTTAGACTGTTGTTGTTTATCCAACAGCGTTAACCGACAGGCACCTATCATGTAGTCCGAAATACATCCTCTATACCGCATATCATTTGGGAAAAATTGTAGGTGCAACGCATTGTTTCAAGGACTTACTAACACGGGATCGCGAAAGACGTTACAAAGCTCGCACATCGGATATGGAAGAGCGGGTTTTACGGTGCGTAGGTGATTCTGAAAGAAGCTTATGAAGAATTGCAGCTGCTGAAGGCATAAACTATGGTCTTAGGTAGACCTTTCACCTCGAGCAGTTACTTTCGCTATTTTTAATATAATGACTGTTGTTTTGAAATTGGCATCAATCTTTAAAGGAAAAAACATCGCATAGAATAATTTTACACCAAATTAATCGCAAATTATTTGACGTCTCATTTGTTCAGAAAGCTTTCTCGTTGAAGGGTCATGCAAAATTGTACTCACAGTTCTCCGTTGCGCCTGATCGACAGATATTTCATCATACGGTAGTGCATTGCGGGTAGCATTTAATTGGTTAAGCTTATGGGACTTAACTCGGAGTTATCAGTCCCTAAACTCACATACTACTTATAAACTACCTTACACTAAAGACAACACAAAAATCCATGCCCGAGGGAGGAGTAGAACCTTCGACGGGGAACGGCCTCGCGCATCGGAGCACAGCGCTTCAATGCGATTGGCCACCCAGTCGCTGCAATGGTAGAGTTAAACACGAGGCACCAAAGGTAAGAGGAGAGGATCGGAAACTAACGTACAAAAACGTTGTCCTTCGTAATATTGTAGCCGGAATGTTGAAATTTCACAACGATACTTTTTTTAAAGTTTGCGCTGCAGAGGATATTTTCTTTTCGTGTGCAGCTGTAACGAGAGAAGTCTGAACTACGGAACAATCATGGTGCACATTTTATTGTCGTCAGCTTATGAAGAACAGTGGTTCCGGGTGTGTAGTGGGACGTCGACGTCTCACCACTAGTGACAATCCCTTTTATTTAGCCATGTCCTTCTGCTGCATAATACGTTAAGTGTTCCAAACTTGTCATCGTTCGTTGATCCTTGTGGTTCTTAGGCAACCAGCGAGCTGTAACTTTACAAAATTTCAACTTGTCATGAACCATATCGTACACGCGGAAATGTTGAACTGCTCCGATAAGGTTCACAATTGCAGGAGCACATCGTTCCACTTGCTCCATCAATAGCTCTGACATTTTGCGGGGTTTCAGCAGCTACTTGCCTCCCGGAGTGTGGAGATTCATTGAGTTCATACCCCCTTCTTAGGAAGATTGCACACCACTTTCAGACATTGCTACGTTCCATTGAGTCGTCCCCATACACGCCATGCATGTTTAGGTTAATTTTACTCGCTTATATCCTTTTAACCACAAATAGTGTCTACACTTCTCTGCTTGACTACATCAACATCCCTCCATTTTTGTTTCGTAGTTCAGATTTCTCTCGCTAGAGCTGCACATGAAAACAAATCAGCCTCTTTAGCGCAAGCGTCGAAATATAGTGTTGGACATCCAAAATGCAACACCCCGGAAGACAGCAGATATCACAGGTAAATTTATTTAGGAAATAACATACTGTACAAATATCATATGATTGAAAAACAGGCCCATGTGATGTAAGGAAGATAATGAAATCAGTTCTGAATGTTGTCACGACTGCTGACTATAAATGCTGCTTCACGCCTAGGCCATGAATCAAAGAGGTTCCGGAAGTGTTGTTAATTTGAGTGCATGTTGCTTCTACATATTGCCAAAGTTGATTGATGTAGGAGCGAGTAGTGTGTCCTGGGTCGATCCTACGTTTTCGATAGACAATAGATTGGTAGAGCAGGGAGGGCATCATAGCAATGGGCGACAAAGAACGTTGCTTTCCGCTTTTGGTCACGTGTTATCCTGCTGCAGTGTGGGCATGAGCTAGCTCTAGACGTTGGGAGGAGAACAAGACTTCAATACTTCAGGGATATAGCGCTATCTGCTTAGTGTAACGGCGATGTTACTAGTAGGGTATGCCGCGGCGGAGCGGCCGAGCGCTTTGAGGCGCTATACTGCGATGCGCGAGGCCGTTCCCCGTCGGGTGTTCGAATCCCCCTCGGGCATGGATGTTTGTGTCTTCTGTAGTATAACGTAGTTCATAAGTAGTTTGTAAGTTTAGGGACTGATGACCCCACAGTTAAGTGCCTTAAGCTTAACAAACATTTGAACGTTTGAACTAGTATGGTGTGGGGGTAAAATCCAATACCACACCAAACCGTATATAGCGCTATCTGATTAGTATGGCGGTCTAAGGCGCCTCGCTGCGGAGCGCGCAGTTGCACGCCGTCGGAGGTTCGAGTCCTCCCTGGTGCATGGATGTGTGTGTTGTCCTTAGGCTAGTTTACCTTAGCTTAAGTAGTTTGTAAGCTACGGACTGATGACCACGCAGTTTCGTCCAATAGATTTACAAACATTATTTATTTATTTTTGATTAGTATGACGATAATGTTACTAGTAGGGTGTGGGGTGAAATCCAATACCACACCAAACCGTAATAGTATATTCAGGACAGCGTAATTGCATTTTAATTTTCAGCATCTTACACGGCATTTTAACGCGACAAAAATCCCAGCCCTCTGTGTTTCGCGATTGTTTTCGTTCAATTATAACGCAACAGTGTCTGGCCAGGCTGATGACTTCCGTAGCCGCCTGATTACCTTAGACAAGTTGTGGGTGTCTCACTGTCAGCCTGGGAGGAAGCGAAGCAAGCGGTGTACGCAAGTGAAGTCACCTCATCATCATCATCGAAGAAACTCGAGCAGAGAGATTCTTGGGACTAACGCGGTGTCGTGTTCACTGTCACACCGAAAAATTTCACCAGAACTTGATTTTGCTTTTTCTACTTGTTTTCTCCAACAAAAGACGAAATATCAGCAAGCAGAAAAATATTTTGGTTTTGCGCGCAAAAGGCCTACACTGTGTATATATACAAGCATAAATATCTAAACGTGTTTTACAGAAAATTATATCAACTGAGAAGTTGGAATTATTAGATGAGAAAATTATCTTCGATGTAATTTTGACCGTTAGCAACAGAAAAAAAGATATGAAAACTAACGTAAATAGTCGCTTTTTAGTGCATTTTCGATTTTGTTACATGTGTTTGCCAGTATAAATTTTCTTCAGCAATAAATGTGTAAATTTTTAAAAGTTTGAATGACACTTTTCCTGTTACTTAGGTTCTCAGTTGTGAACAAAATTTGCTACATGTCATTTGAGCATAACATGAACGATGAATAACCCTTTCGTGGTGCGCCTCGGTTGCACAGTGGCAGAGTGCTAGACTACAAATCCCCGCCAGGTCCTAGGATTTTTATCTTCACCTCTGGCAGTATTGCTCATGTGAAAAATATCGAGTAGCACCGTGGTTCGGAACCCACGTTAAACTGTAGGTCCCCCTATAACTGGCTGGGTAAGTCAGTTCCAAGGTCGGAACAGGACCTCCAAACAGGACCATGCCTGTGGTGTTCAAACCAATCTTCGGATTGATGACTGCTTTACCTTACCATTAATAAATTTCGTTTTCTTTTCCCTGCTCCTACGTAAAAAGTGGCCTCATAACTTCGTTTCTTCATTCAGTTACGCAACTACAAGGCAGACAGCTCTGCAGTTTTGATGTTTAGTATAAAGGAAAACGACCACTCGATACAGGCGATACGCAGTACGGGAGTAGCACACAGTACACCCACCCGTCTCGAGTAAGTCAACGGAGACAAGAAAGTTAGTCGTGTTAGGCCTTTCTATACGAGACGTGCAACACGCACAAGGAAGTCATTGTCAGCTGCAGCGCCCCTTGCGATAGACCGTCGAACTACAAAGAAGCGTTCAAACGGTACGCATTTGTTAAGTCGTCTGCTTCACGCGTCTACATCGTTTGTTGTCAACTTACAGCAAATGAATCGCCGCGTTATCACTTCCCGAAACTGTAAGATATATTGTGATTATTAAATCATTTATTCTGTGTTTTAGACTGCCACTGTGAAACTGTATTTGTTTTCGTGCAGTTCATGCGTAACTACGTCGCTCACATGTGTTAATGTCCTCATTATAAAATGCGATTACATACTACCAGCCCCTGCGGTTTGAGGCGCCTATGCATATGATGATCAAGCTCAGGTGTCATACACAGACCTTTCACTTTGATTACGCTTCAGATAATGCCCACCAAAAACAAATAATTTAGTAGATGGTAATAAAAGCGATTTGCAGTTAAAATTTCATATAACGAGTGTCCAATTTTTATTGGGTACGGTACAGAGATACCACTCTTGGCATGTACAACAAACTGATTTGGATATTTTGACTGATTCTTTCGTCGGTTCTTGGTAGATCACCACATTGGCTTTTATTTAAATAACCGGTTTTCGACCTAGTTTAAAGTCTGAATATGTCCTAGTAAGCCGAAAACCGGGTAACTAAATGGAAATGAACTTGTGGAAGATACACAAAATTCTACTTTTAAGTGTGATGGTGTACTACCAAGAACCGACGGATAAATCAGTGAAAATTTCTTGATTTACATTTGCTCTAAGTTTGTTTGGATTTCATATTAACAACTATATCTCTGAATTCAATAAATATTGTACACAGGTTATATTAAATTTTTAATGCAATTCCTCTATAGTATCACCTCCTAAAATACTTTCGACTGAGTCGAAAAACTACGTTCCTGTGAGCAGGAGACAAGTACACATTCTCAAGCAAATTCCCGACTTGGCTTCGTTTGTCAGCTGGGTTCCCCGTTCGGTCGTCTGCGCATGCGCGAAGCACTTCCATACCCGCGAGAATAGGATCCATCCTATTCCGCCTACTAGCGATCATATATGCGTGCATCTTGTGCAAGTGGACGCGTCTACACTGTACGCGGACGGCGTGACCGGTGCATCATGGGTAATCTCGTAAGCCCTCACTTCCCGTGTAGAAAGGGCTTAAAAGGGACTTAACGTTCAAGACTCCTTCGCCGCCCTTGGGATTGCGTTGCTGCCTTGACCTTCATGTTCTCCCGATCTCTCGCATCGGGTCGATTTTTGCGGAAAGTCTGGCCAGGGATACACCACTGGCTGCTACAGCAGAAGAACTTTGGCAGTATGTTAAAGCAGCACGGACAACACATCCTGAGCCTGTTTAAATTAGTGCCGATGCGTATAGCAAGCATTTGCGGCAACAGTCAATACCGAGTTCATCGTCCTCCTCGCATCACACGGGGCTCTATTTTCAGTCGTGTAATCTTTGAACGAATTATCTACAGGAGAATGGAAAAGATGGTAGAAGCTGACTTCGGGGAAGATCAGTTTGGATTCAGGAGGAACGTAGGCACATGGGAGGCAATACCCACTTTACAACTCATCTTAGAAGATAGATTAAGGATAGGCAAACCTACATTTTTAGCTTTTGTAGATTTGGAGAAAGCTTATGACAATGTTGATTGGAATACACTCTTTCAAATTCTGAAGTCAGCAGGGGTAAAATACAGGGAAAGGAGGGTTATTTACAACTTGTACAAAAGCTAGACCGCCGTTATTAGACTCAAAGGGCATGAAAGGGAAGCATTAGTTGAGAAGGGAGTAAGACAGGGTTGTAGCCCTTCTCCGATGTTATTCAATTTGTACATCGAGCAGGCGGTGAAGGAAAGCAAGGAAAAATTTGGAATAGGGATTAAAGTTCAGGGTGAAGAAATAAAAACATTGAGTTTTGGTGATGACATTGTAATTCTGTCAGAGACAGCAAAGGACCTGGAAGAGCAGTTGAATGGAATGGACAGTGTGTTGAAAGGAGCATATAAGATGAACATTAACAAGAGCAAATTAAGGATAATGGAATGCAGTCTTAGAAAATCAGGTGATGCTGAAGGAATTAGATTAGGTAACGAAACAATGAAGGTGGTAGATGAGTTTTGTTACTTGGGTAGTAAAATAACAAGAGATGGTCGCAGTACAGAGTATATAAAATGCAGAATGGCAATGGGTAGAAAAGCATTTTTGAAAAAGTTAGATTTGATAACATCGAATATTAATTTAAGTGTAAGGAAGTCTTTTAAACGTTCAAATGTTTGTAGAGTCTATGGGACTTAACTACGGGGTCATCAGTCCCTAAACGTACAAACTACTTATGAACTAGCTACAACTAAGGACGGCACAAATATCCATGCCCGAGGGGGGATTCGAACCCCCGACCGTAGTGGCCGTGCAGACCGTGACTGAAGCGCCTCAGTCCCCTCGGCCACCGCGGCCGGCTAAGGAAGTCTTTTCTAAAGGCATTTGTGTGGAGTGTTGCCTTGTACGGGAGTGAAACATGGACGATAAACAGTGCGAACTGGAAGAGAAAAGAGGCTTTTGAAATGTGGTGCTACAGAAGAATGCTGAAGATTAGGTGGGTGGATCGCATAACTAAGGAAAAGGTACTGAACAGAATTGATGAGAAAAGGATTTTTTGGCATACCTTGACTAAAAGAAGGGATCACTTGGTAGGACACATTCTTAGACATCGATGAATCGTAAATTTAGCATTGGAGGGAAGTGTGTGGGATAAAAATCGCAGAGGGAGACCAAGAGACGCACATAGTAAGCAGATTCAAATGGATGTGGGTTGCCATTCTTATGAGGAGATAAAAATTCTTGCTCAGGATAGAGTAGAATAGGGTGGCTGCATCAAACCAGTCTCCGGACGGATGACCATAACAACACAATCTATGAACAGCGTGCTGTATTCGAGATAAATTTGGCTGTGATATCTCCGGTCCTCGTTGATGTTGCATTTTATATGGCCACAGTGCGGACGGTCGTCGCTAGACTTTTTCGCCGTTTCGGATAGGCGCCGGCTGGTAATCCATTGGGCTGCTGGGTTTACTTTGGGCGTTCGCTGGCCTCCAGTAGGACGGTAGGCAGCGGCAGCCATTGATTTTCCGCGGAGGACAATATCGGCGGCCTCTGCCCGCCGTGTCCGCGTGCTGCAGTCCGCCTCGCCGCGCCGCGCCAGCGTGCCCTCCCCTCGCGCTATTGATCCCGCCTGCGCACATATATCGCACACCCACATTGTTGTGCGCACCTGGCGGGCCGCCAGCTGGCCGGGGGATGCTCAGATCGCGAAAGTACTTTTCTACTTATTCTATTATCATTTATTATGGGAAAGCTGGAAGAAGCAGACCTCTGGGAAGACCAGCTTGGGTTCAGGAGAAATGTAGGAGCACGGGAGATAATCCTCACTTTACGGCTTATCTTAGAAGATAGATTAAGGAAAGGCAAATCTACATTTCTATCTTTTGTAGATTTGTACAAGATGCGAAAATTGGCAATTGACACTAAATAAAGAAAAGTGTGAAGTAATACACATGACCACTAAAAGAAATCCGCTGAACTTCAATTACGCGATAAATCCGTCAAACCTTAAGGTCGTAAATTCTACCAAATACCTAGGAGTTACAATTACGAACAACTTAGACTGGAGAGAACACACAGAAAATATTGTGGGGAAGGCAAACCAAAGGTTACGTTTCATTGGCAGAACGCTTCGAAGATGCACCAGCTCCACCAAAGAGACTGGCTACATCACACTTGTGCGTCCTCTCCTGAAGTACTGTTGCCCATTGTGGGACCCTCAACAAGGTGGGACTGACGGAAGACATTGAGAAGGTTCAGAGAAGGGCAGCTCGTTTTGTTTTATCACGTTACGGAAATGTTGCACGAATTGCGGTGGCAATCATTAAAATAAAGACGTTAAACATTATGGCCTGATCTGTTTGCGACTTTTAGTTCTGAATGTGAAAATATTTTGCTAGCACCCACCTACTTAGAGAGACATAACCATCCCAATAAAATAAGAGAAATCAGATCGAAAACGGAACGATTTAGGTGTTCTTTCTTCCCGCGCTCTATTAGAGAATGGAACGGCAGAGAAAAGTTATGAAAGTGGTTAATGAACCCTCTGCCAGGCACTTAAATGTGATTTGCAGAGTATCGATGTACATGTGGATTTGGAAAAACCTTTTGACAATGTTGATTGTAATACACTCTTTCAAATTCTGGAATCAGCAGGAGAAAAATATAGGGAACGGTGGGTCATTTGCAACTTGTATAAAAACCAGATAGCAGTTGCCACAGTTGAAGGACGTGAAAGGGATGCAGAGGTTGGGAAAGGGAGTAATACAGGGTTGTATCCTTTCTCCGATGTTATTCAATTTGTATATTGAGCAAGCTATATAGGAAAGCAAGGGGAAATTTGGGGAAGGAATTAAAGATCATGGTAAAGAAATAAAGCCGCGGTGGAGTAGCCGAGCGGTCTAAGGCATCTTGCAGCGGAGCGCGCGGTTGCTCGCCGTGGAGGTTCGAGTCCTCCCTGGAACATGGGTATGTGTGTATGTGTGTTTGTCCTTAGGTTACTTTACGTAGGTTTAAGTAGTTTGTTAAGCTACGGACTGATGACCACGCAGTTTGGTCCGATAGATTTATAGACATTTGAACATTTGAAGAAATAAAAAACACTGTGTTTTGCCGATGACATAGTAATTCTGTCAGAGACAGCAAAGGACCTGGAAGAGCAGTTGAACGGAACAGTGTGCTGAAAGGTGCATATAAAATGAGCATTAACAAGAGCAAACCTAGGGAATGGAGTGCAGCCTAAGAAAATCAGGTGATGCTGAAGGAATTGGATTAGGTAACGAAACAATAAAGAAGGTAGTTGAGTTTTATTACTTGGGCAGTAAAATAAGAAATGATGCTCGCAGTACAGAGGACATTATATGCAGAATGGCAATGGGTAGAAAAGCGTTCTTCAAAAACAGAAATTTGTTAACTTCGAATATTGATTTAAGCCTAAGGAAGTCGTTTCTGAAGGCATTTGTGTGGAGTGTTGCCTTGTATGGGACTGAAACATGCACGATAAACAGTTCGGACAGGAAGAGGATAGAGGCTTTTTAAATGTGGTGCTACAGAAGAATGCTGAAGATTAGGTGGGTGGATCGCGTTACTAATGAGGAGGTACTGAACAGAATTGGGGTAAAAAGGAATTTCTGGCATACCTTGACTAAAAGAAGGGATCGATTGGTGGGACACATTCTTAGACATCAAGGAATTGTGAACTTAGCGTTGGAGGGAAGTGTGTGGGGTAAAGACCGCAGAGAAAGACCAAGAGATGGATACAGTAAGCAGATTCACACAGTTGTAGGTTGTCGTTCTTATGTGAAGAGGCTTGCTCAGGATAGGGTATTGTGGAGATAATTTATTTTACGTGTCCAGGACTAATGCATATCTTTCATTTAATAAATATACAAAAACAAATTACAGTCTAGGGACACAAGAGTCAATAAATATACGATTACAGTGAACAAATTACTATCCAGAAATGAAAAATTCAATAAATATACAATTAAAATGAACAAATTATAAACTAGAAAGATAAGATACTGTAGGGCCCTGCTAGTTTCTGCTAAATGGACCACAAGCTCCAAAATTCTGCCGTCTTTATAGCCACATCATTTGCTGCATGTAGGTCCTCATGGTGCAGGGGCTGGGCAGGTTTCTGCACACCAGGAGATATTGTGGGTCCTGCACTTCGCCACACTCATAAAGCTCACCTTCGTTTGTGAAGTCAAACTCTTGCAGCGTGACACTCCTGTCCTCAGTCTGTTTAGTACCTTCCGTCTTCCGGTAGATGGAATCCTTCGGAAGGTTCCTCTTTGATGTTCTCTCCGGCCCTTTCGTTTGACGAATTCTACCATAACTCTGTTCGCTGAGTTCCAGGACTCAATGCAGTTGATGACGTTGTGCTCATAAAGCTCCTTGACATAAGCCTAGGTTTTTGTGGCTCGTGTCCGAAGATGGGGTGTCTGGGGTTGCTTTCCTGTTTCTTTTTCTCTGTTTCAGCAACTGTTCCTCTGAGTATGTGTGGAGACGCTATGCCCTTAATTTCGCAGATTTTTCTAGCAGGAGTTGGTCGAAGGCAGCTAGTCACTATACGTCCAGTCTCATTTAGTGCCGTATCCACGTCTCTGGCATGTGTTTAGCCGGACTGGTGCTGTATACTCTGCTACAGAGAAGCACAGTGCCAGGGCAGATGTGCGGAGCACACTTGGCTGTGATCCCTAGGTGGAGCCAGTGAGTTTACGTATGCTGCTGTTCCGGGCAGATACTTTCATCTTGATTTTCCGGCAGTGATTTTTCAATGTGAGACTTCGGTCCAATTTTACTCCCAATTAGTTTGGAGTCTCATAATGACACAGTTGTTGCTCTCACCAGGTAATATTTAACTTCTTTCTGGCTTTCTTCCAAGAAGATAACGACCAATTATTAGGGATTGTCCGTACCTATAACGGATTTAACTCCTTATTTACGGAGTTACGGGAAGGTCGTAAAAATACGGAAATAAGATATTTTACGATATGTTATTAAAAAATCCGAAAAGACACCGTTTATATTTAGCTAATCATAATGCTTTTTTTAATGCTATTAATTGTTTTGTAGTTCGAATAGTTTCATTGCTGAGTTCGTAGCAAAGCTGTAGGAAACGTTAACGATATTATTTTCGCTGGAACAAGTCCTGCCTATTCTTCCCACTCCACACGTACCAAATCATGCTCACCCAGCTAGAGCTACGTATATTCTTTAGTCTATGACGATTATATCATCTTCGGTCTCAGTTTAACAGTCTACTTCTTTTACCGGAAGATGGAAATAAGCCAATTCGTTTCCCAAGAGAAAAGCTTTCTATACGGTTTTCGCGCATACTTATTTTTATAGCAGTGTTATGCAGCTAGAACTACATATGATTGATGAAATTTCGGCGATTTGTGATATTATCTATGTTTGGTGGTTTTATTCATCGTTACAAAGTATAAAATCCTTGTATATATAGTATTGGCTGCGAAGGATTTTATATTATTTCAAAAATGCAAGGATTTAGACGCTACTTTTCTTTGTGCCTAAGGTAATTGTTAAGTTTCCGTAAAGAAAAGCAACTGTTGATTCGTAATGATGATCGAAGTGAAAGTAAAAAAAGGTTGAAGCTTCTGTAAATGCACGGAAAGTGTTAGAAATATAGCTTTTAAATATCTAAATGAGGTTTACATTTTTTTTTTAAATTTTCTTATGGAGGCAGCGCGTACTTCCACCCCCGTCCCCAAGATCTGGCGCCGTTCCTTGGTCTGACGCATGTTTACTAACAATCTCTTCTCACGATTGACAGCTATGCAAGAAGGATATTGTGCTGCCTTTGCCGTCTTATCTCGCATGGATATCATGAGAAAAAAGAAGCTGCGCTCATGAAATAACGCAAGAAAATTAATATTAGTATGATGTACCTCTTCGTCGTTTTGTTTAGCGCCAGAAGCTCATCTGTAGTCACGGTACACATGGAATTCCCCCCCCCCCTCCCACCGCACCAAAGTATTGCAATGCACCTTAAACTCCTTAGTTAGCAAAAAATTTGAAAGGAGTTCTTGGAATGCTTTATATGAACAAAATACTCCATAGAAATTACCACTATGTTATTAACCAACATGGCCGGTAAGGGTAGCGATCACAGATATTTTGTTGATCAACTGACTTCAAGATGTGAAGTCCCAAAGCCAAGATCGCATTATTCCTGAGCACAGTTCAAATATTAATTGAGACATCTTCAGCCGATCAGGGTCCGGCCATTCGGATGCTTTAAAAATGTTTCACGAATATGAAGTGTTACTGATAATTTCATATTAGCAACATAGTACTGCCGAAACTGATCTCATATAATAAATAACTTTTTAATATTGCGATCTTGGCTTTGCGTCTTCATATATTGAAGTCAGTTGACCTACTCCTACTATCATATGCAAAAACTACTCGGCTTCATTGGCGTGCCTTGGCACTTCAGATTTTTATTTCATTATTTTGCTGTGTATCGTGATCGAAAACTAACGGCAGTGTTGGTGTCATTTAGACGAAACACAGTGGTGATTGGCTCAGATAACACTCGCAGCACAAACGTTTAGGAGTCAGTGGTCTACCATCTAAATGCAGAGTAGGGAGGCCAAGATTTTAGCAGTGTGTTCCGCCAAGGGGAAACAGCAGCCCTTCTATGTTGCCTCGGATCCGATCATGAGCAGTGGAGACATCATATGCTCATACGCAGAACGCAGCATTTCGAGCGGTCTTTCTCCTTGTTATTGTTCGAACTGTGGTCAGCAGCCGAAATCCACGTAAGATCTTGAGCACTGTTGCGCAAGATATAATTGCGTAGGCTTCCGCAGCCAGAGTTAGTTGACATAAAAGTTTTCTGGGTGTTGTACCGCGTCATAATGTAAGATGGCTATTACTTTATTAACCAACGTTTCCCCAACGTTACAGCGATGTCATCAGTATACCCAGAAGAATGCTACTGCAACGTTGGCCGAAACAGTAGTTATTAAAGTAATAGTCATCTTACATTATGACGCGGTACAACTTCCAGAAAACTTTACGTCCATTGCGCAAGATATTCAGCACATACTTTAGCGAGTAATTTATCTTAGAAAGACAGTATAGCCGTTGATACGGGTTGGAAACTCTGTACGCACATTGCACACTACTATAAGATCGAAAATAAAATATAGCTCATTGATAAAGGGAGGATGGGCTGTGCCGGCCGCAGTGGCCGAGCGGTCTGCGGCGCGCCAGTCACAGTCTGCACGGCCGCTACGGTCGTAGGTTCGAATCCCCCCGCGGGCATGGATATTTGTGTCGTCTTTAGTGTAAGGTAGTTCATAAGTAGTTTGTAAGTTTAGGGACTGATGACCCCGTTGTTAAGTCCCATAGACTATACAAACATTTGAAGATTTGAATATGGGCTGTGCCTGCAAGGAATAAATTGGTGCCGGCTAATGCAGGACTAGATTTAGTATGCGAAGATTTTGCCAGCAAAATAGGTCAGTCGGATACTCACTGCTTTACCTGTATGTTAAGCGTGTTGCTTATATATCAGCGGTTACCTCACTTCTGTCGCTTTATATGAGATCAGTGTCTTACTAGATACCTCTAGAAAAGGGAAGTGATGAACCTTCTAGAATGTAAGGATGTATGAAGGACGACTTAACCTACGAACATTAGCATGCGTCGTCGTTCGAATGATTATAAGGATAATTAAAAATAGATGCCATGTTTAAAACTGCGAAATCATATATCACAATGTAGTTGTTACACGTCATGAGATGACTTTCAGAATTGTGCAGTAATGAAACTTCGATGTCTCTATCTAAGACCTCATCTGATGAGAAGTCTAGTTCAAATGTTCAAATGTTTGTAGATCTATCGGACCAAACTGCATGGTCATCAGTCCGTAGCTTACAAACTACTTGCACCTAGGTAAACTAACCTAAGGACAAACACACACACCCATGCGCTAGGGAGGACTCGAACTTCCACGGCGAGCAACCGCATCGAGACGCTTTAGACCGCTCGGCTACCCCACCGCGGCGAGAAGTCTAGTCTCTTGGACGCTACATCATCAGTTTCATGGGCCTCCTGCAACAATTTCTGACATAAACATAGACGAAGTTGTCGCTAGAACTGCTTATGCTTTACGATCCTCTTTTATCAATATTGGAAACCCATTACCGGATACTGATTTTGAAGATCATTATATTGAGCGCAAAACAAAATTATATATGCTTGTGCATATAAACTGTACTTGAATCGAAATTAATTACTTTGGTTGCTTAAAATCTTACGCGGCCAACTTTTTTTTACGAAGTATCAAATGCAATTTATACTCTGTAGGGGGTCAGGCCTAAATTTCTCTGTTGTATATTAATTTTTCTTTCCGTAGCAATACTACCGTTAACCGTACCATTTACTATTTCATTTATGCTAACAAAACTACCGTACCGAAGACGCAAGCAACCCTAGCTCCTGCAGAACTCCATTTTGGACTTTGTAGCGGCGTACTGTGGTACTGTCGTACACAGGTATTTCCAAACAAACAAAAATTTATTTCATAACTTCTTGTCTCTCCCGATCTTCAAAGCTCTCGGCGACAGTACGTTATGACCACCGCTCGTGCATGTAAATGTAGTAGGTTCCACGGGCGTAGTCACCGTACATCTACCGAGAAAGGGGCACAGTATTTGAAATGTGTATTGCTGGAATTTTTCTGCCACCATCCAGATGTAGTTTTCTCGTGGGTGCCCCAAATAAAATAAGTCGATGCCATAATTACTCGAAACACTATCATTATGTAGCATCGACTTTCATTACAGAGCCGCTCGCATGGTTGGAAGTTCGACGTTAGCAACCTAGTGGAAAATACCTTTAAAAATAATCGCATTGTTGTGTAATGTTGACAATGAGTTCTAATTATACAGGCAATATTTTAGTCTACTTACACATCTGGAGAAAGGTGTCATCAGCTGAGGAAGTGGAAATCTTTAAATACGCTATACTCCGCTGCCGAAATAACTGAAAGCTTAGCGATAGTCATTACACAAAACTAACAATTCGTTAGTACTTCTCTGATTGAGGCGCTTCAGTCACGGTCTGCACGGTCACTACGGTCGGGGGTTCGAATCCCCCATGGGGCATGGATATTTGTGTCGTCTTTAATATAAGGTAGTTCGTAAGTAGTTTGTAGGTTTAGGGACTGATGACCCCGTAGTTAAGTCCCATAAGCTTAACAAACATTTGAACATTTTTTTAGTACTTCTCTATATTGAACAGTATGTTCATACATTCAACAATAGCCTACATATCTGTTAGAAAAGTATAGTATTTTGTAACCGACAATTGAAGGGAAACTTATGATTGGAGGTCAGTTGAATAATATTTGTAACCGTAAACGAATTCATGGAGTTGAAAGGAACACGAAGTATAAAAAACGATGTGGTCGTAGTAAATGTAGGCAGTAAGAGCTGCGTCTGTGACCAAATGATTACATATACCTACTAAGTTTACTAACGTAATTAAAATATGTCATGTGATTATTCAGTTTCTCGTGGCGTATTTGTTGATCAACAGTCCATGGATGTGTTGCCAGTTCCATGGGGTATAATATTTCGATGATAGACATGTCGCTATCATCAGTTTGCTGCCAAAATTCCCTGACTTCTGTAATCAGCCGTTGTTATGTGAGTGAAATATGTTGTTGAACTCTGGTGTAAGAATTCATTTACATGAAGCTGAAGAAATAGCAAGGTTTTGCATTTGTGGATACATGCACAACGAATGAGGAGGGGAAAACGTGACACCATGACGAGTATATTGTTTTTGATTACTAAGTAATTGTATAGCAAATATTGTAGTGAAATATGGGTAAGCCTTGTTGGTACTCTGAAATGATTATGAAATAGTGCCCGACTTCTAGTTATGTATGAATCAGATACATAATGCTACAAAATGTTCGCTTGAATATGTATCGGGAGGGAAAGTTGTCTGTGTAACGGGTAGGGATTACTGATAAAGTCGGAAAACGGCCTGAGCTATCGGCTTCGCATTGATTACGCTGTAGAGTACGTGGCACTTATTTCATATTTTATTTGCTTATTGCAGACTTTGCTAGGACCCACTGGCCTTATATGGGTAGCTTCTCCACATAGTTTGTCAATTAAAAAGATAAACCAAGAAGGACCGGAGCTATCACAGCTAAATTTATTTTGGAGGTGACATCTTCTACAAAGGGCAAAAGATTTAAAATACAGCCGCATGTGAAGGGAGGAATATGATGAAATCAGTATTGAGTGTTCCTGCCACTGCTAGTTTCAATCGCTGCTACACACCTTGGCACTTAAAAGAAGGCTCTGGATGTATTGTTGGGTTGTAGCAGATCTTGCCGCTTGCACGTATTATCCGGTTCTAATTTGGTCAGCGACAAGCTCCAAAGATATGGAAGCACAACAAGCTCCAAAACTTCGGATGTAACGTTGGCTGGTTAATGAACCGACAATGTGTACTGGGGCTTGAGGCAATGGCGTTACAGGAATGGAGTCCACTCCCACCCCAAACCGTAATACCGGGTGTGGAGGCAGTATGGCGATGCATGAGGCAACAGTTTTTGAGTCTCTCTCCCAATGTCTAGAGACCATAATACGACCATCGTGGTGCTGCAGGTAGTATCGTAATTGGGGAAAAAAAAAAAAAAAAAAAAAAAAAAAAAAAAAAAAAAAAAAAAAAAAAAGTGTCGTTCCAATCCCGATGCTGCCTCCACGACTACGGTGGTAGGATTAGAGTATGGAGATAACGGGGTCAGATACTGTGTAATTGTTGCCTTATGCATCGCAATACAGCTCCTGCTCCAGTTCTTTTTGTTTGGGGCGGTATTGGATTCCACTCCTGCACCCAAAATGCATTGCCGGTACACTCGCCAACCTGTCTTACATCTCTGAAGATTTGCAGCCTACTGTACTCCCATACATATTTGGAGCATTCCATCGGCCACACTGGAAGAAGGTAATGGTGACAAGATGATGCACTTAATGTTCAAAACTTTTTCGTCGCTCATCTGGCTAAATTGCTGCCCCCCTCCCCCTTCTGCCTCCGATATCGCGCATGTCAAAAACGTCTGGTCGATAACTGCGAAACGACTAGCCAGGTATACTCCACCTCCTGCTACATCGGTGGAAGCAACATGGACTGCTGTTCCCCAACTATATGTCCAGAGCCTCATTGACTCAATGCCGAGGCTTCTAGCAGCGGTTGTAGCCAAAAAAATTGCGGCAACAATAACGATTTCATCGTCTCCATTACTTCACATGGGACTGTATTTTCAATCACGTGGTGTTTGTATAGCTTGTTATGTCCCAAATAAATTTGGACGTTATACCTTCGTTTCTTGGTGTTACCTTTTTCTCTAGGGACAGAAGTGTAGAAAGAACTGAAAAAAGTTAGTGATTTGGTTGGGTAACAATTACACCTGAAAGCCACAACGTCTCATGACTTTAACATACTGTAGCTACTGTTAAAGAGTTCGGACTGTATTCTCGTCTACCAGAATATTTATATGTTCGTTGTTTGTACTGAATGAGCATTTTGAGGACAGAAAATATTAGTACCAACTTACCCAGCCATGGAGGATAACTGTACCGATGTTGTTCCGCAACGATGCCCTAGGAATAAAAAGAAAAGAAAAAAAGTTCAAATGTTTGGTAACCTAAGGAACCACACTGCTCAAGTCATTGGTATCCCTAGACTTGAACTTACACTCATTAAACTAATGTGTAGGAAAGGTACACACACAAAAACACACACACACACACAAACACACACACACGAGGGAGGACTCGAAACTCCGAGGCGAGCGGCCGCGCGATTCGTAACGTGGCGCTCCAGACAGCTCTTCACTGATCAATTTGGTCAACATAATATTAATGTGTTTTACAACATAATTCTTCGATTTACAACCTCACAAGCCCGTGTTCATATACACAGAAAGTATAGGAGGCAGTATATGGATCATTATTTTACAAGCAGTCCTATTTGCAGGTTGTTTCATGACGAGCCGCCTCTGTGTAAAGAGGCACAATGCTGTCGCATAAAATCTGAAAGTTTTATTTAACAGCATTGATTAGTGTCTAATATGCTCGATTTTGTAAATCCAGATATAAGTAAACTATGAGAAACCTAAACTCTGTAATCAGTTGATAAAGTTTACCCGTAAATATTCAAACGAAAATAGAAATAATTTCTTTACCACAATCATGGAGGCAAAGTAACCGAGTCACACTCGGGGGGGGGGGGGGCGGCTAATTTCGCCTATTTATGCGAAATACCATAGTGCAAACGGTTGTTCATACTTTGGTTTTCCATGTGTCATCTGCTCCGTCAGTCTTAGAACCGGTTTCGTACTGCTTTCCACCCTATCCTACCCTGTGAACTACTACATCCTACATTCACGTGAGCCTGCGGTTTGTTTTTGAGGCTTAATCTTCCTTAAAAGTATTCACCCCCTACATTTCCCAATTTATTAACTATTTATTATAATTAATTTATAAAATTTATTGAGCCTCGGGGTGAGTCCTACCAAAAGATTCTGTATTGACATTACCTGACAACGCAGGATTTGGCGATCTGATAGTTTAATATTCTTCAAAAGTGAAATGACGACCGGACGTCATTAAATAAATGTGTATTTCGTGATCTTGGCATTTCACTTTTGAAGAATATGATTCTTTCTTTTTCTCACGTTGCATCATAAACTAATTTTTTCCGTAGTAAGAATTGGCATCTTATACTTATCCAGGCCCACATGTCATCTTCTGAATTTTGAGCTGCTGTAGTTTTCAGGTTGGTCTGATTCGAAGACAAGAGCGCAACAAATATGATAAGCAAATGCCTAGTAGACCGATCTTGTATGGGTCCCTATCAAGAAACTTGTTAGCCGCTTTCCACGACGGGGGTGTTTGTCGGCCCAGGTTCGAATCCACCAGCCAGATAACGACGTGGTTCGGTGCGTCGGCCAGTTTGAATATTTTTCTTGGGCTTTTCTCATGTCCCACTAGGTGAATACTGCGCTGGTACATAAGTCCCGTCTTATTTCATCACAAACATGTACAAAAACATAAGTTCGCACACATCACATACAACTTCCGGGGGCTGGGCATAATGTGGTGGCGTCAGAAAACGCAACAGGACACGCCTTAAAATTAACCACGCCTACCATATGCATGCGGGACAAAGGCGAAAAAACAGAAGGTTGGAGAAACCTGTTACTAGTAGGTGGTAACACCCCTTCCAACTTTTACTTCACTCCGTTACCCTGTCCCACACTATGATTTAAATACACCGTCATAAAAAATAGTAAACCTATAGAAACGTCGGTTTGGTTCCGATGACAGCAGATGCCACACTATAGCGTAGTGGCGTAGCTGCCAGAGTGCCATGTGTGTATGTATCCTTTACTAGAGAGTGTTTACTGCCATAAAGCTCGTTGTGATATAAACTTGTGAAGCAAGCAGGGTGCGTGCCACACAGACGCACTCGTGTTACGTGTAACCAACTGAGCGGATTTGGAAGGAGTCAAATTGTGACCTTCCGAGTGGCGCGCTGGTCCTTTCAAGAAATGACACGCTAGCTGGGCGTGCTGCGTTAGTTGTGAATGATGTTGGTTGCAACGCCCACGTGAACATCCTCACACCAGTGGGCGAGCTTTTGGACGTCCTCGCAGCGCAGACGTTCGCCAACATCGTCGTAATCTGAGGGCACCTCTGGCAGATCGTACAGGTACCACAGCACGAATAAGAGCGGTTGTGATCTCAGAAGAACAGTTGGCAACCAGTTTTTTTTTTCTTTTTTGCCTTTGAGTAGTCACCTTACAGCCATCCACATAAGTAATGACATCCTCTGCTTCAGTTATGTAAGCAAGTTGGCAAAAGCAACCAAACAAAAATCAAAGATATGACAAAACAAAAACAAAAAGATAAATTTGACGTAACATAACAAACATTAAAGATATAACACAAAGACAATATGAAATAGTGAAATAAAAAGTTTCTGCTTGGTAGGCGATGTAAGATGTTTATTTTATTAAAATTCAAAACATATCGATTTCGTCCCTAAGATCATCATCAGTGCGTTCAGAATTGCAAGTCATGATGACTTATGTGGTCTGCTTAAAACATTTTTTCGTCTTGTCATAAAATAGATTTAAAAGGTCTTGCCGGTACAAGTCACAAGTAATTTCCCTTCGTGTAGCTTACGTTATTACGTTTTATTAATTTTCATTCTCCTTTTTAAAAGATGTTAATATTTACGTATGATTTGTCTGGTACTACGAATAAATCTTCAGCGATAATGATAAAATGCTAATGAATGTAGAAAATTTGACTTTAACAGTGTTCTTATCTAGGCAGTAATATCACCAGAGATGAAAGGAGCAAGACGGAAATAAGAAGCAGAATTGCTCAAACAAAAATTGATTTTAACAAAGAAGAATACATATTAACTTCTAAGAGCATCGGCTTTAAAGTCAGAAAAAGGTTTCCGAAACCATATGTCTGCGGCGTGGCTTGCTACGGCTGTTGAACATGTGCTTTGGGAGCTGAGGAAGAGAAAAGAGAAAAACGTAAATTCTTTTGAAATGTGTTTACGAAGTATGCTGAAAATAAAATGACCGGGGAAATTTAAAATTGAATGTTTCTGGAAAGACTGTCCGAAAAGAGAAGCTTTTGGAGACTGATTGTTAAAAGACGAGTACAACTTATAGGTCATCTAATGAGTTCGAAGGACTCGTGACAACAAAGATAGAGAGAGGTTCACGTATGTGTCGAGGGATGGGGGGAGATTACGCCTCAGGTACGTCGACCAAACCATGAAATACGTGGGCTTATAAGACCTGTGAAGCCTATGGATAAATGAAGAGAAAATCCTAAAGACACACAGATTGGAATCGTGCTGTTATCGAGACAGTTGCAAACCAATCTTTGGATTGATCACTGTAGTAGTAGTAGTAGTAGTAGTAGTAGGAGTAGAATATGAAGAAGAAGAAGAAGAAATGTTACAGCTGTATTCTACCCCAAGTGACATTTTAATACAGGGCAATAAAATAATAAGATATCAATAAAGTTGGAAGGAAATAATACGTAATTCAATGACGTCAGGGTTTCATTACATTTTCAAACAACAGTTCCAATATCCTCTTCCTTAAAGTAATTTTAATAGCACATAAAATATCGTATACATCTGACGGCGCTTGTACTCGTTTTAGTCTTCAAAGTGCAGATGGAGGATGTTGATGAAGTATTTGAAGTTCAATGTGCACATCTCACTAAAGCCGCGTTTCTGCATTCAGAATCACTTTCGCATTCAAGTAGTACAATATCGAGATCCACACTAACTACAGTTTAAAATTATTATATGGATATGTCACTGTCAAAACCTGCCAAGCGTATTGCAACTTAGGTTTATACTGTGGCGCGGAAAATTACAGTAAATGATCGTTATTTCATCGTTAAAATTGACTCTGTGATTTACAGTCAAATCACAGAGTGAAGTTTGAGGATCAAATAATTACGATTTATCTCTTCAACTTCGTCGAAATTCCTCATTTGTGCTTTGAAGAACCCACTCTCAGGTTTGCAGGACATGTGTGTTTTCCGCTGTTACGAGGCGTATACGACAAGTGCCGCTTTGGGAAAGGAATATAATATACTTTTTTAATTTTATTGTCACAAGAAATAGCATATCTTCATTACTCTTCCATATAGTTTCCACCGTTGTTGAGTTGCTTGTAGCGGTTGATCAGCTTATCAAGTCCTACCTCATAGAACGCTGCCGCCAGTGATGAGAACCATTGCTGCAACGTAGTTTCACTTGGTCGTCACTTTGGAAATGTTTCCCGCTAAGCTCCGGCTTTCGGTGTGAAGAACAAGTTATAGTTCAATGGCGCCAGGTCAGGACTGCACGGTGGGTGGTCCAACTGCTGCCATCCAAACGGCCGAATAAAAATTTGTGTCACCTGCAGCGCGTGGCCGAGCATTACCGTGCAGCAGAACAGTTTCTCTGCTGAGCTTCCCTCTCCTTTTGTTCTGTATCGCACCTCCAAGATTTTTTCAAAGTCTGACAGTATCTGGCTGCATTGATGGTGTCACCTCTTGCGAGAAATTCAACAAACAGTAAAGGTTCTCATCACTTGCGGCGTCGTTCTATGAAACAGGACTAGATAAGATGGTCGACCGCTACAAGTGCCGCAACAGCGGTGGAAACTATGTGGACAATAAAAAAATATGTTTACTATATTTTTCCCAAAACGGTAGTTACTTTCTGGATATGCCACGTATAATTACTTTGAACAATGTTTTTAGCACTATTGATTGAGAATGTAATGATATTCTCACGTCATTGATTTACATATTATGTCCGTCCTGTGACTCTGGTAGAATACAAGAAGCTGAAAAATGCTTCTGTCAGAGCACAAAAAGGCAAGTATGTTCCTCTTTAAAAGACGCTAAGAGTAAAGTCGAGAACCAGCTGTCTGAGTCGTCCTACCTCAAAAAAGGGCACGAAAACATATTCGCGCTATTTAACACAAACATGGTAAATACTTTTACCCAACCTCATCATATGTTTTTGAATACACATCTCCCTTTCACTACCACTGTATAGATTTCTCTCTCTCTCTCTCTCTCTCTCTCTCTCTCTCTCTCTCTCTCTCTCTCTCTCCCCGCCATCTCCTTTTTGCCCCATTGGCATCTTGTCCTGAGGGGGAGACGAAAAGACCATGCGTTTGAGGTACATCGCGATTGCCGCATACCAATAGTTTGGATTCACCACTACGATGTAAGACGAATAAATTACACAGCCGATGCTGATTCATACGCTGGACAAAACAGTTAGGTGATTAGTTGGGGTATCTAGGATTTGAAGTGCTGTAATCGGCAGAATGAACTAAAATGATTCGACGTGTATTGTCGGTTCTACGGAGTGTACACAACAACATTACGAAATGAAATGTTTGTATAGTCTATGGGACTTAACTACGGGGTCATCAGTCCCTAAACTTACAAACTACTTATGAACTACTTACGAACTAGGACGGCACAAATATCCATGTCCGAGGGGGGATTCGAACCACCGACCGTAGTGGCCGTGCAGACCGTGACAACATTACGGTAACCGAGATAGTGGTAATAGAAAGTTGCTGCAAGGTGGGAGGGGGGGGGTGGAGTAGACCTGTGTTTACTCTAACAAACGAATTAGGCAAGCAGTTGGGTTCAGATAGTGTGGTGAGCAGGTAGTGGAATGCAACAACAACGTGATGTACCCGAAGTTATGGCTTTGAGAGCCATAGGAAGGTTGGAAGCGGGGCAAACACGAAGAGAGGTAACCGTAGCTTTTGGAGTGTCCCAAAGTGTAATTTCCAGGACCTGGACGAGGTTTCTGGCAATAGGAACCATTAAAAGAAGGCGAGGCCAAGGCCGTCCACGGGTAACATCAGCAAGAG
Source organism: Locusta migratoria (assembly GCA_026315105.1). NCBI lineage: Eukaryota > Metazoa > Arthropoda > Insecta > Orthoptera > Acrididae > Locusta > Locusta migratoria. The sequence goes on from CM048744.1 coordinate 239,356,539, forward strand.
ATGATTGTTATCTCCGGTTAACAGCTCGTCGAGACAGGAGACTGAATGTTAATTTCAAATAAAGTGCATCTCAGGATTTCACAGTCTGTATCAAACAAATTATGTGCGGCTCCATAGCACAGTGGTAGAGTGCCAGACTACGAATCCGAAGGTCGCGGGTTCGATCCCCGCCAGGTCCTAGGATTTTTATCTGTCACTTTTCACTTCGTTCACATCTGGCAGTGTTTCTAATGTGAAAAAATACCGAGTAGTGCCCTGTTTCGGAACCCATGTTAAACTGTAGGTCCTCCTATAACTGGCTGGGTAAGTCAGTTCGCAGGTCGGAGGAAGGCAACGGCATACCACCTCCAAACAGGACCATGCCTAGTAAAACAATGTGTTGTTAAAACCAATCTTCGGATTGTTGACTGCTTTACCTTTTATCAAAAAATAAATATTTCTGCAATAGAAAGTACTGAAGTATTTTTTGCACTGCTCTTGTTCATTGGCCTATTTAAGATGCGTTTTCTGCCTTCATTAATCGTAACTTATGTTAAATGTAAGCATACGAGACAGTAAAATTAATAACTGCTTAATTGCATACCTAGTATTCTGTTACTTGCAACAAAATGCATGGCCTGTCGTTTATGAGCAGACCATTGTGTGTCGTATTTAACAAAAAGTATATTGTGTTAGAAAGCTCTGTCAGCGTTCCACGTTGAAACAGATGAAAATGTAATGCATTCTTAAAATTTCGTTCGCAAATTGTTGCTAACCGAAGTTCAGTATCAAAGTTTCTCACATGACGAAAATTTTGTAACATCGTCAGAAGAATAAATTATCGTAAAAAGTCCATATTTAGTCTCAATAATATGCTGCTGTACAACAAACTAATGTGTAAACATAGTACAGTTCTTCCTGAACACGTAGATGTCTACTCCGTATTTGTATACTGAATGATTTGCCGGATTGGGCAAAAGAAATACACGATTGAACAGCTGTTCTGTGGCGAACATGACACACGGAGAACTTACACAAGAAGGAGAGTAACTAGCGAGAATGAACTTCCTGCTCAGAGCATATACTTCTCAATTTCGTATGAATAAAAACTGCGAACTTACTCAGAGAACTTTCTTTTGCTCTGAGAATCTTCTCTGGAGCAAGTGTTGTTTCTTATTCACTTTGTTGTGGTCTTCAGTCTGGAGGCTGGTTTGATGCAGCTCTCCATTCTACTCTGTCCCGAGCAAGACTCTTCATCTCCTCAAAAGAACGGCAGCCTACATCAATTTGAATTTGCTTAATATATTCGCATTGCCATTCTGCATTTTATACCCTCTCCTCTGTACTATTCATATGGCCCCATATTAATGACTTTGACTTTTGTGGTAGGTGTATTGTTCCTCGCTCTAAATACAGGGTGTCCAGAAAAGGGCTCACTGATTTCAAAATTAAATATCTCGAAAACAAAGATCGATAGAGGAATGCAGTAAACAGTATGTTTATTGTGAAAGCTGTGAGTAGTTTATACAGCAGTTCGAAATAATAATTACAAAAGCTGCTAACAGATGGCGCTGTACGCTGTACATCAGCATACATAAGTGAAATAATCGTATGAAAACACTCTTTGCAAACATTCACATCACAATGTTTTCAAAATGTTCACCATTGGCACTACAGAGGTGGCGCAAACGAAGAATGAAATTTGCCAACACATTTCGTAGTGTCTCAACTGAAATGGATTTCAACACTGTTGCTGCACCAGCCGCCACCACCACCATCATGAAATGGATTCACATGCCACAGAGATCGCCGATTCAAGCTCGTCCAGCGTGGCGGGATGCTTCGGGTAGACCATGTCTTTCACTGTACCCCGCACAGTAACTTTAGGAGAATACAGGGGTTTCGCTTCACACCAGTATGGCTTTTCGGAACCCCAAAATCGCCACTTCTGCTTATTCACGTATCCATTCAGATGGAAGTGTTCTTCATCTGTAAACCAGATGCGCCAACATCAAATCCTTCACTACCAATCATTTTGAGCATCTGATTAGCAAAGGCAACCCTTTGTTGCACAGCTCGTTCGGGTATGGCCTTGTGCGTTTGAATTTTGAATGGAAACATGTGTAGGCTCTTTTTTTCGGTATTTTCTGCGTGCTGGAACGCTTCAAACCAGTCTGAGATGCAATTCTACGGACGGATGACATTGGATTTCGCTGAATAATTCCAGAAACTTTGGCGATATTTTCAGGCGTAACTGCGGTTTGCTTGCGGCCAACATGCCCCACTAGATCATCAGTTACGCTGCCTGTTCGTTGAAATTTTGCGAAGAGCGTACGAATGGTTTTCGCATCGGGTCCTTTTGGAACATTAAATCGTGCTTGAAAACTTCACCTTGTTGCCGTAGGACTCTGTTCTGACCTATGGTACTCTAGCACCAGGAAAAGGCGTTGTTCAATGGAGTACATGGTTTTAATCTCTTCCTTCGGTACTCTAACCGCCTTTCACGTTTCAATAGTGGAACTGATCGCTCTGGGCTTCGGATCACTATTTATACTAGGCATTACGTATGGCGATTACAGCGCCATCTGTTAACAGCTGTTGTAACTACTATTTCAAACTGCTGTATAAACTTCTTACAGCTTTCATAACAAACATACGGTTTACTGAATTCCTCTATCGATCTTTGTTTTCGAGATATTTAATTTTGAAATCAGGGAGCCCTTTTCTGGACACCCTGTGTGATCCCATATGAATGACTTTTCACTATTGTGGTAGGCGTATGGTTCCTCACTCTAAGTAAATGCCATCAATATCTGTATAAGTTGTTTAGGATATCTCACCTGATCCTGATTTTTTAGAACAGTTTAGTTTCAATTGTAAATCCCTTTATTCTAAAGGGTTGACAATTTGAAACGAACGAAATTTTAAATATTTTTGACGACGTTACAGCGTTCATTTTAAACGAAATAAATCGCAATTTGCGATCACTTATGGCTTCAGTGTACTGGGTTTAGTTGTAATACCTATGTGCGGCGAATGAAAATTTGTGCCCGGCCGGGATTCGAACCAGGGATCTCCTGCTTACTAGGCAGACGCGTTGACCACTCCGCCACCGAGGACACAGTGACCAACCTGACTGCAGAGGACTTCCCTGCATGTCTCCCGTCACTCGTAAATCTCCATTCGCCACGCTGTCTCTTTCCTATTATCACAGCCTATTTGTTCTGTAATGCTCGCAGCCACAACGCTGTATTCCCGCATCAGGGAGAACAGACCATGAGGTATCGAGACACAATTAATTGTCGTCAGGAGCCCAGCCTCGGCTTATATACAATTACATATTTTTGACGACGTTACAGCGATCATTTTTTAATGAAATATATCGCAATTTGCGATCACTTATGGCTTCACTGTACTAGGTTTAGATGTAATACTGATGTGCGGCGAATGTGCGACCTCATGGTCTGTTCTCCTGATGCGGGAATACAGAACAAATAGGCTGTGGTAATAGGAAAAAGACAGCGTGGCGAATGGAGATTTGGGTGTGGCGGGAGACGTGCAGAGAAGAGTCCTCTGCTGTCGGGTTGGTCACTGTGTCCTCGGTGGCGGAGTTGTCAACGCGTCTGTCTAGTAGGTAGGAGGTCCCGGGTTCGAATCTACATCTACACAGATACTCTGCAAATCACATGTAAGTGCTTGAGGGTTCATTAACCACTTTCATAACTTTTCTGTACCGTTCTTTTTTTAATAGCGCGCGGGAAGAAAGAACACCCAAATCGCTCCGTTTTCGATCTGATTTCTCTTATTTTATTGGGATTGTCATGTCTTCCTAAGTAGGTGGGTGTTAGCAAAATATTTTCACATTCAGAAGTAAAAGTCGGTGATTGAAACTTCGCATACAGATCACGCCGCAATGAATAACGTCTTTCTTTTAATGATTTCCACCCCTGTTCGTGCAACATTTCCGTGACGCTCCCCCCTCCCCTTAATGTGATAAAACAAAACGAGCTGCATTTCTCTGAACCTTCTCAATGTCTTCCGTCAGTCCCATCTGGTGAGGGTCCCACAAGGGGCAACAGTACTCCAGTTTGATGTAGGCAGTCTCTTTGGTGGAGCTGGTGCATCTTCAAAGCGTTCTGCCAATGAAACGTAACCTTTGGTTCGCCTTCCCCACACTATTTTCTGTGTGTTCTCTCCAGTCAAAGTTGTTTGTAATTGTAACTCCTAGGTATTTGGTAGAATTTACGACCTTGAGGTTTGACTGATTTATCGCGTAATTGAAGTTCAGCGGATTTCTTTTAGTGGTCATGTGTATTACTTCACACTTTTCTGTATTTAGTGTCAATTGCCAATTTTCGCACCATGCAGAAATTTTGGCTAAATCGCTTTGCAGTTGCTTTTGATCCTCTGTTGACTTCACTAACCGATGAACGACAGCATCAACCGCGAACAGTCTAAGGTAGCTATTCAGATTGTCTCCTAAATCGTTTATAAACACAAGGAAGAGTAGGGGACCTATAACGCTTCCCTGTGGAACACCAGATATCACTTCTGTTTTACTCGATGACTTACCGTCAATTACAACGAACTGTGTCCATTCTGATAGGAAATCGTGAATCCAATCGCACAACTGGGGAGATATTCCACAAGCACGCAATTTCATTAGAAGCCGCTTGTGGGGTACAGTGTGAGAAGCCTTCCGGAAATCAAGAAATATGGAATCGATTTGAGATCCCTTGTCGATGGCACTTAACACTTCATGTGAATACAGGGGAAACTGTGTTTCGCAAGAGCGATGCTTTCTGAATCCGTGTTGAGTATTGATTAATAGGTCGTTCTCTTCGAGGTAGTTCATAATTTCGAACAAAGTATATGTTCCAGAATCCTACTGCAAATCGACGTCAATGAGATTGGTCTGTTATTTTGGGAATCACTCGTATTGCCTTTCTTGAATATTGGAGTAACTTGGGCTACTTTCCAGTCTTTGGGTATGGATCTTTCGCTGAGTGATCGGTTGTAAATTATAGCTAAGTAAGGAGCTATTGCATCAGCATACTCTGAGAGGAATCTAGTTGATATACAATCTGGCCCGGAAGATTTGTTTTTCTTTAGTGACTTAAGTTGTTTTACTACTCCAGGAACATCTACTTCTAAGTTTCGCATGCTGGCAGCTGTTCTTAGATTGAATACTGGGAGTGTTCACTCCGTCTTCTTTGGTGAACGAATTTCGGAAAGCTTTGTTTAGTAATTCTGCCTTAGCAGTACTGTCGTCGGTAGCATTACCATCCCGGCGGGGCACAAATTTCATTGGCCGCACATTGGTATTACATCTAAACCTAGTACAGTGAAGCCATAAGTGATCGCATATTGCGATATATTTCATTGAACGAAAATTTATCTTTGGGGGCTACTGGTTGGCCACGCACTGCAGGTTGGGGTCCAACTGATTATCATGAAGACGTGGAGAAGGCGGTGTTTGCAATGCAAGTGCAGGACGCTTGTGCCGCGGCGGCATGGCTTGCGCGGTGGGGAGCCCGCGTGGCCGGATCGATGCGGCTTGGCGCCGGTCGGATGCTGTGGTGTGAAGGCAGGAAGGCCCCCCACTCCCACTCCCGCCCACCCTGTGCCGAGCGCGCGCGCGCGCGCGCCCTGAGCCGCGGCGGCAGCCGGCAGCCGCGCGCCGCGCCGCCCGCCAGTGGCATGGCGCCGCCGACGGCCGCCATGTAGCTCCGGGCTTCCACACCGCCGTGCCTACATCCATTTGTCTTCCACGCCACAGCCGCGCACCCACGTCTTCCAACACTACACTACTCTACCACACAGATATTTTTTTGAAAAAAAGATTTACACAGTGGACATTAGCGACACCAGTGACGCTGTTTCGTATCTCTAGCACTTTATACACACGAACTGCAGTGCTTCCTTTGCCTGGCAGGGCGTACGATACAACTGTGAAGTGCATAGTATTAGCTGAACAGTGTGAAAAACCCGCTTTGTAATAACGTTTGTTTACCGAGCTGACGAGACCGTATCTCGCGATTGTTCACCACTGACAGTAGAAATCGCTATAAGTTTGCCTCGGCGTGCTTTCTACCAGAGTGTACCGCCTCACTAATGCCTTTGCTGCTGACGTTGACGTGTACTTCGACTCGCCTTTCGGACCCTAGAGGACGAGAATGTGCGCCTTCCCCGATACTGCCGAGGCGACAGATGACCCGGAAAGCAAAATTGGTCCGTCTGCGACGGTGAGCACTGTCGGAGTTTGGGACACGTGAGCACTGCGAGCATGGGGTAGCAGGCCGCAGGATGCTGTTCTCGCGCGGCGCCGGCTCCAGGAGGCAACAGCATCAGCAGCAGTCCCGGCAGCAGACGAGGCGGCGGCCGGCGGGCGACGAGCGCGGCGTGTTCGAGCGGCTGTGGCGCGGCGCGTGGACGCAGCAGCCGCAGCCGCGGCAGCGCGTGGTGACGGCGCGCTGCTGCTGCCACTGCGTCGCCAGGCACCCGCCGCCGCCCCCGCTGCCGCCCCCGCCGCCCCCGCCGTCGCACGCGGCGCTCTCCAACCTGCAGATCTGCGTGCTCGCGCCGCCGCACTCGCGGCGCACGCTCAGGTCCGTCGTCAGGTGAGCCGATACTCCAACTGGCGCCGACCGGCCGCCGCGTCCTCCTGCGGTCTGATGGCGTCAACGGCGGCGTCGGGGGGGGGGGGGGGGGGCATGATGTCACGTTGTGTCTCGATACCTCATGGTCTGTTATTCCGGATGCGGGAATACAGTATTGTGGCTGCGAGCATTGCACAACAAATAGGCTGTGGTAATAGCAAACAGACAGTGCCGGCCGCGGTGGCCGAGGGGGCTGAGGCGCTCCAGTCACGGTCTGAACGGCCACTACGGTCGGGGATTCGAATCCTCCCTCGGGCATGGATATTTGTGCCGTCCTAGTTCGTAAGTAGTTCATAAGTAGTTTGTAAGTTTAGGGACTGATGACCCCGTAGTTAAGTCCCATAAGCTATACAAACATTTGAACATCTTGAAACAGACAGCGTGGCCAATGGAGATTTGCGTGTGGACGGAGACGTGCAGGGAAGAGTTCTCTGCAGTCGGGCAGGTCACAGTGTCCTCAGTGGTGGAGTGGTCAACGCGTCTGCCTAGTAAGCAGGAGATCCCGGGTTCGAATCCCGGCCGGGTACAAATTTTCATTCGCCGCATATTGGTATTACATCTAAACCTCTTACAGTGAAGCCATAAGTGATAGCAAATTGCGATTTATTTAATTAAAGATGAACGCTGGAACGTCGTCTAAAATATATAATTGTATACAAGCCGAGGCTGGGCTCCTGACGACAATTAATTGTTCAAAAATGTCTGTAAATCTATCCGACCAAACTGCGTGGTCATCAGTCCCTAGCTTACAAACTACTTAAACCTAGGTAAACTAACCTAAGGACAACACACACACACACACACACACACACACACACACACACACACACATGCCGCAGGGAGGACTCGTACCTCCACGGCGAGCAACCGCGCGCTGCGCAGCGAGGTGCTTTAGACCACTCCGGTACTCCACCGCGGCACAATTAATTGTGTCTCGATACCTCATGGTCTGTTCGTCTGTTCTTCCTGGTCCGGGAATACAGTATTGTGGCTGCGAACATTACAGAACAAATAGGCTGTGATAAAAGGAAAGAGACAGCGTGGCGAATGGAGGTTTGCGTGTGGCGGGAGATGTGCAGGGAAGAGTCCTCTGCAGTCGGGCTGGTCACTGCGTCATCAGTGGCGGAGTGGTCAGCGCGTCTGTCTAGTAAGACGGAGATCCCGTGTTCGAATCCCGGCCGGCCACAAATTTTCATTCGCCGCACATTGGCATTACACCTAAACCTAGTACAGTGAAGCCATAAGTGATCGCAAATTGCGATTTATTTCATTAAAATGAACGCTGTAACGTCGTCAAAAATATAAAATTCTCAATCAAGTTGACCTCACACCTCGAAACGCCCAGCTGGTGCGAAAGCGCCAACGGTTGCGGTATGGAGGTAGAAGCAGTCAGTGCCCCCCAGACTCCCAGCCGTTGTGTCGGTTTTCGTGACCGGAGCCTCTACTGAATCCAGTAGCCGAACAAAGGTTGAGTGCACTCCACTTACCAACAGTGCTCGGTAGACGCGGGCGGTCGCCCATCAAAATGTCAGCCGAGCCTGACAGTCCGTAACGTCGGTGATCTAGAGGCAACCGGTATATCCACAGCAGTAACCGTAATTCAGCTCCAGGCAAATGTCATTCTACAGTTTCAAACACCTCTAAGTGTGGCCTTTATGCTATGAAAAATTCACTGAAAAATCTCTCTCATGTCTTAATGAAGTAAAGTGCGCCTACAAAAACAAGTACAGCCAGTAGTAACTCAAAAAATGATGAAACTTCCACTATTATGAGTATGAATCCTCTATCATTCCTGCTGAATACGTTTTATGTATTTGTTTGGGAAAGTGTAGGCCTAGACAGTGGAAATTAAAATGTCCTTTGGTCGGCAGATTTGTCATCTTACCCCCTTCTCCCCTACACCCCTTAAACCCTAATCATCACCAGTAAGCTTTATACACCATTTATTACCTCGTGTCGCGCGTTTCCGTAAATCACACCAGGCAGATGTCCGGATGGTTCCTTTGGTAGTTCGCGGCTGATTTCTTTCCCCATCCTTACCCAAAAGTTTGCTATTGTCACTCACTATGATAATTATGTTTTATTATAATGACATAGTGCACCTATGCACTGTAAATTGTTATATAACAACTGATTGGCATTATGGCCTTGTAAAATGATTTTATTTGGCCAGATGATGCTGACATAGTTCAGCGAAACCGGTCGTCGTAAATAAAAATTGATAACCAGTGATCTTGGCTTTTTTGTATCTTTCTACAATATCATATTTGAACTGGTTGGTAATCCTTAAATAGGTGAGCCATTATGGAATTATGTCATTTATGATGATACACTATTGACGAGATTTTTTTTATTATTTTATTATTTTTATTTTATATCACCATAGATACTGGCAGTTAACTGACTAGCAGAACGGTGCTTTGAACAGTGCATGTTTAGGGTTCCAGGATCTGAATGAAAGATGACTCCTCGCCTAAAGGTTGTTGTCGTCTCTTATGTTCTTGTTTACAGGCGGCGCGCTAATCCGTTACGCGTGCCTTTACGATTTCGGTTTTCAGCCGACCTATATTTTCTTTCGCCGGCTATTTATTATGTCGATTAGATGAACATGGAATCGGCCGTTGTGATGATGGTTAGTAAATGTTCAAATGTTTGTATAGTCTATGGGACTTTACTACGGGGTCATCAGTCCCTAAACTTACAAACTACTTATGAACTACTTACCAACTAGGACGGCACAAATATCCATGCCCGAGGGGGGGATTCGAACCCCCGACCGTAGTGGCCGTGCGGACCGTGACTGAAGCGCCTTAGTCCCCTCGGCCACCGCGGCCGGCGATGGTTAGTACACGGGGGAATAGCATATCGTAAAAGTGTAATTACTATCACCGGATATTACATCACTTCTCTCTCCCTCACCTCCGTTTCTTTTTCGCTGATGTTCTCTCTCTCACGCACACTCACGAGATAGAGCAAGCATTGAAACTGCAGCTAGGTGCTGGTACTTGCTTGTAGGCACGGTGCCAGCAGCATTTAAGCGTTTCCGCATTATCGATTAAGCCGCCACGTGGGCCAGCGCTATTTATGGCAGCAGAGGCCACGGGAAGTGGCTGCAGGCTCTCCGGCCAGTAGCCGGCCGTGCGGTAAACAAGTGCGCAGGTCAGGCGAGGCGCCGCCGCCAGCCAGTCGCGAGCGCCGCGGCCGCAGTGCTACGGCCGGCCGGCGGACCTCTGCCATGACTGGCTGCGACTGCGTGCGCGGCGGCGGCGTCGTGGCTCCCCACTGCACACGGTAGTCCTCGTGTGTGTGTGTGTGTGTGTGTGTGTGTGTGTGTGTGTGAGAGAGAGACAGGTTGTGATGAGTGTCATACTAATGCATTTGTTAACATATATTCTGAGCATACCACGAGTTTTTTGGTTCAGCCTAGATTTTAAAGACACATCAGTCGTCCTTGATACTTTGCAAGTCGTATCATCTCGCGATAATAATCGCTACCCAAATCCATTCGAACTTGCTATCTGTACTCGTCTCGTGTTCTCTCTGCAGCCGGCCGCGGTGGCCGAGGGGACTGAGGCGCTCCAGTCACGGTCATTACGGTCGGAGGTTCGAATCCCCCCTCGGGCATGGATATTTGTGCCGTCCTCGTCAGCTTATGGGACTTAACTACGGGGTCGTCAGTCCCTAAACTTACAAACTACTTATCAACTAATTACGAACTAGCACGGCACAAATATCCATGCCCGAGGCGGGATTCAAACCCCCGACCGTAGTGGCCGTGCTGATCGTGACTGAAGCGCCTCAGTCTCCTCCGCCGGCTGATGCGGGGTCGCACTTATGCATTTGTAACACTAAAAGTGGGCCTTTGCGATCGTCTTTTGACAGCTCGAAATTTAAATGAAAATTACGGCTTAACCGTTGATCTGACACGAAAATTGAATAACCGAATTTATAGAGGAGAATATTCTCTACAACTTTGCTCTCTTATGTTTTTTTTTTCATATCTCGAATCGTTCCAAAGATATTTGCAAAAATAACTGCGATTTTGGGATGTCTGTCTGTCTGTCCGTCCGTCCGTCCGTCCATCCGTAACGTGTTCCCCGTTTTTAACACGAACCGTTCAACCGATCAACACCAAATTTTACAGACATAATTGTAGGCCGACAGAGACCAGAACCTCCCTTTCAAATATTTCGGACAAAAAATACGGTAGTAATACACAAAAAAAGGCCGTTTGTAATATAATTGTAATTGCAAACGAACCGTTCATCTGACACGAAAATTAAATAACCTAATTGGTAGAGGGGAAAATTCTCTACAACTTCGCTCTATTATTATTATTATTTTCATATCTTGCATCGTTGCAGAGATATTTGCAAAAACAACGGCGATTTGACGATGTCTGGCTGGCTGTAACGTGTTCCCACGTTTTAGGTCGAACCGTTCAACCGATCGGCACCAAATTTTACAGACATAATTGTTGGCTACCACAGACCAGAACCTCCCTTTTTCAAATATTTCGGACAAGAAATACGGTAGTAACACCAAAAAAAGTAGTTTGTAATGTAATTTTCATGGCATATAAACCGTTCATCTGACGCTAAAATTGAATAACCGAATTTGTAGAGCAGAAGATTCTCTACAGCTTTGTTCCCTTATGTTTTTTTTTTTTTTTTTTTTTTTTTTTTTTTTTTTTTTTTTTTTTTTTTTTTTTTTCATATCTCGTATCGTTTGAGAGTTATTTGCAAAAATAAGTGTTTTGACACCCTCCACTGAATTAACGAAAACCAGCCGTTCGCAGATGTCACGTGACATTCCTCGCCCAGAGCTCTCTCTGGCATAAGCCATCTTGCATTGCATATTTGATGATTTTCTTATTTTAATTTGCACATTGTCATTTCAAAGCAATGGCGCACTGAGTAATTAACAAAAACACGTCAGTGCTTTTTTTTTTGTTCAGTCCATATTTTACAGGCACATCTGTCGTCCTTGATCTTTTGCAAGCCTTATCATCTCGGGATAACAATCGCTACCCAAATCCATTCGAACTTGTTATCTGTACTCGTCTCGTGGTATCCTCTCTGCGCCGGCCGCGGTGGTCGAGGGGACTGAGGCGCTTCAGTCACGCTCTGCACGGCCACTACGGTCGGGGGTTCGAATCCCCCCTCGGGCATGAATATTTGTGCCGTCCTTAGTTGAAGGTAGTTCATAAGTAGTTTGTAAGTTTAGGGTCTGCTGACCCCGTAGTCCCATAAGCTGTACAAACATTTGAACATTTTTTTTTCCTCTCTGCAATTTTTATCCCCCTCGCTTTGCTCCAATACCAATTCTCTTCCTCTTGAGCCGTGTTCTGCACATGCATGGTCGGCTTTGTTAAATCCGGATTTGGCTTTTGTTAAGATTTACGGAATTGCCTGATGCCCCTCCTGTCGCCACCCTACGCTCTACATCTACATCTACATGGGATACTCTGCAAATCACATTCAAGTGCCTGGCATAGGGTTCATCGAACCACCATTATACTATTTATCTCCCATTCCATTCTCGAATAGCGCGCGGGAAGAAAGGACACCTGAATATCTCCGTTCGAGGTCTGATTTCCCGTATTTTATTCTGATGATCATCTCTGCCTATGTAAGTGGGAGTCAACAATATATTTTCGCATTCGGAGGAGAATGTTGGCGATTGTAGGTTCGTAAGTAGCCCACGCCGCAGCGATAAGCGCCGTTGTTGTAATGATTCCCATCCCAGATCCTGTATCATTTCCGTAACGCTGTCTCCCCTGTATCGTGACAATACGAAACGAGCTGCCTTTCTTTGGACTCTTTCGATGTCCTCTGTCAAACCCATCTGATAAGGATCCCACATTGGGCAGAAATACTCCAAAAATGGACGGACAAGCGTAGTGTATGCAGTCTCTTTTGTAGTTCTGTTGCATGTTTTAATGGTTCTGCCAATAAAACGCAGTCTTTGTTTCGCCTTTCCCACGACATTATCTACGTGTTCTTTCCACCTCCGGAGGAGATGAGCATCAGAAATACTGTTATATTTGTGAAAAGTATAAAGTGTTACGAAATGTTTGCGAATCGTGTATCTGAAGCGGGACTCGGGAACCAGCCCGGTATTCACTTAGGGGATGTGGAAAACCACCTAAAAACAACATCCAGGCTGGCCGGCACTCCGACCCTCGTTGTTTATCCGCCGGGCGGGTGCGAATGGGACTGGTACACCTCGCCAAATGTTCAAATGTTTGTTAAGCTTATGGGACTTAACTACGGGGTCATCAGTCCCTAAACTTACAAACTATTTATCAACTGTTGTTGTTGTTGTTGTGGTCTTCAGTCCGGAGACTGGTTTGATGCAGCTCTCCACAATACCCTATCCTGAGCAAGCCTCTTCATCTCCTCATAGGAACAGCAACCTACATTTGTCTGAATCTGCTTACTGTATCCATCTCTTGGTCTTCCTCTGCGATTTTTACCCCACACACTTCCCTCTAATGCTAAATTCACAATTCCTTGATGTCTAAGAATGTGTCCCACCAATCTATCCCTTCTTTTAGTCAAGGTATGCCAGAAATTTCTTTTCTCCCCAATTCTGTTCAGTACCTCCTCATTAGTTACGCGATCCACCCACCTAATCTTCAGCATTCTTCTGTAACACCATATTTCAAAAGCCTCAATCCTCTTCCTGTCTGCACCGTTTATCGTCCATGTCTCACTCCCATACAAGGCAACACTCCATACAAATGCCCTCAGAAAGGACTTCCTTAGGCTTAAATCAATATTCGATGTTAACAAATTTCTCTTTTTCAAGAACGCTTTTCTACCCATTGCCATTCTGCATTTTATATCCTCTGTACTGCGACCATCATTTGTTATTTTACTTCCCAAGTAACAAAACTCATCTACCTCCTTTATTGCTTCGTTTCCCAATCTAATTCCTTCAGCATCACCTGATTTTCTTACACTGCACTCCATTACCCTAGTTTTGCTCTTGTTAATGTTCATCTTATATGCACCTTTCAGCACACTGTCCATTCCGTTCAATTGCTCTTCCAGGTCCTTTGCTGTATCTGATAGAATTACTATGTCGTCGGCAAAACGCAATGTTTTTAATTCTTCACCCTGAACTTTAATTCCTTCTCCAAATTTCTCCTTGCTTTCCTTTATAGCTTGCTCGATGTATAAATTGAATAACATTGGAGAAAGGCTACAACCCTGTCTCACTCCCTTCCCAACCACTGCATCCCTTTCATGCCCTTCAACTCTGACAACAACTGTCTGGTTTTTGTACAAGTTGTAAATAACCTTACGCTCCCTATATTTTACTCCTGCTTGCTTCAGAACTTCAAAGAGTTTATTCCAATCAACATTGTCAAAAGCCTTCTCCAAATCTACAAAAGCTAGAAATGTAGGTTTCCCTTTTCTTAATCTATCTTCTAGGATAAGCCGTAAAGTGAGTATTGCCTCCCGTGTTCCTACATTTCTCCTGAACCCAAACTGATCTTCCCCGAGGTCGGCTTCTACCAACTTTTCCATCCTTCAGTATATAATTCGTGTTAATATTTTGCAACCATGACTTATTAAACTGATGGTTCTGTAGTTTTCACACCTGTCTGCACCTGCTTTCTTAGGGATGGGGATTATAACATTTTTCTTAAAGTCTGAGGGTACTTCGCCTGTCTCATACATCTTACACACCAGGTGAAACAGGTCTGTCATGGCTGGTTCTCCCAGAGACTTCAGTAGCTCTGAGGGAATATCATCTACTCCAGGAGCCTTGTTTCGACTTAGGTCTTTCAGGGCTCTGTCAAATTCTTCTCTCAGTACAGTATCTCCTATTTCATCTTCATCTACATCCTCTTCCCTTCCTACAATATTGCCTCGAAGTTCATTTCCTTTGTAGAGCCCCTCTATATACTCTTTCCACCTTTCAGCTTTCCCTTCTTTGCTGAGAACTGGTTTTCCATCCGTGTCCTTGATATTCATAGAGCTGTTTTTCTTATCTCCAAATGTTTCTTTTATTTTCCTGTAGGCTGTATCTATTTTTCCCCTATTTATACATTCTTCTACATCCTTGCATTTGCCTTCTAGCCACTCCTGCTTAGCCATTTTGCACTTCCTGTCAATCTCATTTCTTAGTCGTCTGTACTCCATTTTGCCTGTTTCATTTACTGCATTTTTATATTTCCTCCTTTCATCGATTAAATTTAGTATCTCCTGTGATATCCAAGGATTTTTTGTAGGTCTTTCCTTCCTACCTATTTTGTCCTCTGCTACTTTCACTATTTCATCTCTCAATTTTACCCATTCCTCCTCTACTGTTTTATTTTCCCTTGTTTCTGTCAATTGTTGCCTAAAGCTCCCTCTGAAATTCTTAAGAACCTCAGGTTCCTTCAATTTATCCAGGTCCCACCTCCTTATTTTCCTACCTTTTTGTAGTTTCTTCAATTTCAGCCTACAGTTCATAACCAACAAGTTATGGTCAGAGTCTATATCTGCCCCTGGGTATGTCTTACACTGTAAAACCTGGTTCCGAAATCTATGTCTTACCATTATAAAATCTATCTGGTATCTCCCGGTGTCTCCTGGTCTCTTCCACGTATACAACCTTCTTTTGTGATTCTTGAACCAGGTGTTTGTTATAACTAAATTATGTTCCGTGCAAAATTCTACCAGGCGGCTTCCTCTTTCATTCCTTTTGCCCAGACCATATTCACCTACTATCTTCCCTTCCCTTCCTTGTCCTACTACCGAATTCCAGTCTCCCATAACAATTAAGTTTTCCTCTCCCTTAATTGTCTGAATAATTTCCTTTAGCTCCTCATATATTTCTTCGATTTCCTCATCATCGGCAGAGCTAGTTGGCATATAAACCTGTATTACTGTTGTCGGTGTTGGTTTCGTATGTATTTTGACAATGATAATGCGATCGCTGTGCTGGGCATAGTAGTTTACTCGAATTCCTATTTTCTTATTCATTATCAATCCTACTCCTGTGATACCCCCAACTGATTTTGTATTTATAATCCTGTACTCACCTGACCAGAAATCCTGTTCATCCTGCCACCGAACTTCACTAATCCCCACTATATCTAACTTCAACCTATCCATTTCCCTTTTTAAATTTTCTAATTTTCCTACTCTATTAAGGGATCTAACATTCCACGCTCCGACCCATAGAATGCCAGTATTGTCTTTCCTGATGATCACATCCTCCTGAGTAGTCCCCGCCCGGAGATCCGAATGGGGGACTATTTTACCTCCGGAATATTTTACCCGAAAGGATGCCATCATCATATGTTCATACAGTAGAGCTGCATGTCCTCGGGAAAGGTAACGGCTGTAGTTTCCCCTTGCTTTCAGCCGTTCGCAGTAGCTGTGTGGCAAAGCCACATTAGCTGATGTTACAAGGCCAGTTCAGTCAATCATCCAGACTGTTGCCCCTGCAACTACTGAAAAGGCTGCTGCCCCTCTTCAGGAACCACACGTTTGTCTGGCCTCTCCACAGATACCCCTCCGCTGTGGTTGCACCTACGGTACGGCTATCTGTATCGTTGAGGCACGCAAGCCACCCCACCTCGGCAATGTCTGTGGTTCATGGGAGTGGATTTATCAACTACCTTATACTAAAGACGGCACAAATATCCATGCCCGAGGGGGGGGATTCGAACCCCCGACCGTAGTGGCCGTGCAGACCGTGACTGAAGCGCCTCAGTCCCCTCGGCCACCGCGGCCGGCGGCGAGGCTTTCCCAATGTGTGTGGAAGTGTCAAGCATGTCAGATATTCTCAACGAGCCTCTGAACGATCACCAATAATGTGGGAGAATGCCCCCGACGTCACACCACGTGGCTATCCGGGGAGGGGGTAGCTCTTTTCGTTAGAGAGACAAAGACGCTATGTTGGCCGTCGTATTTCGTGGTTTTTATGTACGTAACTTAGGTCATTTGAATGTATGCCTTTTCAAAGCAAGTAATAGTAATTGAGTAAATTGAGAATCTCTCGGAAACCGGCCATTAAGGTACTATTTGTTGGAATAAATGACTGGAAACGTCTTATACGTGGTTAAAAAATTTCCGTATTACAGTAATTTGCCGTTTCAAGGCAAGGCGGACTGAAGCTCTATCAACACGAATAGTTCTTTGTATCGTTTGTTGTAATTACATATCAACAACTTACATCGCCCAGTAACATAAACGACACGTCTAATACTGTAGGTGAAGACACATCGGTAACATAACTGGCCGTAGCGTAGTGGGTAAGTCGTTGACCGCGAAGTGAAAAGTAGTTGCGGTGTTGGTTCAAGGCACAACATATAAGCAAATATTTTTTCTTCTTTTATTCGGTTTTCTGATAGACTCAAAAGACTTTCCTATAAATTTCTTGGAAGTATACTGCATAATACTCGATGCTATGTAAAAATAAATGCGCACCCTCTGAGGAGTGAGTTTGTTGAATTAGTTTTATGAACGGGACAGTTTGCACCTCACTTAGAGTAAAATACGCACTTATTGTGCCACGTATTGCATTTTACATATTCTTAACATTCTTCTACTGTATATTAACATTGACCGTGGAAGCATGATCTTTTAAGATTTAATAAAAAGCGAGACTGTTGCAATAATCTTTGTGTTGTGAAGGCCTATTCTAGTTTTATATCGCACAGTTTGTCATGAAACTTATGGGACTTGAACGGTCGGGGGTTCGAATCCCCCCTTGGGCATTGATATTTGTGCCGTCTTTAGTGTAAGGTAGTTCATAAGTAGTTTGTAAGTTTAGGGACTGATGACCCCATAGTTAGGTCCCATACGCTTACCAAACATTTGAACATTTGTTTTTGTTAAGTCCGGATTTGGCATTTGTTAAGATTTACCGGCTTGCCGGATGCAAATGTTCGAATGTTTGTACAGCTTATGGGACTTTACTACGGAGTCATCAGTCCCTGAACTTACTAACAACTTATGAACTACTGATACTAAGGACTGCACAAATATCCATGCCCGAGGGGGGATTCGAACCCCCGACCGTAGTGGCCGTGCAAACCGTGACTTGCGCGCCGCAGTCCTCTCGGCCACCGCGGCCAGCAGCATATAACAGGATTGAATTGAGTTATTTAGTGGATTCCATTGTATTTGTTGCAATTTGTCATCTCTGTTAGTGCTGGTATGCGAAATGTAAGCGATATAAGCTTTCTTCAAGTCCAGAACCCTTGTATACGCTTAACGCAATTGTTGCTTGAAACCGGCAACAATGCTTTCACCGTCTGCGCTTAGACATGTGCCACCCACCATCGTTCGTGGGTACAACTATAGTAATACTCTGTGGTGTTGAAACCTCTCTTCGGATTGACTGCTTTACTTTTTTTACCACCTCATTAATTACGCGATCTACCTATCTAATCTTCAGAATTGCTTATCATTAACTTTTCACTGCCGTACAAGCCAGACTGTCTTCAGAAAATACGTTCTAACACTTAAATTAATATTTCACGTTAACACAGTTCCCTTCTTCAGAAATGGTTTTCTTCCGATTGTCATTCTGTATTTCATACCTTCTCTACTTGAGCTGTCATAACTTCTTTTATTGCCGGAATACAAAGTCATCTACCACATCTATTGCTAAATAAGGAAGAGAGTGCCAGAGATACAATTGTTTAAACAAAAGCGGTTTTCGTTGCAGCGAAATCCTTTCACGAAATTCCAATCTCTTCCTACTCCGAATGCGAAACATTTTATTGATGCCTACTTATTTAGGGAGAAATGATAATTTTAATAAAATACGAAAAATGAAAGCACGCACGGAAAGATATCCGTCTTTGGTTTTTCCTCCATGCTGTTCGAGAATTGAACGTCAGTGACATAATGCGAAAGTCGTTCCATGAATACACTGCCAGTAAATTAAATGTGTACTGTAGGGTAATCATGTAGCTTATAGATTTTTGTATTGGTGTTAACGGAATTGGAGTGCGTTCTTTCATTTGAAAGAAGCATATGGGTTCGTTTTCAGAATAAATTAATTGGACCACGTCGACTCACAACAGGTATTCCACAAGGATCTATCCTAAGCCCCATACTCTTTGCAGTCTATACCAATGACTTGGAGAGAATGATCCCTTCTCCAGTCAAAATTCTTCAGTATGCAGATGATATTTGTTTGTATGTGTCAGCCAGTGGGTTGGATCAGGCTGTATATGAGCTATCAAAAGCAATGGGCATAGTGGACCAAACACTTCATAGCTATGGCTTACATATTTCACCAGAAAAATCGGTAATAGTTCCTTTCACAAATGAAGCTATCCCAAGTTGCTTGAATAGTGTAAGACTATCTGGTTACAAAATACCACTGAAATCACAGGCTAGATTTCTTGGCGTTCTTTTCGATTCTAGACTGAGTTGGGTGCCACATATTCGAACAGTTGTCAGCACGTGCGAAAAAGCATTGAACCTTATTAGATCGGTGTCAAGGGTGTGGTGGGGGGCTCATCCCAACGTGCTCCTTACCCTATATCGCGCGTTGATACGATCCCGTATAGATAAAGGGGTGCACAGTCTATCACAATGCTGCTAACAAGAATCTAGCGTTGTTGGATAAATTGCAGTACAAAGGCCTACGCATCTGTCTTGGAGCTATGACTTCTTCTCCCACTAATGCACTCCTCGTGGAAGCATCAGAAATGCCCCTAAATATTCGACGAACAATGTTGTGTGATCGTTATATTTTACAAAGAATGTCAAATACTAACCACCCACTGATAAAAAAGTGTGAAACGCTCTGTCGAACAGGGGATAGCAGAAATATGGGGAAAAAGCAGTTTTATATCTACACTCGTTACGAAGTTTGGAAACATATACAAAATAAAATACATCGAACTACAGCCCTTCCAATGTTCTTATATGACTACCACAGTTCTTATCTCAGTATTCCTGTAACATACATTGACTCTTCCAGCAAAGAAAAAGGATATGGGCAGTTTTCACTCTCATCGTACCTAGCAGAAAAGTGGGCAGGATATACCCAAATATATACCGATGGCTCAAAAATGGAGATGAAAAACCACACAGGGTGTGCTTTCTTCTGTCCAAACAATTCAGAAGAAAGAAAGTTTCAACTACCAGGTGATGCTTCAATATTTATAGCTGAAACAATCGCTATTATAGAGGCCATCAAATATGTAAGATCCTTGAAAGTACCCAAGGCGGTGATAATCACTGACGCTCAAAGCGTTCTGAAATCAATTAGTTGCAGGAATTGGGACAAAAGAACTAATAAATACACACTTGACTTAGTGGAGCATTATCATCAAGCAAAGAAGACGGGTCAAATCATCGAATTTGTATGGATAAAGTCTCATTCTGGTGTCCTATACAATGATAAAGCAGATAAACTAGCAAAAGAAGCAATTAGTAGTGGAATACCTTTGAACATTAAAATCCCATATACAGACTACTTCCAAAAAATCAGACAACAGGCGATTCTTTTGTGGCAGGAAGAATGGAACGAAAGCCAAAAAACAAAAGGAAGAAACTATGCTAGTATACAAACATTAATACCTAGACAACCATGGTTTGCAAAATCAAAATACTCAAGGAAAATAATAGTTTCCATTATAAGAATGCGTCTCAATCATGGCTCTTTCCCTGCCCATTTACACAAGATTGGGTTATTGGAGACACCGTATTGTCAATGTGATGGAGCAACGGTTGGTGATGTAAATCACATCTTGTTTCAGTGCAGACGGTACGAGGAAGGAAGAGACAAATTTTTGAAGGATCTCTTGAGACTTGGTCACTGCCAGCCACTTTGCACTACTTCAGTTTTAGGGGACACAACCAGAAGAGCATATGATGTCATAGCCAGATTTATTTCACGGGAAGACATCAAAATTTAACGGGAAAATGGACATTTAATTTATCAACTGCAGTTAATATATATTACAAACAAGTGTATAGTTCATAAGTCAATACAGACAAATGTATAAATGTATGCTCTAAAATGTATGTGTATCATTATTGTAATTTTTGATGGCTAAAAAGTATTTTTCTATGCTAGAAGCCAATAATAAATAAATAAATAAAAAAAAAAATAGTAGTGGGTTTCTCTCTGTTAAATCCAAAGATTGTACGTGGGAGAATGCCGTCGATCTCTATGCTACCTGGATGTTGAACTTCAGCTGTCTGAGCGTGACAGCCATAGATGTTCATATTCTGTTCAAATGTGGCTGCTATGAAGTATTACAAGAAAACGAAAAGAAACTTCATTCCGCTTCCATACCAGCATATTGCGTTGCATGGTGACTTAAATTCGAAATAAAGAGGTAAGTAAGCAATTCTTTGTCACAAAATAACTGAGGAAAACTCGTTTGCTACATTTAAAGATGGCGGACAATGTGAAGTCGTGTGTAAAACAAATGAATGTGCAGGCACGCTGTAGTTCTATCTATGTCTGTTCTACGTTCAGACACCAGCGTTTTGCAACCAGTTTCTTTAGAGTTCACTGGTCTCTATACAGTGGTCCTTTAAGAACTGGGTGTCTAATTCTGGTGTCTGAGCATAGAGTTGCAGCGTGCCTGCGCATTCATATGTTTTACTTGTGATTTCGCATTGTCCGCGATGTTTAAATTTTGTCAGGTAATTTCCTAGAAGCATTGTCTCTCGAAATTGTAACAATATATATCGCTGCAATCAGAAATATCGATATAGCTGTGCGAGCGATATATACTGAAAAAGTGACGTACGCGCGTTGGACAAAAGATGGGTGAATCCGAACTCGTATTTTTATGCGGGTAGTGAACAAAATATTAAAGAATACTACAAATACTATTTTGAGGCATCTTACCTTAGTGATAAGTGATGTTTTCTTCGAATATTGATTGAAATAATGACAGATATAGGTTTTACTGGTCACTGGTTCCTGCTTCGTTTGTATTATCGGGTGAACTATATGATGCTGGAGTGAGACCTGTTTTACCGTAGCCGGGATAAACTCTTGATATGTCTTCGTAGAATATAGGCAACATTTCACATGCGTTGGTTTTCTATGAAAGTCTCAAATTATGGAAATACAGAAATTGAAACAGATACATTTCATCTCTGTCGCCAGGTCTTCCCTCTTTATTAATTGTTTGTTTGACAGATTTCCATAGCCTTTCAATGTTCTGGGTGTGCACTGAAGGATCATCAAAGGAAACAAACTCAACTGAATGATTTACAAATTCGTCGTCTATACCGTCTTTCTTTAAATTTTGGTACGATTTCCAACCGTCGGTAATCACTTTTGTCCCTGGCAAAATAAACCTCTTTATTAGTGGTACAAGTTTTGCTTTCGACCTTGATTTCACACGGAAATGAAGCACTTAAGAGTTTCCCTCTCAATGCCACCGAAAACCCATATATCTTCCGTTTCGTTCTTGAGCTTCCGTCCACTTCCTTATTTTCTTGTTGAGATGTGGGTTTCATCAATCTCTACAACTTTCCCTGCCCCACCAATAGGAATACAGTCGTTGGTCACAACCACATAACAAATTTCGCGACAGAAGCCGTAACAGTCGCAAACGGTATTAATATTAACATCAGTCTCTGCAGCGCAAGCTTCTAATGTATATTGCCGTATCCAACACGCAACTATTTCCATACTTTTCTCAATACTTAGTTTTTTGTTAGCAAACCAAGTGTTCGTCCGAATGGATGTCCTTTTCTTGCACTTCGAACAAATGAGTTCGTAAGGGAAATCAGACTGCGAAGCTTTCTTCTGAAGTTTAACAGTCCCTTCAGTGCCACAGTCCACACATCGCCTGCACTCACTATTAGGCAAAATTTCCAATTCCCAGCAGAACTGAATACACTTCTCCAAAGAAGAAATCCGCGGAATCAACTCGCGCCACGGTAATTTATCTATACCAACAAGCTAACAACTGGCGAACAATAATCAGAACACTCGACAAATTAATTCCGAACAACGAAATGTCTAATTCCCGACTTCTTTTGTCCTTCGCCCGCGTGTTACTTTTTCGACATATCTCGCTCGCACAGCTATATCGATATGTCTGATTGCAGCGATATTTATCGTTACTATTTCCGAGAGACAACGCTTCTAGGAAATTACCCTTCATAGCAGCCATATTTGAATTTGGCAAGAAACCAAATATGAACATCCATGGCTGGAACGCTCAGACAGCTGAACTTAACATCCAAGTAGAATAGAGATCAATGTCTCTATATAATATGGATGTATAACTCTGGTGTCTGAGCCATAGAGTAGAAATATCTCTGGAGTGAGCATAGCATTCTGTGCACGTTCTCAACAGTAAGCGTCACTTCACGTCTTGTTAGGGTTTCTTGGTAGCAACGTTTCAACAACTTAGTTGTCTAGTGACACCGAAATTTATTTTCGTCGGGCTCTATACTGTCATAGTAGTTGATTTTATACTTTTGCTGTTTGTCAATTTTCAGTTTGACTGTGATTTGTTTCCTTGGTGATCTGCAAATGTACTATTAGGAATTGAATTTTTTTTCCGTTGAGTGTTGTCCTAGATGTGACGTCGGAATGTCAGATATCTCAAAATGAAAACTTAACGAGGCGAACAAAGCTGCCCGGCCGCGGTGGCCGAGGGGACTGAGGCGCTCCAGTCACGGTCTGCACGGCCACTACGGTCGGGGGTTCGAATTCCACCTCGGGCATGGATATTTGTGCCGTCCTTAGTATTAGTTAGTTCATAAGTAGTTTGTAAGTTTAGGGACTGATGAGCCCGTAGTTAAGTTCCATAAGCTATACAAACATTTGAACAAAGCTGAGTTATGGTTTGTGTGTTTGAATATTGGTCAATGTTTCGCACAAAAATTCATAATTCATGTCGATAATCTGAAATGATGTTTTCCTTCTCTCAAGGGAGCCTCCCCATCGCACCCCCCCCCTCAGATTTAGTTATAAGTTGGCGCAGTGTATAGGCCGTGAAAAACTGAACACACATCAATCGAGAAAACTGGAAGAAGTTGGGAAAAAAGGCAAAATATAACAACTGAACAGTCCATGCGAAAGATAGCCAACGTCAAACAAGTTGTGAGCACAGGAGCGCCATGGTCCTGTGGTTAGCGTGAGGAGCTGCGGAGCGAGAAGTCCTTCGATCGAGCCTTCCCACAGGCGAAAATTTTAATTTTTTCATTTTCAGAAAATTATTAATTATGTATTTCACGGTCAACACGAAAAATTATTCCGTCTTATTCTATGTGATTGAGTTTTCAGAGACCATTAAATGGTCGTTGCCAACGTCAGCACACTACGCCGCCGAGTTTGTAAGTAAACCTTTACCCAGAATTACCAGTTAGCATATATATTCGCCAGTGACCGCCAGTTGCTACATGTGTCACCTTGAAGACGCATATCTGGTGATCCATTGCGGAATTCGCAGAAATTGGAAAAATCGTAATTTATAAAGTTTTGAAAGGATAAGTTGAGAATTCGCAAACTTCTGTTTCAAACAGTGACTCAAACATAACACGTCTGTCTTTCGCTGTCAAGTGCTTTAGCGGTTGAGTTATACAAACACGACTCGCGGCTCACCATTACACATTTTATTTCCATTAGTACCTCGCAAACTTTCTACATACTTCACGGCATTTGCACTGTAGGGGGGGAAATAATAATAAAGTATATTGCGTAGGAGTGCCTGGACTACGATGAAATTATTTTAATGTTTGTATGTACATAATACTTTTCGTTTTTACTTTTAAATTAGCATCGTAAACATCACAAGTTCTATTTTCATTTTTCCTCTCTTCCTAGACGTGAACAAGGTAGTATAAACGGATCGTCAATGCATTCTCCGTCTATTGTTAATTGTAATTTTCGAAGCAAGCTGTTCACTTACACTGTATAACTTGCAAGAACCTTGAGCATACTTCTTTCTAGTCCCTTCATGTGTAGGAAATCTCCTGCGGTATGTTGAACTATTCCTGCGTGCTGCGTTCGAAAAATGAAGTTTTCAACAGATCCTTCTCAGTTGAGGGAATAAGGAGAGAGAGAAAGGGAGAGGGAGGGACTGAAGGGGAGACTTGCTCATTTGGTTAAATTACTCGTAAATATTCTATAGGTGTCTAAAAGTCGAGGGATTTACCAAAATTAAAAGACCAATAAAAGTAGTTAATCTCAAAGTTACGGAAATTCCTTAATACACTTTTAATATACTTGAACGGTTACTGCATTAACATCTACTGTGCCTCTTTGTACTGTTGCTATAGCTTTCTTCAGTTCATGATGAATGACAAAGTGATTTAAACCCTCGGAAGCACAATAGACTGGGGTGTTAACTTGTGTACGAGCGAACAGACTCGCAACTGTTGAGCAGCTGAGCGCCCTGATAAACCAAGGGGGCAACCCATTGTTCTCGTCAACGTCACTTCCACCAACGTTGCTGCGTATAACCCTTGTAGCAGGCGCCTGATTCATGCAACCTTCCAGACAACTGGTCATCGGAGACGAGGGTTCGAAATTGTATTCAGTGCCTCGACTGGGCGTCCATTGAGTTGCGACACATAGACTTTACATATGAATGACGTTTTACGTTACATCGGAAAATGGCCGCTAGAGTTTATGACGCAAAACGCCTGAAAACGAAATAACCTGCAACAATTGTCGGAATGGTCCAGGTCCTAGGAGAGGCTTTGGGGAACGGTTTTGTAGCATTCCCTGGGTAATGTCGTCATTCTGGAAGGTACAGTGGACCAGCACTAATATTCATCTACATATGGGATCATGGCCACCCCAGTGCAGTTTGCTGTTCCTCGGCACATTGGCATGAACCAGCGAGAAATGCAGCGCGCATGCGTGGTTCGAAGAGCAACAGGATGCTATTTTCTGTACTCCCTTGTCCACGAAACTTCCAAGATTTAAACTCAGTCAAGAATTCGTGGGACCACCCTTATCTGGTTGTTGACGTCAGGAATACTCAGCCGAGAAATAAAGTACAGCTGATCGCAGTAGTGGAGTCGCCATGGTCCCATATCCTTGTCGGTACCTTCCAGAACCTCATAGACTCTCTTCCTGCTCGTCTCGCGCTGCAGAAGTGGTTATTTAGGATTTTGACAGTATTCATATTAATGTGATTTCTCAGTGTGTTATGCAGTCTCATTTTTAATTAACTGAAAAAGTGCTCAACAAACGACATATAGTGTTAACTCCCATTTAATGCATTTGTTACACAGAACTTGTTAAAGCGTTCTCAACTGATGAACTGTTCAGATAGTGCGAATCCATTCCGCAGGTAGAAATAATGCTTCATCAACTACTCGGTACGGGTCAGGGCTTGGTCACCTTGAAGTAACCAGTTCCTCACTGCTTCAGATGGCTTTTTAAGTGCCTTTTAATCACCACATCTAACACTTGTAGTTGCTTCCTGCAGTGACAACTTCTCTGTGTAATTTCACGATTTCTGCCTTCACTCTCGGTATCAGATGCCCCTTGACAGCATCAAGAAACAAGTAACATCGCACGTTTCTTCATAGGAACACATTGGCTCTTTCTTCAGATTGCGGGCAGCCAATATATGGAGGTCGTCCACAAAGTAAGTTCCGTTTCTATTTCTAACAGCGGCAGAGCTACAATCGCAGTTCCGAGCATGCGCGGCAGTTACTATGACTCAAGGAGAAGACATGTACGCCATTTTCAGATCGCTGCTGCCGACGTGTGCTTTTTAATGCTTCTTTATAATGTCAGCCGTCATTGAAAATGCCGCCGAGTGTGAAATCAGATCTGTGATTCGTTTCCTAAAAGTCAAAGCAAAGAAAATTCATTGGTAGATCTGTGAGGTTTACGGACAAAATGCTATGAGTGATTCAAAAGTTCGAAGATGCGTCAGTCTGTTCAGTGAAGGACGTGATCAAGTGAATGTTAAAGAACGATGTGGACGTCCATCTGTGGTTACTGATGAACTGATTCACACAGTCGAAGAAAAGATGAAGCTCAACCGTAAGTTTACACTTAGTGCCCTTGCTATGGAAGTTCCGCAAGTCTCACGATCACTAATTCATGAAATTGTTACTGAAAAACTGAAATTTCGAAAACTTTGCTCACGTTGGGTACCCAAAATTTTTACTGAACAACACATAAGCAGCGGATGGACAGTGCACGCTACAAAGAAGAAGGCGATTTCTCGGATAGTCACGGGGGATGAAACTTGGGTATCGTACTACACCCCTGAAACAAAACGGCAATCAGTGGAATGGAGGCACATTTCATCCCCAACGTTGGTTAAGCCTAAGCAAATCTTGACACCTCAAAAAGTATGTGCGCCATTTTTTGGATCAGAAAAGACATTTTGCTGATTGATTTTTTTACCACGAGGCCAAATAATCAATGTAAATAGTTACTGCGAGACCATTAAGAAGTTGCATCACGCAATACAGAACAAGCGCTGAGGATTACTGTCAAAAGGTGTTGTTTTTTCCCAGGTTAATGCCCGACCTCACACGGCGAATAAGACTAAACAACTCTTAACCTAAAATCTGTCCTTGGTGGTCAACACTTCAACGATGACGACTAGCTGAAAGAACTTGTTACCACACCGTTGAATACAAAGGCGGCAACCTTCTATGAAGAAGACATAGAAAAACTTGTGCCACGCTATGACAAGTGCCCATAAAATTTCGGAAGTCATGTAGATTTTTCTTCTCAATTAACTCGCATACACTACCAGGTTTCTTTAGTCTATGTGAAACAAGTATAGTTCTCGTTGAGGGTTTACTTCTTCCCTGTTTCAGTTGTAAATGTAGTTGGAGGACCAGCTAGTCTGTTCCTCCTGCAGTTAGAACATCGTCTAATAGCCGATCTTCTTACTCTCCGTAGATTGCTCTTAAGACGAAGATCAGAGAAAGAGAAAACGTGCAATTCACACACAATAACGTCTTCTACAGGAAGTATTTAGCAATTAATTAACCAAAAGTCAACACAGTTTCAGCCGACCAGTTGCATAAAATCATCTGGTCGGCTGAAACTTTGTTGACTTTTGGATCGTGTTCCACCGTTGCTTAATTGCAGTCATGTTTAAAATTTTCAATTAATTAACATTTTATTGCATCTTTAGATACAATTAATGAGCCACATGGCGCATCAATCAAGATACATGTTATCTCGATTGCGTCAGAACATAGAATCCTCTCCTACAATACCAACAAAAACGAAAGAATATATCACATTGTTTCCTTAACACAATTCCAAGGAGTCCAAACTTCTGACTTCAGAGAATTTCATTATCACGTTTGCTCCTTGGAGGAACCGCAGGTGTATTCCTCGACCGTCCACCTAGGCAAACGAAAACTCGAGGCAATAAATCTTCTCTCACCTTAATCCCGAAAATATATGTATTTAGCTATCTTATATCGGGATATAGGAATGTAGTGCAACCCGTAACACTACAACAGTTGTAGAGTTTTGTACAATAAATACTTTTTCTGTACCTTTACACGTTTATATTTACAACCCAACGGAACTTACTTTGTGGACATATCTGGTATATAGCCACGTAATTGGTCATCCTTTTTTTCCGGTGCGGCGAAATATAGTAGCAAGCAGCAGCTCTTTTTTTCCGATTTGGAACAACTTTACGATTGAGGATGACTCAGGGTCGCATTTTTCTTTCATCGGCAAGCACATGTAATGTTATGGTGATTCACTATTTCTCTCTAGAGCGAACCCATCCACTTCTGGCATCTACCAGAAGGACTATGCAACGAGTGTCAGCTTCTCTTCAAACGTTCCGAATGCCATATTGAAGTAGAAAGGAGTCTCGTCACCTTACCGATGTACGCATGTTCATTTCTCAGTCTTGTGACAGAGGTTTAACTCGCAGGATTTCTCCAGGTAGGATGCTGAGCGAACGACGTTCAACGTAGGAGTCTGAGTCAGTTGCATCCATATACAATACCTAAAGTTGACTTCAAACTGGATTTCGTGTTCCTGCATAAATTTACGTACTTTATTTCGTATGGCATAACGGGAAACTGTCATTCCTTCTTTACATTTCACACGTACAAAACCACTACTTCCATTTCAATAGTTTCTTGGGATTCGTGCTAAGGACTGTTTTTTAGATATGGGTGTGGCAGAATTCGAATCAAGAACAGCTTCCAGCATGCGCAATTTAGAAGTCGGCATCCCTGGGGTATTAAGCAACTTAACAAAAGCAAGTCGTCTTATCCGGATTGTATACCAATTAGATTCTTCCACAGTATGCTGATGCAATAGCCCCATACCTAACTAACTTACCATGTACAACCGCTCGCTCAACGAAAGATTCGTACCCAAAGACTGGAAAGTTGTAAAGATCACACCAGTATTCAGCAAAGGGTGACCCGCAAAATTACAGGCCCATATAATTGACATCGGTTTGTAGCAGGATATTTCAACATACACTTTTTACGAAAATTATTAATTACATCGGAGAGAACGGACCTATTGACTTGTAGTCAACACGGATTCAGAATGTATCGTTTTTGCAAAACACAGCTAGCTCGTTACTCCCATGAAGTGATGAGTGCTCTCCACAAGGGATTTCAAATCCATTCCATATTTCTAGATTTTCGGAAGGCTTTTGACACTGCATCTCACAAGTGGTTTCTAATCAAATTGCATGCTTATGGAATATCGTGCCTGTTGTGCGACTGGATTCGTGATTTCCTGTCAGAAAGGACACAGTACGTTGTAATTGACGGGAAGTCATCGAGTAGAACAGAAGTGATATCTGGCGTTCCACAGGAAAGTGTTATAGGGCCCCTACTGTTACTTAATTTTTATAAACTATTTGGGAGACAGTCTGAGTAGCTCTCTTAGACTGTCCGCGGGTGATGCTGTCGTTTATCGGTTAGTAAAGTCACCAGAAGATCAAAAGGAACCGCAAAACGATTTAGATATCTGCTTGGTGCGAAAATTAGCAATTGATCCTAAGTAATTAAAAGTGTGGAGTCATCCTCATATGCAGTAAAAGGAATCTGTTAAACTTCATTTACACGATAAATCAGTCAAACCTACAGGCCGCAAATTCAGCTAAATATCTAGGAATTACTATTACAAACAACTTAAATAGGAAAGAACACACAGAAAATATTGTAGGGAAGGCTACGTTTCGTTGGCAGAACATTTAGAAGATGCAACAGTTCTATTAAAGAAGCTGCCTACATTACAATTGTGCGTTCTGTTTTGGAGTACTCCTGTGGGTTGGGTTGGGTTGTTTGGTTGGGATAGGGGGACTAAACTTCTGAGGTTATCAGGCCCCTCGGTGGGAAGGGGAAGGAGTCAGGATGGGAAAGGAGGGGAGGGGAAAGGAAATGCAGTCCGGGAAGTAAAGAAGGAAGGAAGACTGCATTAGCTCGGGGCCCCATGCTCGCCACGCACGTACTCACTAAAGAACTGAGGCCCCTGTAGGTACTCCTGTGCATTGTGGGATTCCAACTGAGTGAGAATGGTGGATGATACAGAAAAAGTTCCCAAAATGGCAGCTCGTTTTGTATTATCGCAATATAGGGGAGAGAGATTCTCATGGAAATGATGCATGATTTGGGGTGGAAATCATCAAAAGAAAGGCGTTATTCGGCGCGTCGAGATCTAAATGAGAAATTTTTCTCACCAACTTTCTCCCCCGAATTCAAACATACTTTGTTAGCACCCATCTAGTTAGGGAGGCATGATCGTCATAATAAAATATAAATCAGATCGAAACGGAAATATTTTGGTGTTCCATTTTTCGGCGCGCTGTGTTAAAATGGAACGCTAGAGAAATATCATGAAAGCGTCTCGATAAACCCTGTGCCAGGCACGCAAATTTTTTGCAGAGTACATGTTTAAATGTAGATATGACGAGTATCTCAATTCCTTAAGTGACTGTGTCGAAAAGTAGCCCATATCTATAAAGTTCTTCTATTAACTATGTTGCCTTTATTTTGGGGAAACTTAGTTTTTGGTTGTGCTCCTAAAAGGAGGCTGCTAGAGTGTATATATTCTTCGTCGGCTGGTTTTCCACAGAAAGGTTGCGGTAAATCTCCATTGGTATGGCTATTTTAGTTAGCATTTTTAATGCAGTGTTTTAAAGATGTATCCACTGCAATTTACAAGACTTTGTCGTACGCCCGTTTATTGTAGACGTGTCTCCTAACATTTCTGCTGAATTAAATGACGCAGTAAGTACGGCGTTTCAGAGTTGATATTCGAAAAAAGCGGACTGTTCCCCAACCAGCTTCCAACTTTCCGAGATATCGCTAAGTCCATTAAGCGAATGCCGGAATAGTGACCATAGTGAAACTTACTCTTTGTCTCTACCTACATCATCGTTGACCCAAGTTTCTTCCTCGCCATTTTTAGTCCCCCGTTTTACGCCCACTTTCGATTTGTAGTTTTATAAGTTTTTGCAAACATTTTGGACAAAAATAATAATCTAAATAATAAAAAAATTAATTAATAAGAGTGAAACCCTTTTAGGAAAAAAAGTTAGATAGTGTTGGATTTCGAACCACTGACCTTCAGCGTCACAGTTCAACACATTGCCTACTACGCTACGAATAAGAGTTAGAACTTGCGTTCATTAATTTCAGACTATTGATGGCCGTTGTTAACTGATGTTAATATGGCATTTGTAGACACTAGATTATCATTTATCGTACGAAGAACGACGTGTTTTTGTTACTTCTTCAGTGCGCCGTTGCTTTGAAATGACAACGTGTAAGTCACAATAAGAAAATCATCAAATACGCAACGCAAGATGGCGTATGCCAGAGAGAGTTCTGTGCGAGAAATATCACGTGACATCTGCGAACGGCTGGTTTTCGTTAATTCAATGGAGGGTGTCAAATCTCCGTTATTTTTGCAAATATCTCTCAAGCGATACCAGATAAGGAAAAAAAAAATAAGGGAACAAGGTTGTAGATAATTTTCTTCTGTACAAATTCGTTTATTCAATTTTCGCGTCAGATGAACGGTTTATTTGCAATTAAAATTATCTTACAAACTGCTTTTTTTTTTGGTATTAATAACGTATTTCTTGTCCGAAATATTTCAAAATGCGAGGTTCTGGTCTCTGGTAGCCAACAATTATATCTATAAAATTTGGTGCCGATCGGTTGAACGGTTCGACCTAAAAAGTGGGAACACGATACAGCCAGACAGACATCGTCAAATCGCCGTTATTTTTGCAAATATCTCTGCAACGATGCAAGATATGAAAAAAAAACCATAATAGAGCGAAGTTGTAGAGAATTTTCCCCTCTACCAATTAGTTTATTCAATTTTCGTGTCACATGAACGGTTCGTTTGCAATTACAATTATACTACAAACGGCTTTTTTTGGTATTAGTACCGTATTTTCTGTCCGAAAAATTTGAAAAAGGGAGGTTCTGGTCTCTGACGGCCTACAATTATCTCTGTAAAGTTTGGTGCTGATCGGTTGAACGGTTCGTCTTAAAAACTGAAAAAAAAAAAAAAAAAGAAAAAAAGAAACATAAGACAGCAAAGTTGTAGAGAATTTTCTCCTCTACAAATTCGGTTATTCAATTTTCGTGTCATATGAATGGTTAAGCCGTTATTTTCATTTAAATTTCGATCTGTCAAAAGACGATCGCAAAGGGCCACTTTTAGTGTTACCACCGTAACCTAAAGTGGTCCAAAATTTTCCAGTCTGACACATGGTGATGTTTAAAACTTCTGAGGGAGATTAAGCCTGGCTGCTGCGCTGGGTTTAATCCACATCTGACAATTCCCGCCGTTCAGCGAACTGCTCGAGGCCGCCAGAGAGAGCCATCGATCCGCCCTCAAATTCCCTGCAGTATGCGGCGAATGTCGGCCGCTGCGGCTTTATTGCGTCTCCTTCGCATTTATTAAAGAGTGCGCCGTGTTTGCCAGCCTGCTGCGACATGGCAAACTGAACTGGCGTAGAGCCCGGCCGAGTATCGGTAAATAATCAACGATCCAGACAATTCTATCGTGTTACACGTTGGGTCATTGTGACTAGACGAGCTGACCCCCCATCAACACCTTAAATTCGTCGGTTTGCCGAAAGGACGTAACTGAATATAATATGTCAACTTACTTAATCGAAGAGAAGGCGAAGAAGTATAATATCAGTTGTTAAGGTATCTTGAATGACAGCAACCAGTCGCCTTTTATGTAAAATGTTTTTATTACTTTTCTCCCATTACCGGTTTCGATATGCCTAGCGTATCATTATCAGATGGTGAACGGTTTTTTATATTACAGATGCATCTGTTATAATTTCAAAAACAAAACAAGTGAACTATGTGGCGAGCATAACTGACATTCTAATATTGATTTATGCCTAAATGTTGCTACTTAACAATTTGTATTATCCATAAACTCATTGTCACAAATGGTAGCATGCACACATTAATTGTGCTGCTATGCACTTCACTCGTATTACACAGCATAACTGGTGGAATGCACATATTTATTGTGCTGCTAAACACTTTACACATGTTGCACCATACAGTTTCCACACACACTAGACAAATGTAAACAAATCAAAGATCTTCGCCAAAAATGTTGCATAGTTACATCACTCTTTAGTTGACACTCGCATTATTTGGTAATTATATATGTGAGGATATGTCATGAGCTTAAGTTATATAATTTCTAATGTTATTGACATAATTTCGCCTTGTTTCATTATGTTAACAAAAATAAAAATAAGAAATGTAATAATTTAAAACTATTGCACCACAAATAATTAACAATAACATATTAGAAATTATATAACTTGAGCTCATGACATATCCTCAATCATACATATATATAATTACTAAATAATGCGAGTGTCAACCAAAGGGTGATGTAACTGTGCAACATCTTTGGCGAAGATCTTTGTTTACATTTGTCTAATTCACCATCTGATGATGATATGCTAGGCATATCGAAACCGGTAATGGGAGAAATGTAATTAAAACATTTTACGTAAAAGGTGACCGGTTGCTGTCATTCAAGATACCTTATTTCACCACAGTCGCAGTGTTCCTCATCCATAATAGATAAAAGTTTTATATCAGTTGTTGTTTTGTTGGGGGATAGTTTCTCGTATTTTTTTCCACAGAATTTCGAAAACCTAGATATTTGGATTGCAACAGGTCGTCGTTTACTATCACACACGATCTGTCATCTGGGCACCAGTCTGATATCTTAATCCTCACAATACCAACTTATTTTTCGTAACGCGAATTACTAAGTAGGAGAATGCTGGTCGTCGTTTACTTTGTGCTCACACTAAAAACTTGAAAATATACAAAACGAAATTTCTTGGAAGATTAAAATTGTGTGATGGTCCCAGGTTCGAGTCCCGGTTCCGGCACACAATTTTAATCTGCCAGGAAGTTTCATATCAGCGCACACTCCGCTGCAGAGTGAAAGTTTCATTCTGTATACAAAACTTGGTAATTGTTGTGAATATATCATATTTTTTTAAATATTATTTTGTAAGTATGATCTAGAACCTGGAAATAATTTACTATAAAAAGGAAACACGAGCCCCACAAATTGCTTTGAAATAAACACACTTTATTCAGATTTCAACACATCAAAGGGCGTTTTCATCTGAATTATAAAATTATGACACGAGACGTAAAACCTTAGAGCTAATTATGGTCATGTCGAGAAAAATTACATTAAGTTTGTTTATAAAAACACATGCTAAGAGAATACCAGCGGGTTTAAAGCAATTTCAAGCAAACTGGCTAACCGCTTTGGGCGGCGGTAGTGCTTGCAGTCAGGAGCGGCATCGGCCTCTAGCGTGTATTTTTATGAACAAACGTATGTCATTTTATACGATATGAGCATAATATACTTCTCGTGTGATACTCTTATACTTCTGATGAAGACATCCTTAAATTATGTAGAAATCTGGATAGAGTGATTTATTTCAAAGGAATTTGTGTGGCCGGCCGCGGTGGCCGAGGGCCTGGGGCGATTCAGTCTCGGTCTGCACGGCCACTACGGTCGGGGGTTCGAATCCCCCCTCGGGCATGTTGTGTCGTCCTTAGGATTAGCTAGTTCATAAGTAGTTTGTAAGTTTAGGGACTGATGACCCCGTAGTTAAGTCCCATAACCTATACAAACATTTGAACATTTGAATTTGTGTGGCTGCGTGTTTCCTTTTACAGTAAATTAAAATGTTAGCGTTGCTGCTTTAGACAAGCTATGTTCAACCTGAAAACATCTTTTAGCATACACGTTGCACAATGTCAACCCATTTTCAATAATGTTTACCGCCAAAAGAGGAGCACCTTAAGACCCCCGCAAAAAGAAATGTTTCAAATAAAATCTTCGTGAATTGGTGTTGACTTCTACTCATAGTATACTTTTTCAGCAGAGATTGATGGGTAAATTCGATCATGACCCTAAAAATATTGATAAAGGCATTCACTATGAAGGTTATTTACTACTAAAACTTAAATTTTTAGGTTAAACTAGCTTAAACCCGCGGCTCCGCTCGCTTGTTGGTAGATCAAATCACACGTAAAAATGCACTCGTTTCGAAGAATCCAATCACGAAATTCAACAATAATGATTGTAATAATATCACAGATCGATCACTTGATGTAATGCTTGAAACGTCAAATCGATTTTTTTAAAGAGATGTATTAAAAGAAATTTCTTTTTTACTGCTTTATTTCTTTATTCTTATATTTCCTTATTAGTGGGCGTATCGTTACAGAGAAAGAGTTGAAGACATTGTACCGAATATATGGTCTGTGGCATCACGTTTCGTTGTATGTAACCTCCTTGCTATAGAGTCGCAAACGTCATCGCTAGCCTTCAGTCCGAATTTTTTTATAATTTGACGACTTTTCACCACCATATCTTCCACCCCTTATAGCTGTCGGCATGGAACTGCTATGGTGTACAACGGGAGACTTCGGACAACAATTACACACGGACCATTTGTTTGCGTTCTGTAGTTTTCGCTGCCGAGCGAAATATTCACTCACACACACACACACACACACACACACACATACACACATACACACACACACACACACGTAGAATTTTATATACACAGATAACTTTCCATCCCAATATACTTCACCCTTTTATCATTATCAACCCTCAAGCAACAACGCAACCAATAAAATCATTTTCAGAGAGTAAATATAATTTTCAAAGAGTAATTATGGTTTCGCATTTCACGTTATATTCTTCAAATTACTAAATATCTATCAGATCGCTATAAAACCGTGCCTAAAACCTTCCTCAGGTATAAATTGGTAACTGTACAAATATTTAAGTCTCTGCGTTTTGTCGTTCGGGCGTGGTAAGTGTACACCGAAGAGTCATTCACATTAATATATATAGATAAATAACTATCTGATCGCCATAAAACCGAGGCTAAGCCTACCCCGGATACACATTAGTAACTGTACAAATTGTTAGCTCTTTATGTCTTGTGGTTCAGACGTGATAAACGTACACCGAACAGACATTCACATTTATAGATACAGATTTAAAACATTAATGGAATCTTCTGAAAGAGTTCATTAAAAGAATAGAAATTGTGTTAATAATTTTAAAATACGATTTACCTGACTAGGTATCCATATTTTCCGCAGGTGGGCATACGCTCACCCCCTCCCTTTTCCTTGTTGGTGTTACTACTTTATCGCTATACAAACCGACCACCGGCAGTCCCCTGATGAAGCAGATGTCGAACACGGCTGCCTGGCGGGTTGCCGCTCGACGTGGCGTTGCGCGTGCTTCGTCGTGTTCAAAATGTTCAAATGTTTGTAAAATTATCGGACCAAACTGCGTGGTCATCAGTCCGTAGCTTACAAACTACTTAAACCTAGGTAAACTAACCTACGGACACACACCCATGCCCCAGGAGGACTCGAACCTCCACGGCGAGCAACCGCGCGCTCCGCAGCGAGTCGCTTTAGACCGCTCGGCTACTCCACCGCGGATTGTCGTGTTCGGTGAGAGAAAATCGTGCAACTATTGCCTTACCTAATTGAATGTTCAAATGTATGTAAATCTATCGGACCAAACTGCGTGGTCATCAGTCCGTATCTTACAAACTACTTAAACCAAGGTAAACTAACCTACGGACAAACACACACACCCATGCCCCAGGGAGGACTCGAACCTCCACGGCGAGCAACCGCGCGCTCCGCAGCGAGTCGCTTTAGACCGCTCGGCTACTCCACCGCGGCGTTACCTAATTGACAGCCGCTGTTCCGGTAAGTAGGATTTTCCGCCGTGCGTACCTACACGGAAAGGTTTAGCGGTAGCCAGATTATTTTGTCATTGTATTCTAATGTATGCTCGAATTTATTATTCCTGCTCAACGTTACGCCTAGATATTTAACCCTTTGATGCAAATCGAATTAAATTTTCCTCAATAGCACGAATTGTTCCATACAAAGTAACAAACGGCACCACTAATGTTTATATGTAAATCTATTTTCAGAAATTTGTTTCACACAATTACAAAATTATGGATGATATTCGCACAATACCACTGAGACATTAAAAGGCGAAGAAGCTTATAAAATAGTGGTATTGTGAGAATGCAACTGTGGGGCAAATGGGTAATCGACGCGACTGCGTCAAGCAGCGCACTACAAAATTCAAATGTTTATAAATCTATCAGACCAAACTATGTGGTCATCAGACCGTAGCTTACAAACTACTTAAACCTAGGTAAATTAACCTAAGGACAACACACACACACACACACACACACACACACACACACACACACACACACACGCACACGCGCGCGCGCGCCCCAGGGAGGTCTCGAACTTCCGACGGCAAGCAAGCAAGCGCTCCGCAGCACACTACCTATGCTGTATTGGACAGGGAGTTTTTCCCTGCTAAAGTGCGTCTCCTTACATTTTTCTGCATTTAGAGCTATTTCTCACACCAACCAGAAATTGTGTCTGTATCATCCTGCATCGTGCCACAATCACTGAATAACTACTCCTTATCGCACGGTATCATCAGCAAACAGTAACTGATTACTACTCGTTCTGTCAAATCCGGTATGTATGAAGAAAATAATAGTGGTCGTATCACGCTTTCCTGAGGCACTCCTGAATCCTTGTCTCTGATGAACATTCGCTGTCGAGGACTACGTACCGAGTTCTGTTACTCGTGAGTCTTTGAGCCAATCATATAATTATGAACCTGTTCTATATGGCACTCTTCAGTGCGTGCCAAACGCCCTAATCAAATGTTCAAATGCTTATAAACCTATTGGACGAAACTGTTACGCTCATCAGTTCCTAGACTTAACACTTACTTAAACTTAACAATAGGAACACCACACACATACGTGCCCGAGTGAGGACTCGAACCTCCGACGGGAAAGGCCCCCAGTCCTTAGCATGACGCCTCAAAGTTGGTAGGGTTGTTTGTTTGGAATAGGGGGACTAAACTACTGAGGTTATCAGTCCCCCGGTGGGGAGGGGAAGGAGTGAGGATAGGAAAGGAGGGGAGGGGGGAAGGAAATGCAGTCCAGGAAGTAAAGACGTAGGAAGACTGCATTAGGTCGGGGCCCCGTGCTCGCCACGCACGTACTTAACGAAAGAACTGTGAGCTCATTGGGGAAGGCGCCTCAGACCACGCCACCTTCCGCGCGGTGAACGCCTTCATTGTTCGCTCTCAAGGAATTATGTATGAAAAGGGAAAGCTTAATTTTCACACGAGTGATAGTTCCTAATACTAGCTGACTGGGTAGCCGCTGGGGCACGGCCCACGATGCCGAAGCAGCGAGCCAGTCAGCATTGCGCGCGCAACCTACTCTGCCTGACGTCACACAAGAGCGCCGCGACCTTCTCTCTAGGTGGTGGTGGTCGAGCCTTCTGACGGAACACACTGAGCTACCACGCCGGAATCCTCTGGGTGAGTGCGTTGTCGCCTAAGCACCGTGTAAAATGTTCGTGCATCACAAACCAATTCGCCGCCCATTATGCTACGCCAAACAGCTGCGAGAGTAATACGTAATTCTCGTACCATCGATGACAGGTGTTGCCTCCTAACATGGCATTTTTAGACATTGGATTATAATTCATTGTCCTAAGAACGACGTGTTTTTGGCAATTTTCAATGCGCCCTTACTTTGAAATGACAACACTTGAGTTATAATAAGAAAATCATCACATACAGAAATCAAGATGGCGTTTTTCAAAAGAGATTTTTGGGCAAGGTTTGGGGCGAGGGATGTCACGTACGCTAGGATCCTTCCAGGCTATAGTCATTCGTAACCACTACAGGCAAAGAAATTAAACTTAGAACAAATTACCAAGACAGGTGATAATATTAACGGAAAAGACAATGAAAATGTGGGAGAGATATTAAAATCATAGTTTAAAGAGGTAAAAGATCAAAATGAGTATGTTTGTCAAAGCTAAACTCAAATATCAGATAATTTTGGCTGTTCGTTAAAATACAGTCAGAGAGAATATTAAGTGTTAAGTGCATAGATATTATCGCCAAATAGAGTCGTAATCGTATCGTCCATAATATTTTTATTATTTTTGTCAATACGTTTCCAAAACGTCATAACTACAGGATTCTTTTTGTTTTAATTTTATTTGTTTACTTTTGGGGAGATTTTCGGTAATAACTTTTGTTAAGAACTGATGGTGATATTCATTGTATTCTTCGCGCATCCTACTTCCGAGCTTTTTCAAAAACGCCTTTTCATACCATGCGAGACCAGCAGACCTCGAAGAGCGGAATTGAGTGATAAATTTGTTCCCGAAATAATGCTTATACTTTGCAGCGGAGCGGGTGCGTTTTTGAAGTTAATGAGTCATGCATGGGTAGCTCAGTGTGAATGAGATGGTGTAAGAATGTGCAGAATAAACTTTTTTGTATAGTTTCAAATGTTCAAATGTTTGTAAATCTATCGGACCAAACTGCGTAGTCATCAGTCCATAGCTTAGAAACTACTTAAACCTAGGTAAACTAACCTAAGTACAAACACACACCCATGCCCCAGGGAGGACTCGAACCTTCGACGGCGAGCAACCGCGCGCTCCGCTTTAGACCGCTCGGCTACTCCACCGCGGCTTGTAGACTAGGAATCTTGCTTAATGAATACAACATTATATGAATAAATAGCTACAAATTGAATAACCAATAAAAATAGCGCGTTATGGTCTCGCTTGCCGAGCTAGACATTTTTTTAGCTGAGCCAGCGTGTAACTCGCAGTAACGTGTCACTTGGTTCAGCAGTGTCCTGCGTCAGCTACGGAAGACATTCATATGTGCTAAGTTATTTTAGCACGTCGACTGCAGCGATCCCGCCGCCAGCCGTAGCAGAGCTGTGGGCTGCAGGGGCAGCCACGTGTTAGCATCAGCAGCGGCAGGGAATTTTATGTTATTTATATTCCATAAGGCCTGCAGCGTTGTGTAGCTCAGCAAGTGACATAAACCAATAGTCTGCTATTCCTTTATCTCTTTCGGCTTAATCCATTCACTCCCTCATTACGAAATCAGCTTTGGAAATACAGTGCAGTAGACATCAAAATACGTGTTTTAAAAATTTTATTCGTATTAATGATTTTTTATGTCGTATATTTCATGCACAACACAGACGTTTGTATCGAGGTATTATATTGCTTGGACGTTATTTTGTTGGTAGTTAACACTGCTAGATCAATAATGCTAGCATAATCTTCGCCACAGCACCAAAGACAGCAGTCAGACGAATACCCTGAATAGGCGACTTGCAACAGTGGCCGAAACGTCGGTTGACTTTACACGATGGCGATGCGGTCTAATACCCTAAAGAACTATGGCCGCGGAAGCCTACTCTTACATTTGTTGAAATTTTTTATGGCACTTTGACAGTTGTAGCTTCGTTGTGTGTTTACAACGCATGTAAAGTTGATATTACTGCTGTTAGGATTTCTGTATATCTTTGAAGTATTTTCAGTGTGTTATAAGAAATTGTATGTGGTAAGAATTTGAAAGCTTGTATTTTGTGTATTTACTTTATATAATAGTTTTGTGTGTTTTTAAATGGAGCAAATATGCGCGTTTAAATTATATGCACGTAAAATGTTCTTAGAACTAACTAAAAATATTTCAAAGATATGTACAAATCCTAATAGCACAAATAACATCTTCACACGCCTTGGGAATATACATCTTGGCTACAACTATCGAAGTACCATAAACGAAACTAAATCAACTTGCGAAGTAAGGTTCGGCAACCACCTGTCATCACCATTTCGTATTCAGACTGGACTGAGACAAGGAGATCCACTGGCACCAATACTATTCAACTCGACCTTGAAAAAGATGAGCCGCGATACTGTTCGAAACAGAGAAATGGATATGGTGGGAACAGACACAATCCTCCCATTTGCTGATGATATTGTGATCCTTGGCGACATCCAAGAGCAAGTAAGTACTGACACATCACGGTTTCTCAGCAACGTCAAACAAATAGGGTTCGTAGTGAACGAGGGGTAAAACAAAATATCTCGTTGTCTCACGACAAGCTCTTCCTCCTTGCACTATTGTTGACGGGCATGCTTTCGAACGACTGAAAGACTTTAAATACCTAGGATCCATATTAACCAGCAGAAATGGAGTAACTAAAGAGGTGCAGCAACGAATAACAAACGCTAATCGCATCTTCTTCAGCCTAAACAACCTCTTTAAATCCAGGCTAGTATCACAGAGCCGCGGCGGAGCGGCCGAGCGCATTGAGGCGCTATGCTCCGATGCGCGAGGCCGTTCCCCGTCGGGGGTTCGAATCCTCCCTCGGGCATGGATGTTTGTGCTGTCTTTAGTACAAAGTAGTTGACCCCGCAGTTAAGTCCCATAAGCTTTTACAAACGTTTGAACATTTTGAATATCACGGAAAAACCAGATTCGGCTGTACATGACACTTGTACGATCGATGTGTTATATGGTTGTAAAACCTGGGCAACGTCAGCAACAACTGAAGGAGCAATCTGTGCTTTCGAGAGAAAGATACTCCGGGAAATATATGGACTCGTATACAATACCATAGAAGGTAAATGGGAACGAAGAACAAAAGAAGACCTTTACTAGCGGTATGGAAAGCCACACATCGGCCAAATGATGTGGCAGAAGAGGCTACAGTGGTTTGGGCACATATTCCGAGCCGACGAATCACTCCCAAACCGTGTTCTCTGTTTCCAACCTGATGGAAGACGCCAAAAGGGACAACCGAAGACGCGATGGAAGGATCGGTTATTGGCAGTTCACAAACAAGTGGAGCCGAGAGCGGTAGAAGATGAGGCAGGGGACCGACATCTGCAATAAATGTGCCCGACTCATGTTTTATTTTTAAATTTGGTTTCTATTTTTGTAATGTATACCTTTTCATAATGTGTAGTTTGTATTTCCTTATAGCTGTGGTTATACCCTTTTTCGTTCTGATGTAGGCCTTAATGGCCCATGTATGCTATAAATCATGACAGGTCCATTGAATTCACTTGCTCAGAGACTGTTATAATACGTGGATAATGAACAGCAATCAGTAGCAAATATTTATTTATTTTCAGAGATCCAGAGGTTCCAACCATTACGATTTAATCGTAATTGTTACGAAAATAGTTTACAATTACGAGTTTCCGATTGGAGTGGTTCGAATTCCGATTTTCAGGTTTAAATAAGAAATCGGCGTCATTTGTTTTGCTCGGTTCCTTTCGAGTTCGTTCGTGTGGTGTCATCGACAAAAATAAACTGGTTATGGGAAACACCTTCTAGCATGTTCTTGTGGAAATCACCGGTATTGACAGTAACTTCTATGAACTAGAAAACTGCGTAATACGGCATACGGGATGAATCAACAACGGCGAACCATTGTGGAATCTAGCAGCAGCCATTGAAAATGCGGCATGTCACTTGACACGTACAGGAAAAATCGTGAAGTGTGTAAACAGTAATAAACAACGTTCATTATATATCCTAGTTCGTTGATCTGAGTTCAGGAGTTTCAGTTGTGTTGGTTTTGTTTTTTATTGCATCGTATCTGCTACTACAGCGATTTCGCGAGTGTGATGTGTTGTGCAGAAGTGTGAATAATTCAAGTTTTAAGAGCTCCACTGGCACTTCAGTTTCTCTTTCTCCTAGTACTGGAACTTTCCCGAATGTTTCAAAAAATACGGAATATGAAATGTGTGTTTGTAATCCTGTAGGACTCAACCACTTAGGTTATTAGTCCCTAAACTTACAAACTACTTAAACTAAGGACGACAAATACACCCATACCCGAGGGAGCACTCCAGTCTCCGGCGAGGAATGGTCGCGCGCACCGCAGCAAGGCGTTTTGATGCGCTCGGCTATTCCAGTGCAGCTTGGGGTCTAAGTAACATTCTTGAAGAAGAGTATGTAGATGGAGGCATATTTATTTATTTATTTATTTTACTTTCTGAACCTGACACTTATCGAAATATCTTAACCACTACTGTTATTGTAAATTATCATTTTACTATCTATTAACTTTTGCTTTTCCCCGCCCCTCCCTCCTCCGCCCATTCCACCCACATACACACATTCCTACTGTAAACATTAGAATGATGTAGTCATATGCTGCCCGTATCTCACATGCGACCTTACAGAAACTGTTCTC
Source organism: Locusta migratoria (assembly GCA_026315105.1). Taxonomy (NCBI): domain Eukaryota; kingdom Metazoa; phylum Arthropoda; class Insecta; order Orthoptera; family Acrididae; genus Locusta; species Locusta migratoria. The sequence continues at coordinate 239,399,778 of CM048744.1, forward strand.
CAATTTTGATGATTCTGTAATCAGTTATTACCATTGGGACCTTTTCTACCCGCCTCATCCCCGCTCATAAATATTAGATCGCATTACTACGAGGTGCATTCAAGTTCTAAGGCCTCCGATTTTTTTTTCTCCGGACTGGAAAGAGGCCGCGTTCATTGTCAATACGTCCCAGAGATGGCAGCACCGTACGGCAGATGGAATTTTACCGCCAGCGGCGAGAATGAGAACTGTTTTAGATACTTAAAATGGCGACGTCTTCCTTACTTGTACAGCGTGCAATCATTCGTTTTCTGAATTTGCGTGCTGTGACACCAATTGAAATTCGTCGACAGTTGAAGGAGACATGTGGTGATGGAGTTATGGATGTGTCGAAAGTGCGTTCGGGGCTGCGACAGTTTAATGAAGGCAGAACATCGTGTGACAACAAACCAAAACAACCTCGGGCTCGCACAAGCCGGTCTGACGACATGATCGAGAAAGTGGAGAGAATTGTTTTGGGGGATCGCCGAATGACTGTTGAACAGATCGCCTCCAGAGTTAGCATTTCTGTGGGTTCTGTGCACAAAATCCTGCATGACGACCTGAAAATGCGAATAGTGTCATCCAGGTGGGTGCCACGGATGCTGACGGACGACTACAAGGCTGCCCGTGTGGCATGTCGCCAAGCAATGTTGACGCGCAACGACAACATGAATGGGACTTTCTTTTCGTCGGTTGTGACAATGGATGAGACGTGGATGTCATTTTCCAATCCAGAAACAAAGCGCCAGTCAGCTCAATGGAAGCACACAGATTCACCACCACCAAAAAATTTCGGGTAACCGTCAGTGCTGAAAATATGGTGTCCATGTTATGGGGCAGCGAGGGCGTAATCCTTACCCATTGCGTTCTAAACGGCACTACGGTAACAGGTGCATCCTACGAAAATGTTTTGAAGAACATATTCCTTCCTGCACTGCAACAAAAACGTCCGGGAAGGGCTGCGCGTGTGCTGTTTCACCAAGACAACGCACCCGCACATCGAACTAACTCTATGCAACATTCTTCGTGATAACAACTTTGAAGTGATTCCTCTAAAATGTTCAAATGTTTGTTAAGCTTATGGGACTCAACTAGGGGGTCATCAGTCCCTAAACTTACAAACTACCTTATACTAAGGACGGCACAAATATTCGAACCCCCGACCGTAGTGGCCGTGCAGACCGTGACTGGAGCGCCTCAGTCCCCGCGGCCACCGCGGCCGGCATGATTCCTCTTGCTCGCTACTTACCTGATCTGGCTCCTAGTGACTTTCGGCTTTTTCCATCAATGAAAGACACTCTCCGTGGCCACACATTCACCAGCCGTGCTGCTATTGACTCAGCGATTTTCCAGTGGTCAAAACAGACTCCTAAAGAAGCCTTCGCCGCAGCCATGGAATCATGGCGTCAGCGATGTGAAAAATATGTACGTCTGCAGGGCGATTACGTCGAGAAGTAACGCCAGTTTTATCGATTTCGGGTGAGTAGTTAATTAGGAAAAAAAAAAAAAAATCGGAAGCCTTAGAACTTGAATGCACCACGTATTTGTCGTATTCAAAAGTTGGAACCTCTGGCAGTGCTCTATTCCTGTACTGTAAACTATTCAGGGCCGGGCACTCTCTTTGCACGTCATTGTACAGAGCCTTGTAACGTGCATCGAGTCATGTACGCTAAATTGGGAGCGGTTTCTATATTTAAACGGCGGCGGCCGGCGAGCAGAGAGTTCTCCAGGGCAGTGAAGTGGCTACAGGTGCCGCAGCGAGGGGATCGGCCGGCTTGCGGGCGGGGAATGCGATCAGCGGCTTAGGGTTGCCAGCGGCTTTGGCGTGAGAGCGCGCACCTGCGACGGCCATTTGCAGCCAGCCGCGCAACGCTGAGGGGCACGCCGCACACCGCCCAGCTCTGCAGCGGCCAGTGTTTCGTTGCTTTCTGTACGCGGCAAAAACTTCTACATCTCAAAGTGGGATACAAAGTTTAATATACAGGGTGTCCAGAAAAGGGCTCCCTGATTTCAAAATAAAATATCTCGAAAACAAAGGTCGATAGAGGAATGCAGTGAAGGGTATGTTTATTGTGTAAGCTGTAAGAAGTTTATACAGCAGTTTGAAGTAATAGTTACAAAAGCTGCTAACAGATGGCACTGTACGCTGTACAGCTCATATCAGCATACATAAGTGAAATAATCGTATGAAAACACTCTTTGCAAACAATCACATCACAATGTTTTCAAAATGTTCACCATTGGTACTACAGACGTGGCGCAAACGAAGAATGAAATTCACCATCACATTTCGTAGTGTCTCAACCGAAATGGATTCACATGTCACAGAGATCGCCGATTCAAGCTCGTCCAGCGTAGCGGGATGCTTTTAACAAAAAAAAAAAAAAAAAAAAAAAAAAAGTCGCAGCGAGTCAAATCCGGCGACTATGGAGGCCAATCCATGCCTGCACCAGTTAATTTGCAATATTCCAAAGCAATAACTCGATTCCCGAAGTATTCCTCAAGAAAGCGAAACACTTGTTCGGTCCGATGTGGTCGGGCTCCATCTTGCATAACCCACTCAGTACCTGAACGATCCTCTAACGCTTGCTGTGTGGCGACAAATTATTCCAAAATTGCAACGTAACGTTCACCAGTGACCGTTTCTCGAATGAAAAAAGAGCCAATAACGCCTATAGGAGAATACAGGGGTTACGCTTCACACAAATATGGCTTTTCAAAACCCCAAAACCGCCAGTTATCCATTCAGGTGGAAGTGTGATTCATCTGTAAACCAGATACAGCCAACTATCAATCATTGGGAGCATCCGATTAGCAAAGGCGACCCTTTGTTGCACAGCTCGTACGGGTATGGCCTGGTGCGTTTGAATTTGGAATGGAAACATGTGTAGGCTCTTTCTCAGTATTTTCTGCGTGCTGGAACGCTTCAAACAGTCTCAAATGCAATTCTACGGACGGATGACATTGGTTTTTGCTGAATAATTCCAGAAACTGTGCCGATATTTTCAGGCGTAACTGCGGTTTGCTTGCGGCCAACATGCCCCAATAGATCATCAGTTACGCTGCCTGTTCGTTGAAATTTTGCGAAGAGCGTACGAATGGTTTTCGCATCGGGTCCTTTTGGAACATTAAATCGTGCTTGAAAACTTCGCCTTGTTGCCGTAGGACTCTCTTCTAATCTGTGGTACTCTAGCACCAGAAAAACGCGTTGTTGAATGGGGTAAATGGTTTTAATCTCTTCCTTCGGTACGGTTCAAATTCAAATGTTTGTACAGCTTATGGGACTTAACTACGGGGTCATCAGTCCCTAAACTTACAAACTACTTATGAACTACTTACGAACTAGGACGGCACAAATATCCATGCCCGAGGGGGGATTCGAACCCCCGACCGTAGTGGTCGTGCAGACCGTGACTGAAGCGCCTCAGTCCCCTCGGCCACCGCGGCCGGCCTTCGGTACGGTAACCTCCTTTCACGTTTCGATAGTGGAACTGATCGCTCTGGGCTTCGGATCACTATTTATACTAGGCATTACGTATGGCGACAACAGCGCCATCTGTTAGCAGCTTTTGTAACTATTACTTCAAACTGCTGTATAAACTTCTTACAGGTTTCACAATAAAAATAGCGATTACTGCATTCCTCTATCGATCTTTGTTTTCGAGATATTTAATTTTGAAATCAGGGAGTCCTTTTCTGGACACCCTGTATATTCAATGTCCGAGCCTCTACATCCATGCATCGGTAGGCAGACTGGGGCTGGTCGACTTTGCTAGTAAATGCACGGCCATGCTTTTTTTTTTTTTTTTTTTTTTTTTTTTTTTTTTTTTTTTTTTTTTTTTTTTTTTTTTTTAAGGGACTTAACTGCGGGGTCATCAGTCCCTAAACTTACAAACTACTTATGAACTACTTACGAACTAGGACGGCACAAATATCCATGCCCGAGGGGGATTCAACCCCCGGCCGTAGTGGCCTTGCAGACCGTGACTGGAGCGCCTCAGTCTCCTCGGCCACCGCGGCCGGCACGGCCATGCTGATCCACCTGACCGGACTGTGTGCACCATCCACCCAACTGTCACGACAGCAGCCATTATAGGTCTTTATTGGCCACAGTCAGAGTGTGCACCCATCTCCATCAAGGCCATTCCATTTAAATTCTCCTATGTACACGAGTATTTCTTTGTTAGGAGCTACGTCCTGGAGCTGGCCACTGTCAGATAGAGGTCTGTCCTACGGCTGTACGCGGCCTTGCGAAGATGCCCACCACTACATAAACTGACAGTTTAACAGCTAAATGTCAATTGGGCCCAAGTGTGGGCAAATGTCAACAGCCCGGTATTTCTCACTGATGTCTTGGCAGTCTGGTATTGAGTGGTCGACAATACGCTGGCCACCAACCAACGTCTGGTACACGTCCGCCATGTCCACAGTGAACGGCTCCCCGCTAGCTGCTCGACCGCAACGTTGTGCAGCGGCGCGACAACGCTGTGCAACGGCGCCCATTTTCTTGCTGTAAAAAATTCTGTATGTGTATGAAACAAAGCTACAGTGCACTCTGGGATCAGTTTTTCGATATAGATTCTCCTTCCCAAGTAAAAAAAATTGCACTGACGTATTTTACGGCCCACTTAAGATTTGTAGTTTTATAAGTTTTTGCAAACATTGTGGACCAAATAATAATGTAAATAACAAAAAATTATTTAATAAAGTGTCTGAAACCCTTTTAGGGGGAAAAATTATGTAGTGACGGGTTCCGAACCACTGTCCTTCAGCGTCAGAGTCCAACGCATTGCCCACTACGCTACGGCTATCAGTTAGGAGTTGTATTCTTTAATGTCATACTATTGATGGCCGTTGTAAACTGGTGCTAATATGGTATTTGTAGACACTTGATTATCGTACGAAGAACGACGTGTTTTTGTTAATTCTTCAGTGCGCCATTGCTTTGAAATGACAACGTGTAAGTTAAAATATGAAAATCATCAAAGACGCAACGCAAGATGGCGTATGCCACAGAGTTCTGGGCGAGGAATGTCACGTGACATCTACGAACGGCTGGTTTTCGTTAATTCAAAGGAGGGTGTCAAAACTCCGTTAATTTTGCAAATATCTCTCCAACGATACGAGATATGAAAAATAAAAAAAAAAAAAATAAAAATAAGGGAACGAAGATGAAGAGAATTTTCTCTTCTACAAATTCGTTTATTCAATTTTCTGTCAGATGAACTGTTTATTTGCAATTAAAATTACATTACAAACGGCTTTTTTTGTGGTTTTACTAACGTATTTCTTGTCCGAAATATTTCAAAAAGTGCGGTTCCGGTCTCTGGTATCCATCAATTATGTCTGTAAAATTTGGTGCCGATCGGTTGAACGGTTCGACCTAAAAAGTGAGAACACTTTACAGCCAGACAGACATCGTCAAATCGCCGTTATTTTTGAAAATATCGCTGAAACGATGCAAGATATGAAAAAATACATAATAGAGCGACGTTGCAGAGAATTTTCCCCTCTACCAATTAGGCTATTCAATTTTCGTGTCAGATGAACGGTTCGTTTGCAATTACAATTATATTACAAACGGCCTTTTTTTATTACTACCGTATTTTTTGTCCGAAATATTTGAAAGGGAGGTTCTGGTCTCTGTCGGCCTACAATTATGTCTGCAAAATTTGGTGCTGGTCGGTTTGATCGGTTCGTCTTAAAAACTGGGAACATGTTACGGACAGACATCCCAAAATCGCCGTTATTTTTGCAAATGTCTCTGAAATGATACGAGATATGAAAAAAACATAACAGAGCAGAGTTGTAGAGAATTTTCTCCTCTACAAATTCGGTTATTCAATTTTCGTGTCAGATGAATAGTTCAGCCGTTATTTTCCTTTAAATTTCGAGCTGTCAAAAGACGATCACAAAGGCCCACTTTTAGTGTTACTACCGTAACCTAAAGTGGGCCAAAAATAAAAACCACCTCTTACGATACTTCTCACTCGATTCTGAGGAAACTAACTGCCGTACATCACCGACTTTTGCACATCTTACAGGCTAACATAACAGTTTCATAATGGAGTGTCTGTTTTTTTCGATATTCGGCATAGTTATTACGATACCTAATTTTCAATTAACCTATCGCATAACATTTGAAACTTTTGCAGTAAAAAATATAGTCGCAGACTATTTTAAGTTTGATTAACTTCAGATTATACATTACTGCATACGAAATGTAGCCAACATTTTGGAATTGTTTTAAAGCTGAAAAGAAAGCGATTCGTCCGCCCCAGTATAGTGAACAGGGCGTTGTAATTTGAGGGCGCTAGCGCCGCGCGCTCTCCTTCGGCGCCATGTACACAACTACTAAGCTTCTGGCCTGCAGTTGTAGGCCAACCTTGGTAATAAAGCACATGTCCGAGCCAACAGAAAATTACTTTAAGAAATAGCAAAGTTTATCTGGGGCAGAATGAAACTTTTCACTCCGCAGCGGAATGTGCGCTGATATGAAACTTCCTGGCTGATTAAAATTGTGTGCCGGAACCGGGACTCGAACCTGCGACCTTGGCTTTTCGCAGGCAAGCGCTCTACCGACTGAGCTATCCCGACACGACTCACGACGCCGCCTCACAACGTTACTTCCACTAGTACCTCGCCGCCTACTTTCCAAACTTCACAGAAGCTCTCCTGCAAACACGCAAGACTAGCACTCCTGGAAGAAAGGATATGGTGGAGACATGGCTTAGCCACAGCCTAAGGGATGTTTCCAGAATGAAACTTCACTCTGCAGCGGAGTGTGCGCTGATATGAAACTTCCCGGCAGATTAAAATTGTGTGCCGGAACCGGGACTCGAACCTGAGACCTTTGCCTTTCGTGGGTAAGCGCTCTACCGACTGAGCTATCCCGACACGACTCACGATGCCATTATCTGGGACAGATGGCAGTTCTCTAACCCATTTTAAAATATTTATGGCAAACAAGTTCGGATAAAAACAAGGACAGTAAATCTGATTCTGTTTATTATAGTTACTAATTGGATTGCTAGATGTCATTAACCGAAATTGCAAGTTCATAATGGTGAGTATAGGGTTCTACGGAAAAGAGAATGATAGTGTTTTGTTGAATGTCCCTTCCGACATGCCATGGAAATGGGGAGACTAAAATTAGCAGAAGAAGTTTTGATCAGCCAGCTGCCATCGCGCAGTGGTGACCGCCGCGGGGTATGCGGCCGAGCAGCTAGCGGGGAGCCGTTCACTATAGTCGTACCCTTAGAAGCTCTGCCGCTTTTCGCAACTGTGACATTTTCAGAGGCACTACCAGTAACATCTCGTTTGTCACTATCCGTGTATTTCTTAAAACCATAGCAGTATCCTGAACTTGACTCACACCATTTATAAATTTTAATACCGAACCTCGCTCTTTTTTACGGGTTAAACTATTTTTAGAATAAGCGCCCCTTAAATTTCGTTAATGATTCATCAATGGCAATATTCTTTTGCATTGTGTACAGTTACTTAAATATTTGATTGAACATATCTATGACTGGCCTTAATTTGTACAGCTTATCTGTGTTGTTGGCTAAACTGTTATTTGATAGATGCAGAAACCTGCTTATTTGTAGAAATCTCCTGAATGGCATCGTCTTCCTAAATATTGGCGTTTCTATAACGGCCCTCCTAGACCAATACATCTGAATCGATGGTTTTTTTTTTTTACTTCAGCCATGATTATACATAGCGTAATGTATTTTTTTTTCATTACAGTCGATAGGAGACCACTTTTGGTCTATTTTTCGTCATTGTTTAGTAATTCTTGTGCATATCTATTCGTTTTAGTTTCCCCAAAATGTACTATTAAATATTACACAGAAAACATCTAATTCTCCTATGCCTGTACCAACATAATGTAAAGCTGCTTCCTTTATTCCGTATACGTCCAGATTTTTAGTTCACTGCCAACTTTTTACCACACCCACAACTCTGATTGTTGATGGTAGGTTTGATCTTCTTCATCAGAATCATGTAGGTTTGATCTTCTTCATCAGAATCATCTTCAATCACCAGCCGCTTACACCGTTTTCGTACAGGAGGTAAAACGTCGCTACCACTAGCACTGCCGCTGTCAAAATATCCCGAATAATCGTTGTTGGCTATGCTGCCACATGTCTCCCTTTCCTCGCGAACACTTGGAGAACATTGTGGAAGTATTTTTGTAATGTCTGCAGGTCCGAATGCGGCGAAGAACACTTAGTGTACTCGATCAGCTCTGCAACGTGTCAGAGACGTTCTGTTTACATTTGGCACGGCTGATCGACGTCTCTCTCACGAATTGCGCTTGTTCGGCGCGGTCAACACGCCACGTCTCTGATACGTCTAGTCGATGTCGCACGCTACGTCTCTCACATGACGATGTAAGCTAATGGGTTAAAGAGCACATCATCTCCTTGGGGAGAACAAAAATGTGCATGAGTATATTTGTGTGTGTGTTAATTTTTGGAGCTGGCTCGGTTGCTCGGTTGGTATCCTCTTTTCACGAATTTTTGGATTTATTTTCCTTTTCCACTTTTATCTACTTTCCTACTTGCAAGATTCTTTTCTTGCATATCAAGAAGGATGTATTTCGTTTCTACATTGATACATGTTTTATTATTAGCCTGCCACGGTGTACTTGCAGTGGGTCACTTAATATAGCTATGGAGAAATGCCACTCTCGTCGAAAGAGACGTCCTTTAGTTTACTCTTTCCAGCCTTGATGAACATTTGTGCGCAGAAGCCACGCTTGTAATTTCGAACGATGTCCAGGATGTCGTTTGCACTTCATTTTGTTTTGTTTAGACATTGACGTCATTTAGTTACATAAGGTTTTCTATCATTTTCTAATAATTGCGCGTCGAGGAAAAAGAAGTGAGTAACTTGGGCAAAAAATTCTGAACGTCTTATCTCTCTAAATAAAAATGTTGTTGGTTTGTTTATGTTTGAAAAATCTCAAAAAGTTCTTCACCGATTGAGCTTAAAATTGCGGTGTTGCGGTGTAACACGGGAAGGTTCTTAGACACCTATTTGTTAATATATTACTCATAACCTATATATTCCGTGGTTCGGAACCCACGTTAAACTGCAGGTCCCCCTATAACTGGCTGGGTAAGTCAGTTCGAAGGTCGGAGGAAGGCAACGGCATACCACCTCCAAACAGGACCATGCCTAGTAAAGCACTGTGGTGTTCAAGCCAATCTTCGGATTGTTGACTGCTTCACCTTTTTAACCTATATATATGGCACTTTTGCGATTTTTGTCCTCAACGTTTCCACGTTTCCACTTTCGGAGATATAAGATTTCGAACATAAGACTAAACATGGTTCTAAGTTAGATTTCTAAGACGAGGTACAGGAAGGTTAGGCAATGACGAAGAGGGGAGGGGAGAGATACACGTATCTTTTTTTATTGTAACCAGGACTCCAAATACCAATTTTTGTAGTTCAGGCTGCAAAACTAGCTTAATAGCAGCATTTTTCAAAAATCTTTTCATCCTCTATTTCACCCCCTTAAAGGCTGATTTTCAGAGAAAGCTGAAAGACTCCTTTTTTTAAATTCTAACCAAGAATCCGTATACCGATGTATGTACCTCTAGCATCAAAATTGACTGGATAACAGCGTATTTTCAAAAAAACTTTTCATTCCCTATTTCACCCCCTTAGGGACGGAATATCGAGGAATGGCTTCTTAAACGTCGCCAACAGTTCAAGTTGAACACTCTCTGCAAATTTCAAGTTTATATCATCAGTGGTTTTGGCTGGGCGATGATGAGTCATTCATTTAATCTGTCAGCCAGTCCATCAGTCACATGGAACATTGCCTTTTATTACAAGATATTATGCGTTGCAAGCTGTTGTGATCTCTCTCGAAGGTGGTCTTTGCAGTGTCCTCTGTTATAAATAGAGTATTATCAAGCGGAGTCGCTTACGAAGTCGCTTACTAAGTCGGACGACCCTGCTGTTCAACGACCCCCTGTACGATGAACGTATGGCACCCCCCCCCCCCAACCACCAAACAATAGCCCCCCAATAGTGCAACTAAACGTCAGATATAAACTAAACACACAGATATAACCTCGTCATCCTTACAGCTTTGAGACAATGATTAAATTAAATTTATCCCAAGGCGGCGACGCAGCTCGCCAATGTTGGCAACGGAACAACCCTTCAACCACAGTGAAGGAACGTACGACAGAGCAGAACTGTATAAATGGTCATTTGATGGTAAAAAACATTCATTCAGAATATTCATTCTGATAAGGATCACCTTCGAATTATATAGAAAACTAGCCGAAAACCCGGCGTTGCCCGTGTATTTATTTATTTATTCGAGCCTTGGTTAGTACTTTTCCTATCCACTCTCTCTCTCTCTGTCCATCTCCTTTTTTCTAAAAACATGTTACATTTATCAGACAATATATTAGAAATAAGAAATCACACGTAAAAATGCACTCGTTTCGAAGAATCCAATCACGAAATTCAACAATAAAGATTGTAATAATATCACAGATCGATCACTTTATGTAATGCGTGAAACGTCAAATCGATTTTTTTAAACAGATGTATTAAAAGATTTTTCTTTTTTACTGCTTTATTTATTTATTCTTATATTTCCTTATTCGTATGCTTATCCTTACAGAGAAAATGCTGAAGACAATGTAGCACGCATAGACCAAAGATATGGTCTGTGGCATCACGCTTCGCTATATATAACCTCCTTGCTATAGAGTCGCAAACGTCATCGCTGGCCTTCAGTCCGAATTTTTTTATAATTTGACGACTTTAAACCACCGATATTTCACCCCGTTATAGCTACCAGCATGGAACTGCTACGGTGTGCAACGGGAGACTTCGGACAACAATTACACACAGACCATTCGTTTGCGTTCTGTTGGTTTCGTTGCAGAGCGAAATATTAAAACACACACACACACACACACACACACACACACACACACACACACGTTTAATTTTATATACACCGATAACTTTCCATCTCAATATACTCCACCCTTTTATCGTTATCAACCCTCAAGCAACATTGCAACCAATAAAACCATTTGCAAAGAGTAAATATAATTTTCAAAGATTATTGTTGTGCATTTCGCGTTATATTCTTCAAATTACTAAATATCTATCAGATCGCTGTAAAACCGTGCCTAAAACATTCCTCAAGTATAAATTAGTAACTGTACAAATATTTAAGTCTCTGCATCTTGTCGTTCGGACGTGATAAGCGTACACCGAACAGACATTCACATTAATATATATATATATATATATATATATATATATATATATAGAGAGAGAGAGAGAGAGAGAGAGAGAGAGAGAGATAGCTATCCAATCGCCTTAACACCATGCCTAAAGCCTTCCCCAGGTAGACATTAGTAACTGTACAAAATTTTAGCTCTGTATGTCTTGTGGTTCAGACGTGATAAAACGTACACCGAACAGACATTCACATTTATAGATATAGATTCCCGTGTAACGCTCAGGAACGATTTGCTTTATAATGATGTTTGCAACAGAAGTAGGCCGACCTCTAATGATATATATCAAATGTGCGCTTCTAAATCTCTGCCGACGCAAAATGGATATTTACCATCGTAGAATTAATTGAAAATCGAGGGGTTATTGTACTTACGGCAGCTGTGGCATTCCGTGCTAATGTAATATTTCATAGTAAACGCGGAACATTATTAGTCTCATTGTATGTAACTGAGTTTTCAAAGCGCACTCAAGAGATTTTGACAATTTCACCCGCTGCCACAAGTGTAATTTACCGAAATTATACAAATACATTAACATGAAAAATGTCGTATCGATTTTCGATTATAATTTTACAAGGAGGTCAGTAAAACTTACACAATTCAAAAGGCGCTTTGCCATAGATGCGTGTAGACGAAAATCATGTGTATACATAGCCATTAAGCAGTGGCGGCCCTAGAAGAAAACTGGGCGTCGGCGAACTCGTCTTTGCGAGGCCCCTTTCATTTTTACATTAATGAAGAAAATGTTAAATGAGCTGAATTATACATCAATAATCATTATACTAAAATTCTATTGGTATAATATACGAGTATTATTGCAGTGACAAAAATTACAATAAACAAACACAAATTACAGAAACTTTTCAGCTTTTCGTCTCACAGAATTTTTTTAAGGTCACACTATTTCGGCTTCAGTTGATAGTACTGACAACGCAGATAGGCTCATTGTGCTTCTCAAGTAAGTCTTAATCAATTTTATCTTTGTGTAGCTTCTCTCGGCCGAAGCTGTACAGACTGGAACTGAGCATGATTCTGATTGTTATACAAACATTTGGAAATACATCTTCCATATCGTTTTCTAAAATGTACTGAAGAAATTGTTTTGCAAGTATTTAACTAAAAATTGCATCACTGCTGCACTCGTACGGAAATAAATACGGATACCTAAATATCTGCCAGCCGGTTTTCCGGCACACAATTTTAATATGCCAGGAAGTTTCATATCAGCACACACTCCACTACAGAGTGAAAGTTTCATTAAGGAAAACCTTGTTCGGAACCGGGGAATTGGAACCAATTTAATTTATTTCTGAGACATTGTCACAGACTAAAAATAGATTATCAGGTGAGCACGAGTGCACTCCCAAGAATTAAAAATTGGACTTCCGAGTTACTCTCGTAAACTCACAGGGACCAGCTCGACTAAATAAAAAGTGTCTCCTTATAGCAACTGCAAGCGGAGCACGGTATGAAGTTTGGCAGATATACATAATTTTTCATATACAGGGGAGGGAGGAGATAGGCTGAGTATGGGGGAATTTAATGACAGAGACGGGGGATGGTTGTGTGGATGAGAGGAGAACAAGGAGGGGGAGGCAGAATAGGTAGGGGGAGGAACAGAGAGAGGAGTGGGAATAAATATGTGGATATAAAGAAGGGGAGGGAGGATATAGATGCAAAAATGGGGAGGAGGAGTTGGATAGTGTGTGACAGGAGATGAACAGGAAGTGGGGGGAAGATGAATAGAGATGGTGGGAGGAGATGGTCAAAGGGAGGATGCAGGAGCAGAGGACAAAGGGAGGGGAAGAGAGGGAAGGAGATGGTGATTAGGATGTAGATCCAATTCCCATTGCACTCCTGGGTTCTCTTGTCAGTGTATATAAATGGTTGTAACCTTGATTCACTTCAGACAGTAAAAACAACTGACATGACCCCCAACACTTCAGATACTGTACTGTGTGTGCTATCACTCTCGGAAGCTCGCAACTAGTGCTGCGTGTGGCAAAACCACAGAAGCTCAAGCTTACTACAGAAACTCATATATGGCATGCTTAGCAGCTGGGAAACACTATACTAATTCATGGACAAAGAATAGATATGTTAAGATTTGCCTAGTGAAGACCTTTAACTCAGCTAATTAGTATGGATACAATTACAGATAAAGAATATAATATAGAAAGAAACAAAGCAAAAATAAAAGTTATGGCATGCGACAAAGAAGAACAAGCTGAATTCACGTTCGTGCAGGCCATGTACTGCTTGAACAGTTGATGAATTTATTTTTCTAGGCACAACATTAACTTTCAGTGGGCATTGAAATAAATCAATAGTTGTTGTTCTGGTGTTCAGTTCAGAGACTGGTTTGATGCAGCTCTCCACCCTACTCCATCCTGAGGAAGCCTCTTCATCTCATTGTAATAACAGCAACCCACATCCATTTCAATCTGCTTGCTATATTCGTCTCTTGCACTCAGTCTGTAATTTTTACCCCACTCACTTCCCTTCAATGCTAAATTCACGATACCTTGTTGTCTAATAATGTGTCCTACCAATTGATCCCATCTTTTAGTCAAGGTATGCCAAAAATTCATGTCTCCCCAATTCTGTTTAGTACCTCTAATTAGTTACGTGGTCTACCCATCTGAACTTCAGCATTCTTCTGCTGCACTACATTTCGAATGCCTGTATCCTTTTCCTGTCTGAACTATTTATCATCCATGTTTCACTCCTGTACAAGGCAACATTCCACACAAAAACCTTCAGAAAAGATTTTCCTTACACTCAATTTAATATTCAATGTTAACAAATTTCTCTTATTCATAAGTGCTTTTCTACCTGTTGCCATTTTATGTTTAATATCCTCTGTACTTCAACCATCACATGTTATGTTACTGTTACTTTTATTGTTTCATTACCTGAACTAATTCCTTCAGCATTGATGCTGATCTCCTGATTTTTTAGAATACATTCCATTACCCTTGTTTTGCTCTTGTTAATGTTCATCTTATAAGCTCCTTTCAACGCTGTCCATTCCATTCAGTTGCTCTTCCAGGTCCTTTGCTGTCTCTGACATAATTATTATGTCATCAGCAAAATATGATGCTTTTATTTCTTCACCCTGAACTTTACTTCTCCAAATTTTCTCCTTGCTTTCCTTCACAGCTTCCTCAATGTGTGATTTGATAACATTGTAGAAAGGCTGCAACCCTGTCTTACTTCCTTCCCAAGCAGGCCTTCTCTTTCATGCTCTTCTACTCTAATATCTGCTGTCTGGTTTTTGTAAAGTTATCCAACCTTCTGTAAATAATTCATGTTAAAATTTGACAAGCATGACTGAATAAACTGAGGGTTGTGTATTTTTCACACTTGTTTGAGCTTGCTTTATTTGGAACGGGGGTTATTACATTTTTCTTAAAGTCTGAGGGTATTCCGCCTATCTCGTACATCTTATGTACCAGAAGAAGCAGTTTTGTCATGGCTAGCTCTCCCAGAGACTTCATTAGCTCTGAGGGCCTGGTTTTAATGTAACTCTTTCAGTGCTCTGTCAATTTCATCTCTCTGTATAGTATCTCCCATTTCATCTTCATCCACTTCCTCTTCACCTCCACTTCTTGCAATATTGTCTCCAAGTGCGTTTCCTTGTAGATCCCCTCTATATACTCTTTCCACCTTTCAGCTTTCCCTGCTTTGCTCAACACTGGTTTTCCATCTCAGATCTTGATAATCATACAGCTACTTATCTTGTCTCCAAATGTCTCTTTCATTTTTCTGTAAGTGGTATCTATTTTTCCCCTAGTTATACATTCTTCTACAGACTTGCATTTGTATTCTAGACTTTTCTGCTTCGCCATTTTGCACTTCCTGTCACTGTCATTTCTTAGTCATCTGTACTCCATTTTATCTGCTTCATTTACTGCATTTTTATATCTTCTCCTTTCATCAATTAAAATATTTCCTGTAATATCGAAGGATTTTCTAGTACTTGCCTTGCCTTCATCAAGTGAAGATATCAAATTGAATGTGCAATAGTCAATTTTTCCCCACTTAAATGTTAACAGAGTATGTTGTTAAAATTTGATCTGTTTACTACAGTTATATATATTTGTTGGACCAAGGAGTAATATATGGCTAAATATTCATTTTTGTGATTTTGAAGATTGCTACAAATATTTGATTCTGTATCTCAGGATGACTGATTTCAAAAGAAACTTGCTGTCATCATGTGGTCATTGGAATTTCTCCCTATTTACGTTGGCTTAAAATTATGAGCACACTTCGTATTCCTAAATTAGCGTAACACATTGGGTTAATAAAAACTAAAATATACATGGCCCCACGTGTACATGCACGAGCAAGGTATCTGAAGCAACGTTTTAATATTTCAGTTCTCTGTGGAAACATTTTGTACAAATCAAAATTACTATCTATTTACCCCATTAGAATTTTTCAGAGATTACTCTGTTCTCTTTCTCCATTATTCTAATTTTAGCAGTCCAGTCAACACGTTGGATGCATGTGGGTTTTATGAGTAAATCATAGTGTCATTGGAGAGTTGGTGTAACATCTCAAATTTTATGGTTCTGACATAAATTGTATGGCCATATTCATGGTTCCAGCATAATTTGCATCATTAATATACTTGTTTGATTTTGTGTTCCATGACATTTAAATTTATAAGTTAATTGGTGGTTTTGAAAGCCCTAGAATCTTTGTAATATCGCCAAGTGGTCAGAGTCCAAGTTACTAGAACAAAAATTATAATAATAAATTTTAAATTACAAGTTATATACTGAACTTGATTATCCTGTAATAATGGATTGATGTTGCTTTTTGTATATAACATGTAAACTCTTTGACATTAGTGTGTGTGTGTGTGTGTGTGTGTGTGTGTGTGTGTGTGTGTGTGTGTGTGTGTGTGTGTGGAGGGGTGGGGGGTAACTCTCTCTGATGTGTCAGTTATTCAGTGTGCTAATGAAATTGTAGCTGTATTTCTAATTGTTTGATTCTACAAAATTGGAAATATGTTCTTTCACACAATTGACCCCTTTCTTTGGATGTTTTTCTTTTTCTTTGCTTACTTGTTTACATCCCACAATCTCCCTCTTCCTATCACAGACTCAAGGCATTCTTCTTACACTTATGGGATTATTTCCTTTGTGTATAAAAGATATGGTGAAAATATTGACTTTTCCAGACTATCTAAGTGCTTGTAGAAAGATTTTGTTTGCCCCTACGTGTTATTGAAGAATATTGTGAATTGAATTAGGCCAACTTGTTTTCACTAGTGTGCTGGTTCAATGTTAGTTACTTTTCTGAAATACAGTTGAAATTTATGCCAGTTGTTTTGTTAAGGATATTACAGGTCAAGTCTTCAAAATAAATAAAACACTAAAGATACTAGTTTCTGCTATACAACATGCCACAGAATAAGATTTCATTGTTTACATATCATCTGGCAATTTCTTTTAACATTCCTATGTTTTTAATGTAAACATGTCTTACAGTTTTTTTAATGCTTTTCATATTGCTGCTGGGGTGGTTGTGGAAATACACACATCAATGTCATTATTTTTGAATGTATAAACCAGAGTGTCTGTGTGTATGTATTGCATACAAATCTACATTTCTTTCCAGTCTTTATGAAATTTTGCACAATAAAAATAATAATAGCTACAATAGAAAAAATAGTAAATAAAATATATTTTTGTCATTTAATATTTTGTGTAATGTAATATCTTGCACAGACACATTTTATTTAACTGACACGTTCCATATAATTATGAAGTGTTGTATTCATGATCTATGGAACAAGTATTAATCTAATCTAAGCTTCAATTCACGAGGACAGTCCCATAAGTGTAAGGATCACGTACAACATATAGTTCTTGAGATATGACTTTATAAACAGTGAGATGCGAGAAAAACTGCTGTATTATGCAACAATGTTCCACATTTCCTTCTAAACCTCTGGACCGATTTCAACCAAATTTGGTAGACATATTCCTTACCATGAGGTATCAATTCTTTAATGATGAGAACCACATAAGACACATGGTTCAGGAGATATAATGTAATAAACAATAGAAGTTGCAAGGTGTGACGAGACTTTATGAATAACTTTTCACTGACAACCACAACCATAGAAAAATTATGAAAGGAAAAAAGTTTCTCGCTAACTACTTCAACTACTTTTCCATTGTTCATGGCCTAAAAACTATGGAATTCAGCATGATGTTGCAATTTATGATTTCTACACTACAAATTGCAGCTGCAGGAAATTTTACTGACAGTATACACATATAGCTGAATGTACCTTCAAAATTGTATCACAGTATGACAGACGGTTCATGAGATTAGAGCACATAAACAGTAACATTAATGGAAAACCACCCCCATTATGCACCAAGTTTTAATCTAGTACTTCTTTACTACTGATTGTATTCACAACAGATTTTACAGACATACAGCACTTAGACAAATGAATATACAGTATACTGAAATATAATACAATTGTACAACATATAACTCTATAAATATGAGTTTGTCAAATTTTATGTCATTTGTATTTTGATTACTATCTTTCTTTGTTTGGTTACTGGTCTTGAAATTTTGTATGTTATGCAAGACAGCCTTATTTCTTATATATTTTCTGATAAATATAACATGTTTTTAGAAAAAAAGAGAAGGACAGAGAGAGAAGGGATAGGAGAAGTACTGAATCCAGACAGGAATAAAATAAATACCCAGACAACGCCGGAATTTTAGCTAGTTATTTTTTTAAAAGCCACATACTTTTAGAACTATATAAATATTACTTTTAAAAGTTAATACCATTTAATTTGCACTACTTAATTTCTTTTGCTTTGTGATAATGCTCATAATACAGTCTCAGTTTTGTGTAATTTGCAGTAGGAAGCATTTATAGAGAGGAGAGAAATCTTAAGTTAATTGACACTGATATTTAAAAAAAAGGTTGTTCATGGAGGATATATTTGTTTCAGTGTTCGAGAAACTCACCAGATTGCTGAAGCTCAACAAGAGAAAAATGCCAAATTACGTGAAGCATTTGGCATCTCTGAATACTTTGTTGAAGGCAGTAGTCTGGATCCACAGCGTCATGTGAAAGAGGCACAAGCTAAAGCAGCTGCAGAACAGAATAAGAAATATACTTTGGTCCGCACTCCCAGTCCAGAGCAGTTACCATCACATTCTGGAGAGAAGGCCAAGAAAAGAAAGAGAAAATCAAGAGACAGGTCAGTTTCATGTTTTACAGTGGTATGTTTCAAATGGCAAATCACAGAAACAGACAATAATGATAAAATAAACATTTATAGGGTGCTAAAAATTAATTACAAATGATAATTATAAATTGATAAAAATAAAAATTTGAATACTGATTGCTTTAACAACCACAGCTACTTGGTTGCTCAAAATGTTCAGCATCAATGTTTGGTACCACCTAATAGTTGGTTGTAACTGCCAGTGTGTCTACGTACCATAGCATGGTTATATGAAAGTGTGTATGTGTGTGGCGGAGGAGTGGGAGGGGGGTGTAGTGCTGGTAGTGGAGGAGGGGCAGTGGGGAATACTACTTTGTTAGCGGTGGGGAGGATAGTGGATTGGTTATTCCTCATTTCAGGGCAAGATGAAATTTAGTTAAAATCCTGGAGGAGAATTAGATAAAACTGCTCCAGTCCTGGGTGGTATTGTGTCAAGAAAGGAGTAGTGTAACCTTGTAGCTGGGCAGTGAGTGTGAGGGAGGTAGTGGATGACCAAAAGGCAAGGCATGTGAGATCTGTTTCTATCAGTTGTTAGCGTGTATGTTGTGGAAACTGTAGTTGAGTTTTCCTGACTTATTGATTATACAGTAGAAAGAGAAATTTTTGTTATGTTTTTAAGAGTGTCTTCAATTTTAACTTCACACTTCTTACTGTAATAGACACACATAGCACATCCCACTGACATAGATGTATTTCTTGTATTTTAGTTCCTCCAGTCCAGAGGCGAAAAAAGAAAAAAAGAAGAAAGCCAAGAAACACAAGAAAGAAAGGTATATTTCAGTATTGAAGTTGAAAATCACAGTAGGGACATTTGGAAAGTAAATTAACTGTAATAAATTTTCTATTTCATTAGATTGTAGTAACTTGTTTATTAATTATTATTTTTATTCTACTCCCACATACATTCTCTATTAAAAAGAACAGTTGGAAGGAATTATGAGTGCCTGAGCAGGTAAGTTACAAAACTAAATTGAATTAAAATGATATTCAAGTGTCAGGACAAGGTTTATATTTGGGTTTTGTCACATAGTGACGTAAAATCATTTGCATAGTATGAGATTAAAAATAATTTCTATGTAAAAGAAGATCTTCAGTGTATCCTTATTCAAAAATTCTATTCATCTAGAAAAAGTTAATGAGATTATCCATTTTTCATGTTTAATTAATGTTAGAAATTACCTACCAAAATATAGCTACTTAATTACATTAGCTTTTTAAATTGTTTCTACATTGTCTTTCTGTTTTAATACAAGAGGTTAAATATTTTTTTCTATAATTCCAATTCATTTTGTAACTAAAATTGTTTTGGAATGAATACAGAAATTCACTTTTTTCAGTCTGATCATTTTCCATTATTTCTAAAATAATATTAATGTTTTCAGCATTTGGCTTAATATTAAGTCTCTGTTTATGATACTGATTTTGTCTCATGAAGCGATCAATTACTCAAGTAATGACATAATAGGCTTGATGCAAGGACTCTTGAAGAAAAAAAAATGCTCTATGATCAATATACACCTCACCTGAATGTTAACCTGTTTTTTTTTAACATGTGCCAGTGTAGCTGCCTTTTTAATTCTTAACTTTGACAAATGAAATTTTCTTTTATAGTGACAACTTGTTTAATAATTGGGTCGAGGATGGGGTTGCTAATTGTGGTAATATTATCAGCTTTATGTCATAATATACTGCTGTAGCAGAAGTAACGTGTTATACTTCAATATGGAATGTTTTCTGTTTTTGAAACATTATGGAAGAAAGAAGGATGTGTCTGTTGGAGACTACCATACTTGAAATATAAGTAAAGCTGAAGAGGGATTCATTTAAGACAGGTCCTCAGTGCATAAACTTACTGTTTAGTTTTAATGTGAGATTAAAATGGCAAACAGCAGATAAAGCAAGTTACAGTGAATAACAGAAATATTGTAACAGCCTACAGTACAAGCCTTAAAAAAATCATAATGTATTTGTGAATTGAGTTTTGTTGTAGTTTCAGACCTCATTTTTATTCAACACTAGCTGAAAACCTGGCATTGCCCAGGTATTTACTTTGTAGTCCAGCATCCCTCCCCTAGTCTCCCTCTCCAACTCTCTCTTTCGCCCCCATCGTACTGTACAGCTCCACCTCTCATCTCTCGACCAATTTCTTTAACTCCCCATCCTGCCTCCCGTCTCCTTGGGTCATCTACTCCCTGACCCAATCTAGGAAAACTCATAAATGTCCAATTTCGTGGCGGAGGGATATAGATGCAACCTTTAGAAACTATTTCCAAAAAAGCTGTTTTCCAAAATGATGTGAATGATCCTCCAGTTATTTACCATGTTTCACC
Source organism: Locusta migratoria (assembly GCA_026315105.1). Taxonomy (NCBI): domain Eukaryota; kingdom Metazoa; phylum Arthropoda; class Insecta; order Orthoptera; family Acrididae; genus Locusta; species Locusta migratoria. The sequence continues at coordinate 239,420,702 of CM048744.1, forward strand.
AAATGATGAAGAGTAAAATACACTCCAAGATTAGGGATCATTTGACAATTATGTAAATGTTAACGAAAATCTCGTCATGACAGAAGCCATGAGCATCTCGGAAATTGTCGAAGCTCCAGCGTGCAACTTTGAGGAAGAAACTGACGAGGAGAACGAGTCTGATGAGTCTCGAGAATCGTCTGTAACATTCAATGATGCAGTAAATGCAATGGAAACAGTTGGTGATGTGCCATAATGTGTCTGACAACATAATGGTGGAATTTCCTGAGCCTGAGAGTACGGTGTACACAATAGAGGCCTTTTTATTTACTGTATTTGTCATTTATATTTCTTTCCTTTCAGATATACATTTTTCACACTTATATGGGTTTTTTCCCCTCCATTTAGTCCCCAAAAAAATGTATAAATGAAGTTTTACCGTAAACCCGGCATTGTCCGGGTGTTTATTTATGCCACACTCTCATAGTCCACATCCCCTTCCTCCCTCCCCTGTCTCTCTGTTTGTGTTCACATTTCCCTCTCTTGGTAAAGTTTTCTGCAGGGTACCCTCTGTCTTGTGCCATACAAAAATTTATGTACCCAGTGATCTTCATCTTGGTTTAAAGGTCATGTTTGCAAAAAATCAAAGATTGAGGCAAAAATATAGATTTCTTTGAAATAGAAACAAGGGTTACATTTGTTGTTCTCAAATATTCCAGTTTTATTCTACACAGCCCTTGTTCTGAGAATAATGAAAACAAAACAAAAAATAAATAAATAAAAGGATCTGTGAAATTTATCAAGCAGCTCTCAAGTTATAGCAAGACCTAGGTATTTAAGGATCAATTTTTATGTTTCAAAGTACCCTCCCCTATGCACTGTATGAAACTTAAGATAGACACTCACTTTCCTCTTGTTTTGAAGGTCAAGCGTGTGTAATTTCTTGAAGATCAGAGTTTGTAGGAGAAGTATGCTCCGCCATGCACTATCACAAAATCCTTTCTTAGCTGACGTATTCTAACTATAAAGTACATTCCTGCCAAATTTCGGTTACATACGTGAAGTAGTTTTTGAGATTTTGTGTTTAGTCAGTGAGTGAGTGAGTGAGTGAGTGAGTGAATGTCCTTTCGCTTTTATAGATAGAGATTAAGAAAACAGATTGCTTAATTTTGGATGCAAGAGAATTAAGGGAGACTTGCAGACAAAAATAAATAGTAACATGCAAATCAGTTATGCTATCTTTTATTTAATACAAGGTCATGCCTGATGCGAAAGTTTTAGGCATCTACAGCGAAACTGTTGTGAGTGGTAGACTTCTCTTCGTTTCATGATTTTGTGCGGGGAGGGGAGGGGGGGGGGGTCAGGTACAAAACGCTTCATAAGCATCTGAAATTACATGAAAACTTTGTTGCAGGTCCCTACCTACTCCCATTTTCCAATAATTGACACACAAATGTGGGTATTCTCACGCGGTGGCCTCTTATTATTTATGACGTCATATCTCCGGAGCTGTGTGTCATACTCTTTTTGTTTTTGGGTCAGGAACCTTTGTGGGTGTACAGTGAACAGTTCCCATAAGTTTCATTGCAATCAAATGAATGGTTTGGGAAGACATAGAGGACATACAGACAAACATTCATTTATATAAAGTAGATGAAGTTTATTTACCAGGCGAAGGAGCACAGGTATGTGACAGTAACATAAATACATAAAATAAACACAAACACACACAAAAGCAAGCTTTAGCAACCATTTGTTGCTTCCTCAGGCAAAGAGCAGGGAAGGAGAGGGAAAAGGAAAGGATGTAGGTTTAAAGGAGCAGGTTAAGAGTCATTCCAATCCCGGGAGAGGAAAGACTTCCCTTTGGGAAAAAAAGGATAGGTAAACAAACACACACATACACATGCTAACACACAAAGGCAGACATATGCATATATATCCTTCTCTTTCTCCCCTCCTTCCTTCCTCTTTTTCCTGAAGAAGCTACCAGCGGTGGCGAAAGCTTGTATGTGTGTGATTTTATTTGTGTCTGTCGACAGGCCTGGGCTTTGGGTAAGTCATCCGTATTCTAAGCACAGGTTCGCTGATAGACACAAAAAACATAAATGAAAACACACACAAACAAACATTCAAGCTTTTGCAACCGTTTGTTGCTTCGTCAGAAAAAGAGGAAGGAAGGAGGGGAAAAAGGAAAGGATGCGGGTTATAAGGGAGTGGATGAGGGGTCATTCCAATCCTGGGAGTGGAAGGACTTACCTTAGGGGGGAAAAAAAAAGGAAGGTAAACACACACACACACATACACACACACACACGCGCGCGCGCCCATATACAGATGACGAAGCAACCAATGGTTGCGAAAGCTTGCATGTTTGTTTGTGTGTGTTTTCATTTGTGTTTTTTGTGTCTATCAGCAAGCCTGTGCTTAGGGGAGGGCAAACAATCTTTATTTTTACACACATTTTTCCCCACCAGGAAAGTCTCCTATTATATACATAGATATGCATTCACAAAATATTTTCATATTGTGACATTATGGACTACTGTTACTACTACTACTACTACTACTACTCTTACGTGACTTGTCATAGTAGATGACGTATCCTAGATTCCTCTTCATTGCTGTGGCTCATTCCTATTTTGATTCCCTCCATATCCACATTACTAAAAAAAAGTTAATAATTCATTGCCAGGCATTTCAACTAAGATAGCTGTATATTAATGAGGAGTTACAATATGGTGATTGAATCTTTACTAATAAAATTTATTTCCTATTTCAGCAATCTTCACTGACCAGTACCACTAAAGTCACTAAATGACATAAATAAAGTTACCTCAAGCCCTCAGTATAGCAGAAAAAGCATCTAGCTATATAATATTTAAACATTTGGTTAATTTTCTAATAATGTTCCATTGTAACATTCTATGTCCGCATCACCATCCAATAACTAATCAGAAATCACAGGAAATATTTTTAGTGCAGACAAATGACCGAAAGCTAAGTCAGTAATTGCGAAAATGTTTTGAAGTCCCACACAAATGTTTTTGCAGCCATGTTCATCATGATTCATATTGTTGTTGTGGTCCAAAGACTGGTTTGATGCAGTTCTCTGCCCGCCTCTATCTTGAGCTAGCTTCTTCATCTGCTCATAAAAACGGCAACCCACATCCATTTTAATCCGTGTAATATATTCTTATCTTGCTCTCCCTCTACGATTTTTTCCCCCTCGCACTTTCCTCCCATGCTAAATTCACAATTCCTTATTGGGTCATTCCATGCCAAGTGGTCTAGAGGCTCCCACATGACCATCATGGATTTTGATGAAATTTTGTATGAACATTCACACATGTTCTCAATGAACACTGGTAATGTTTCAGTTCAAAAAAATCAATACTTCCGGAGATACAGTCACTTGTTTAAGACCATAGCACAGATTCCAATAGTGTGTCGTTGAATTTTCAGCAACTTTGAGATGATATATCTCTGGGAGTATTTGCATGAAAGAAACAAAACTTGGCCATCTTATACAACTTTTAGAGCTCTTTAAAGTAAAATACCAATAACAGGATTTCTGAGAAATTTTGATACAGAAAATTTAGGGCAAAGTTGGGCGAAAAAATTGCTGGTTAAAAAAAGTGCGAACTTTAGTTTTTTATATCTCCAGAAGTAATTGTGGGATGTACATGAAACTTTGCACACCATAACTCACCAACACAAGGTCTTAGAATATAAAGTTTCATTCTCCTATTGCTTCCCATTATTTCACAAATCTAGGGTAAAGTTGACAATTTTTCAAAAAGTGCTAAAAATGGGTATTTTCAGTCAAATTTTTCAAAAAAGTGTTTTCTCCAAATTCCTTTAGACTATGCTCATTAGAAAGAGCATATTCTAAACTATCTAGAAAAGTGGGTTTGGTTTTGCAATGCAAGCATATAAGGCCCTAAAAAGTAGCATAATCCTAGAGGCACACTGGAAATTTGAACCCATTTTTCTGGCACTCAAATTATACCTAAAATTTTTTATTATGTCTAATAAATATTTGTTAATGCCTGGGATAAGGAAATAAGAAGTATAAGAAGTCCTGATGAATAGGACGTAGCTCAAGCCCGAATAGAAAAAGAATAAAAATAGAAATATTGTTGAAATGAGATAGAATGGCTGGCCAGTACTTATCATTGTGCTGTACCGCCGATAGTAACACAAAATGAAAAAACAGAAAAAAAGGGACAAAGGGACAAGCTTTCGGAACAGAGTTCCTTCGTCAGGTGGGAGAGAAGGGAAGAATAAAGGATGGGAATAGAAGGGAAAGGTGGTTCACGACCTAGGTCATGAAGGTGGTGTTTCGGAAGTGTGGGCGTCACCTTCATGACCTAGGTCGTGAACCACCTTTCCCTTCTATTCCCATCCTTTATTCTTCCCTTCTCTCCCACCTGACGAAGGAACTCTGTTCCGAAAGCTTGTCCCTTTGTCCCTTTTTTTCTGTTTTTTCATTTTGTGTTACTATCGGCGGTACAGCACAATGGTAAGTACTGGCCAGCCATTCTATCTCATTTCAACAATATTTATTATCTCTGAGGAGAATTTTCATCATTAATCGGATAAAAATAGAAACAATGTTATTTCTTAACTGTCCCCCCCAATCCCACAACTCTCTCTCTCTCTCTCTCTCTCTCTCTCTCTCTCTCTCTCTCTCTCTCTCTCTCTCTCTCTCTCTCTCTCTCTCTCTCACACACACACACACACAATTATAATTTAGAATGAATATAAATTGTAAAATTTATTTGCACAATCATTATCTAATTATTAGTAGCATTTTTAATTAACACCACCAGCTTACTGAGGGAAAATAAGTATATAAATGAGTTGTTGTGGTTTAACACTGCTAGATTCATTTCACCTGAGAAAACCAGTGTCTCCATCACCATAGGGGCTATGCTCGAGCATCAACACCTATGGGTGAGTTTCTTTACACAGGTTTTCCAAGCCTGATGAATGTAAACAGGAATGGTGTATTGCCGGCCAGACGAATTTACTGACGGAGCTGGAATAACTGCAATAATGTGGTGTGATAGAACCCAGCACTTGTCACTTATTGGTGGTCAATAAAATGAATCTGCTGGACCATGAGGGTGCATAAAGTTTATTAATGCACTCCTTTGCTCAGTGGAAGTCACACAGATATTCCCAATCCACCAAAAATTTTCTTAGATGCATGCAACATATTGTCCAGGTTGGAGAGCAGACATTAATGCCTTCTTCAGTTCTCTGACCTATTGTAGCTAGAAAAGATGATCAATCATTTGAAACTCTGCTGACATGAATTATTGTTTCATCAATAGGTAAAAAGTGACGATTTTCTCTAGTGCCTGCTACAGTTTGTCCATGTTTAAACCTCACTTCTTGTGACAATTTTTTTTTTCCTTTCCCCCCCCCCCCCCCCCCCAATTTCATCTTTACTGACAAAAACAAATTTGATTCCATTAATGTTTTCAGAGAAGAAGTGAAACAGGTCTAGGTAAGTAAGATTGAGCACTGGAGCCTTCACTGAAATTATGAACGTGAGATATCTGTTCAAACTGTGCTTTTATATATTTGATGAGCTCCTTGATAAAAATGTTGACTGTGCCAGTGTCATGCCACAAACAAGAACTGATAATGCAGAAACTTAAAGATTCCACTTTCTCATTTTGATGAAAGTAGATAACAAATGGATGAATTGTTGCTTTCCAGTGGAAGCCTTGCACAGAATCCTGAATAATAAAAGAATAATTTTCCAAAAAATCCACTAGGACAACAAGCTCTTTGTGTTTCCGATAACATTTAAGGCCTTTAAGGTGCAGTTATTCCAGCTCCATCAGTAAATTTGTGTGACTGCCAATACACCATTATTCTTGATATTCATCAGAAAATTAATGTAGCATAGGGCAAGGTGGTACAAATTCGATGTAGGTACAATTCCGATCAATATAAGTTTTCAGTCTCGTATTGTTGCTAGCACTTGCCTTTGTGTGGCGTTGCAGTGTAGCAGGTTTCTACAGCTCCTCCTGTCTTTTCCAAGAATACAACACTCTGTGTTAAGGAGACATAAATTTTTTCCTGTAAAGATGTAGTTGGAGCTACTTCATTGAACGTGCTCTTATAAATGTTCTAGTTTCCACGTGCTTGTAAACTCGTTATTGTGCAACGTTTGGTACAGCGAAGTATGCACTGGTGCCCGAAGGAAAAAGTGCTCTTTATTTGGAAAAAAGTCAGTGGTCAAAATTGTACGAGGAAGTGATCATAATTGTACCTAGCGTGGTACATTTTATATCAATTTTTCTCAATTCTGTAATCTTTTTTTGTGTTCATACCAACATATGTAATTGTCTAATATTTGGAGGAAAAATTCCTAACAGGAAAAATATACGTAAAAAATAGATGAAGTCCACTTACCAGGCTCCTTCGCCTGGTAAGTGGACTTCATCTATTTTTTACGTATGTCTAATATTTGTGTTACATATTCATTAAACATTCAAAAACAAGTGCCATAGTTAAAATTATTTCTTTTCTCAATATGTTTGCAGTTACAATTACATTTGTCCGAAATGATTGAAATTGTACCACCATACCCTATCAATAATTGAAATAGGTTAGAGGAAACTAAGCAATCTATGAGTGGCTTCTAATTTTACCCAGGACACTTCAATAATTTTATTATCAGGCTTGGGAACCTGTGTAAAGAAATGCTTATCACGCTTGGGATATCCTGTGGTAAAGGAACCCACCCGTGGCTGTTGTTGCGCCCGTGGCGATGGGGATGCTGGTTTTCTCAGGTGAAATGAAACTAGCAGTGGTTAAACCATAGCAACTCATTTATACACTTCTTTTCCATAAGTAAGGTAGTGTTTGTTCATTACAGAGGCTACTAATAATTAGATAATAATTATGGAAATAAATTTTATGAATTAAATTCAGTTTTGTGTGTGTGTGTGTGTGTGTGTGTGTGTGTGTGTGTGTGTGTGTGTGAGAGAGAGAGAGAGAGAGAGAGAGAGAGAGAGAGAGAGAGAGAGAGAGAGAGTTGTGGGATTGGGGGGACAGTTAAGAAATAACATTGTTTCTATTTTTATTCTTTTTCTATTCGGGCTTGAGCTACGTCCTATTCATCAGGACTTCTTATACTTCTTATTTCCTTATCCCAGGCATTAACAAATATTTATTAGACATAATAAAAAATTTTAGGTATAATTTGAGTGCCAGAAAAATGGGTTCAAACTTCCAGTGTGCCTCTAGGATTATGCTACTTTTTAGGGCCTTATATGCTTGCATTGCTAAACCAAATCCACTTTTCTAGATAGTTTAGAATATGCTCTTTCTAATGAGCATAGTCTAAAGGAATTTGGAGAAAACACTTTTTTGAAAAATTTGACTGAAAATACCCATTTTTAGCACTTTTTGAAAAATTGTCAACTTTACCCTAGATTTGTGAAATAATGGGAAGCAATAGGTGAATGAAACTTTATATTCTAAGACCTTGTGTTGGTGAGTTATGGTGTGCAAAGTGTCATGTACATCCCACAATTACTTCTGGAGATATAAAAAACTAAAGTTCGCACTTTTTTTAACCAGCAATTTTTTCGCCCAACTTTGCCCCAAATTTTCTATATGAAAATTGCTCAGAAATCCTTTTCTTAATATTTTACTTTAAAGAGCTCTAAAACTTGTATAAGATGGCCAAGTTTTGTTTCTTTCATACAAATACTCCCAGAGATATATCATCTCAAAGTTGCTGAAAATTCAACGACGCACTATTGGAAGCTGTGCTATGGTCTTAAACAAGTGACTGTATCTCCGGAAGTATTGAATTTTTGAAACTGAAACTTTACCAGTGTTCATTGAGAACATGTGTGATTGTTCATACCAAATTTCATCAAAATCCATGAGGGTCATGTGGGAACTTTTCTCGATATTAGACCACTTGGCACGGAATGGCCCTATTGTATAGCAATGTGTCCTCCCAATTACTCCCTACTTTTAGTCAATGTATGTCAAAAATTTGTTTTCTCCCCATTTATGTTTATTTCCTCTCATTAGTTACATGGTCTAACCACCTAAACTTCAGCGTTCTTCTGTTGCGCCACATTTCAAAAGCCTCTATCCTCTTCCTGTCTGAACTACTGGATGATAAAAAAGTCAGTATAAATTTGAAAACTTAATAAATCAATGAATAATGTAAATAGAGTGTTAAAAATTGACATACATGTTTGGAATGACGTAGGGTTTTATTAGACAAAAATTCAAAAAATGTTCGACAGATGGCACTTCATCTGATCAGAAAAGCAATAATTAGCATAACAAATTAAGACAAAGCAAAGATGATGTTCTTTACAGGAAATGCTCAACATGTTCACCATCATTCCTCAACAATAACTGTAGTCGAGAAATAATGTCGTGAACAGCACTGTAAAGTGTGTCCGGAGTTATAGTGAGGCATTGGCATCAGATGTTGTCCTTCAGCATCCCTAGAGATGTTGGTTGATCATGATATGCTTGTGACTTCAGGTAACCCCAAAGCCAATAATGGCATGGACTGAGGTCTGGGGACCTGGGAGGTAAAGCATGACGAAAGTGGTGGCTGAGCACACGATCACCACCAAACGACACGCACAAGAGATCTTTCACATGTCTAGCAATACTTTCTTTCTTTCTTTATTTATTTATATTTTTTGTTCTAATAAAACCCCATGGTGTCAATTGTTACCTCTCTATCTACATTATTCTGTGATTTATTTATACTGACTTTTTGATCAGCCAGTATTTATCATCCATGTTGCACTCCCATACAAGGCAACACTCCACACAAATGCCTTCAGAAATGATTTCCTTACACTCAAATTAATATTCTATGTTTTTCTACCTATTGCCAGCCTGCATTTTATATCCTTCATACTTCGACCATCACATGTTATTTTAATGTTACTTTTATTGTTTCATTACCTAATCCAATTCCTTGATCATCTCCTAATTTTTTAGACTGCATTCCATTATCCTTGTTTTGCTCTTGTTAATGTTCATCTTATAAGCTCCTTTCAACACTCTGTCCATTCCATTCAATTGCTCTTCCAGGTCGTTCGCTGTCTCTGACAGAATTATTATATCATCAGCGAAGCACAATATTTTTATTTCTTCACCCTGAACTTTACTTCTCCAAATTTCTCCTTCCTTTCCTTCACAGCTTCCTCAATGTGCAAATTGAATGACATTGGAGAAAGGCTACAACCCTGTCTTACTCCCTTCTCAACCAGTGCTTCTCTTTCATGCTCTTCTATTCTAATAACTGCTGTCTGGTTTTTGTAAAGTTAAAAATATCATTCTGTTCCCTACAGTTTATCCCTGCTGACATCAGAATTTGAAAGAGTGTATTCCAATCAAAATTGTCAAAATCTTTCTCAAAATCTACAATAGCTAGAAATTTTGGATTGCCTTTCCTTAATTTACCTTATAAGTCGTAAGGTGAGTATTGCCTCCCATGTTCCTACATTTCTTCTAAATCTAAATTGATCTTCCCCGAGGTCAGCTTTTACCTGGTTTTCCAGTCTTCTGTAAATAATTTCTATTAAAATTTTGCAGCTATGACTTACTAAACTTACAGCTCTGTAATTTTCACACCTGCCTGTACCTGCTTTCTTTGGAATAGGAATTATAACACTGTACTAAAGTCTAATGTTATTTCATCTATCTGGTACATTTTAGACACAAGGGGAAATAGTTTTGTCATGGCTGGCTCTCCAAAAGACTTCAATAGCTTTGAGGGAATTTCACCTACTCCAGGGGCCTTGTTTCTAGTTCAGTCTTTCAGTGCTCTGTCAAATTCTTTCCACAGTACAGTATCTCTTATTTCAACTCTATCTACTTCCTCTTCTCTGCCTACAATATTAAGTTCATTTTTTTTTTTTTTTTTTTTTTTTTTTTTTTTTTGTAGAGCCTATTTATATATTCTTTTCACCTTTTCCTTCTTTGTTCAGAACTGGTTTTCCATCTCAGTTGTTAACATTCATTCAGCTGTTTTTCTTGTTTCCAACTTTCTCTTTTATTTTCCTGTAGGTGGTATCTATTTTCTCCTTAATTACACATTCTTCTATAGACTTGTATTTGCCTTCTAGCCACTCCTGCTTAGTCATTTTGCACTTCATCTCAGTCTCATTTCTTAGTCGTCTGTACTCCATTTTACCTGCTTCATTTACTGCATTTCCTGTAATATCCAAGGATTTTTGTAGGTCTTGTATTTCTAGCTTTTTGGTCCTCTGCTGGTTCACTGTATCATCTCTCAAAGCTACCCATTCATCTTCTTCTATGTTATTCTCACTGTTTCTGTCAGATGTTGCCTAAAGCTCCTTTTGAAACTCGCAAGAACTTCAGGTTCTTTCAATTTTTCCAGGTCCTATCTCCTTATTTTTCTACCTTTCTACAGTTTGCTCAGCTTCAGTCTACTGTTCATAACCAATAAGATGTGGCCAGAGTCTGTATCTTCCACTAGATGTGTATTACTGTTTATAACATGGTTCTTAAATCTATGTCTTACCATTATACAGTAACATCTATTTGGTACCTTCCGGTGGGTCCTCATCTCTTCCATGTATACACCAGTTTTTCATGATTCTTAAACCAAGTGTTTCCTTTCCCCAGTCCATATTCACCTAATATTTTTCCTTCCTTTCATTTTCCTACTACTGATTTCCAGTCCTCCATCACAATTAAGTTCTTCTCTCTCTCTTAAGTGAATATCTTCCTTTACTGCCTCATACATTTCTTCGATTTTCTCTTCATCGGCAGAGCTAGTTCACATATGAACTTGTACTACTGTAGTTGGTGTTGGCTTCATATCTATTTTGACTATGATAGTGTGATCAGTGCACTGCTCATAGTAGTTTACTCACATTCCTATTGTTCATTATTAGACCTCCTCTGATTTTGTATTTACAACCCTGCACTCGCTTCACCAGTAATCTTGTTCATCTTTCCTCCAAACTTCACTAATCCCCAATATATCTAACTTCAAACTATTCATTTCACTTTTTTAATTTTCTATCCTCCCTACCTGAATTAGAAATCTAACATTCCACACTCTGATTCGTTAAGTGGCAGTGTTGTCTTTCTTGATGACAACATTCTACTCAGTAGTCCCCCCCCCCCCCCTGGTTATCCGAATGGGGGACTATTTCACTGAAGAGGATGCCATTATTATATATTCATACAGTAGATTAGATTAGAGTGGCATGTCCTCAGGAAAAGTATCAACAGTAGTTTCCCGTTACTTTCAGTCGTTTGCAGTAACAGTGTGTCAAAGCCACAGTAGCAGATGTTAAAAGACCAGTTCAGTCAATCATCCAGAATGTTGCCCCTGCAAATATTGAAAACACTGCTCCCCCTCTTCAGGAACCACACGTTTGTCTGGCATCTCCACAGATAACCCACCACTGTGGTCGCATGTATGGTGCGGCTACCTGTATTGTTGAGGCACACTAGTGACACCAGTATGGAGGTTTCATATCAATTAAAATTACGGCACCAACTGACGTAGCTCTGCCGTCTAGAATAAACCAATTCAGAACTACCCCAGGCCTCCTCTTGCCCTGCCTTATATAGCTGTGCTGACGTAAATTCCAGAAAAGTCACCTAATTGATGCAATGGTTCTGTCAGTAAATTTCATAACTTTTTAGATGTTTGTTTACACATAAATTTGATGGCCTTGTTAGATGCACACTGAAATTCTAATATAAATCGATAGCTCCTATTAATTTCTAGTTTTTAACAAATGTACATTGATTATCAATGCAGTCTTTCAACTAGAGTGTTCTTCCAAAAGTCTTCTCGCTGATGTTTTTAATGAACTGTTCAGATTCAATGTACACAAAAAATTAAACAATTTTTGGGTGATTATCAACATTAAAAAAAGAGAACATATTTAAATAAACACAACTCATATAATGTAACTAGGTCAGAATGTGTTACGACACCTCGCTGTTCCTACTCGCTGTTCATGTATCTGTCTTGTTGCTATTTGATACAAACTATTGATAATGGTACTTCAATAAAACGGTATTATTGTGCATAATATGAATATTACAGACTGTATAGATATGCCAAAAGATGTGTCTCAATAAGACCTTGCATTTGAGCCCTTGCTCATTACAGTACTTCAATTAGAATGAAAGTTATAAATTATGAAGTAAATTGTAAGCTGATTTCTCAATGCTCTTGATATAAAATTAATACAACTTATATCAAAACAACATCAGAATCGCTCTGCCTTCTTCTTTTATATGCTGTATCATACTTTTCTGTTAGTTTGTGCATGACATAAGAAAATGTACAGAATGCTTTATTAGCTATGTCAATTGGCAATTAGGTGTTACATCATATCTGCCTACAATTCAGCCCTACATGTGCTCGCAGATATCACAGCCCTGCACCAATTGCTACCTTACTAACTCGGCTTTGCTGCTTTCCTGTCTCTTAACACAACTTTCATGCTGTCATCTGTCAAATCTGGCATGCTTTATGCACCAAATAGACATTGTTATGTCACGGTATAATTGAAATGTACCTTTTATGATTTTTAAAGTGGTCATTATTCAATTTCTTTTTAAACAGTCATTAATATTGATTGAGATTAAAATTTTTTGAATGATCCAGAGTTTCCGTTTTCGCTATCTGATGTAGGGGAAACAAATGAGGAGAAGGTTGTCTGGAGTAGTTACACTGGTAGCATGAGTAATTTCTGCAGTACATGATCAAAGAAAGTTTTGCATCCCCCACTAAACCAAAGAGCTGTGGTATTCTATTCTATGGTAAATTGATTTTTACAAACTAACATATTTTCAGATTTATTGACAAACAAAACCCAGCAAATCACTTTTTTAAAAATTCAAACAGAACCTAATGTAATTTTCTTGAGGGAAGCTCATCGTGTAGCAATCTTATCCAATAGCGTTGCACAGTTCCTTGCATGAATGCAAGCTTGCACCCTGCCTTGCATGCTGCCCAGCAGTATTATTTTACACTGCTGGTCTAATTGGCCCCACTCTTCATTGGCAACCCTGCTTAATTCCTGTAGATTACATGGTTGATGAGGAATACTCACACAGCTATTTTCAGTTTATCCCAAGTATGTTGAATTGGATTCATATTGGGTTAACATGCATGCCAATCCAATCATGCAATATGGGCCCAATTTATGAAATTGTTTTTTATGTCTGCACAATGAACTTGTGAGTTTTTCTCCATAAATGTGAATTCTAACCAAAATCCTGATTAAATGGCAAAGGTATCTGCAATCACATATGATACCAGTCTGAAACATCATTGATCCTCCACCTTGCTGTACCAGATTGATGGTACGTTTCTGGTGTGAAACATTACCCGGACCCCTCTACAAATGTTGATGGTCATCTTTTATCTCACATATGTGCCATTTATCTGTGACGAGAATTTTTCACAGGAATAAGTGTTTATGACAAACACAGGTGATACAAAACTTTCCTTGGTGTATGTATTTAATTGTTTATGTCTGTCAAAGCATTATTGTAATGTAGCTAATGACTACCCTCACAATTGTGTGTACTGCATTAACTTGTTGAAGTGATACAAATTAAAAATTCTGACATTGCAGTAACAGGTGTTGTGTGTTTATTGATCTAGTGTGCTACATTACTTTGCTACATTTAAATCTTGTCTAAGCATTTTTTTAGTCTTTGAATTCATTTACAGTATAAATATAGATAACTATGATATTTTATTTCATAAAATGTGAGCTGTGTTTATTTTATCACTCTTTTATTTCCTACATATTTTTTCCTTAAATTTGATGTTCATAATTATCTGCATAATTTCTAAAAGTATAAAAGAAAATATTGTTAATATCATCTCTCTATTTTTCTGACAAGTCAGTCCTTGTTGATGGGTTGATAAGGTAAATAGTTTGCCCATAATATTTCGTTTGAGTAAATTTCAAAAAAATCAAAATCTTGAGAGGCACATCTCTTTTCACACCATCATACGAAGAAATCTGTTTTAAGCAAGAATGAGCTATGTAGCGCACATTTGAAGTGTTTTGAGTTGTAGAAAGCTTTTATTTTTATTTTTATTGTAAAATCTATTCTCTTTCCTAGTCAGTTGCAACATAAAGATACTTAATCAGTTCGTAAAATTAGGTATACTAAAAGCAGAGCCTCTAATAACATGAGAAAGTTTGATAATTCTACAAATATGCTTTCATTATTATTATTAATGAGCTCACTGCCTCTATGTGGGTCACACTTCAATAAAAATGAATCTCATGTGTGTAATATGCATGCATGAAACAAAGTTTTTCTGATGGGTTAGTTATTTCAAATTTTAGTGTATTTTGTGCAGTATATTACTGTCTATTCTTCTTTCTTTCTTTCTTTCTTTCTTTCTTATCTTTTAATACTGACTACCATTGTGAAAATGACTGCAAAAATTGAGAAGGTCTGTTACATTGCTTTGCAGCTGATTCCCTTTGCCATATTAATCTTAAGGTAATTGCTGTTTAAAAATATTAAGTGAATTAATATTTTGTTATTTAGGAGTGTCATAGTTAGCAGTCTATATGGTAGCATAAAGAAGTAAAGCATATTGTTCCCATTGGTGGACAGTACTGGATAGTTCTGTTTAGTGATGAAATTATCTGTTTCAATTTTGTTCAAGCAATATTTCATTGTTTTATTATGACTATTCTGCTACCTTCATTTTATTCTTGAAGTTTTAGAAGACAAGTGTCCTTTGTCAGATGTAGTCACTTAAAATGATTCCCAATTTAATAAATAATGATTTTTGTCTATAGAATGACTTATGCTTAGTTTTCCACAATTACTTATCTTTCAACAAACATGTGATTGGTAGAAATATCACGAAAAAAGCAATTGATTAGATAATAGCCATCACTTTCCTTCTTACATTATAAAGCTGCTGTTTTCAGCTGATATTACATGCTATTCATTTATGTAATTTTACTGGCTTCCAATATTACTGTTACCATGGCAGTCTCTCATGTTTTCTAGGTGAGATTAATTAATGATGTACTTCTGGGTTTCTCTTTTTTTTTTTTTTTTTTTTTTTTTTTTTTTTTTTTTTTTTTTTTTTTTTTTTTTTTTTTTTTTTTTGCAAAATGTTGTTTCCATTTGTGCACAGTATTTTGATGAGTGACCCAACTTTCTACAGGTGTTATAAATTTTGTTATGCTTGTTTTCAGGGGATAGGTCTCACCTATTTGACTCAAACTGTATGAGAAGGAAGCAGATTCCTCAAATATCTCACCTAAATGGTGTATAGGAAAGGAGAAATTGCTTGCAAAAAATTTGCAATTATAGTAAAACTGAACATTGACCAAGATTGTGTTATGTTATTGTCATTGTTGGCTTAGTGCTGACACACACACACACACACAGAGGAGGGGGAAGGTAGAGGGGGGGGGGGGGGAACCTGCGGGGCCCTGAAGTTCAAATAGAGTGAAAAATATGTCGGCCAGAATGCACTTAAGGAACAAAAAGTTGAGGGTGGGAAAGAATTGTGATATCTAAGGAGAGATATTGAGAGGACAGGGTATGAATCTGGCACCAATCAGGAAAGAGAAAGGGTTCAATTTAAGTGTTGAAAGAGTGGATACATGGAGCAAGTTAGAGCAAGATTGGAGGCAGAGAGACATGACTAGAAGTGGATGGGAAAATGAGGGGGTCTGTAGGATATAGTAGAAATTGAAGTGAGAAGTCTGATATGATAGAAAAGAATGCTGTAAGGTAAATACCCATTTATGCATTTAGGGGGCGGGTCATTCCATATCAAATCACCTAACTTTTGATAATGTTGAAGCTCAACCATCTTCATTTTAGTTCAGATTTTACCAGGATGTTGTTAAAAATCTTAAATGATCTTATACAAAATTTTAAGGCAATATCTAATGAAGTTGAGATCCTAGGGCTCCTTTTGTGGAAGGGAGTCATATAGACAGGCTAAGTACTATGATTTTTAATTATTATGGTTTCTAGGCCAAAATTGTGATTTATTGGAGCCTGTGCTAAAATTAGGGAATTAACTATTTGATTTATTTAAGAGTTTAGCAACACTGTTCTTCACTGGGTCATTTTATGATCCAGTCTAGTTTCAGAGATAGCACAATACTGTACCCTTTTATCATCATTTGATACAAACAGTATTATATAGACATATACTGAAGTGGAGCCTCAATAACTTCATTACTGCGGGTGCATAAACTTGTAGTTACGATTGGAGCACTAATGTTCTTGTTGTTATGTCATTAGCGAGTGTAATTCAGTTATTGAGTAGCCCTAAATTAACTCTAACACTTTTTAGTCTGTTTCAGACATCTGCAAATGAATGTAAAGGTCATTGAAACTGTTTCTTCTAAAGCCACTTATACTGTGTGAAAGATACATTTTTGGTTTTTAGTAGGCACCTTCTCGTGTCTTAACAATTATTTTTAAACTTTACAGTCAAGTATTAAGTGGAGATATTTACTGTCAAATTTTGAAATGAACTGCAGAGTAGGGTACCGCTTCTCCCCAATTAATGCCCCATTGCAGATAACGACTTTTCAAACTTGGCATCCCTGATCATGTATTGTGTGTGTGTCTGAAGAACTTTGGCCAAGTTTGCACTTTCATTGCTCTGCATCTAAGATACTTTCCATTTCCAAGTCTAGGTTTCTAGATCAGTTTTGCCCAGAGAATTAAAAAATAGCATTGTCATGGGTACAGATTAAGTAGTTATTTTTTAATTTCCTTTCAAAGTCAGACAGAAAACTGTGACCAAAAAGATAAGGTTAACTTTGCGAAGCCCTTATTAAATGGCAAAAACTTTACACACCTTGTTATTCTGCCTTTGTGTAGTTGTTCTGCCCGGTAATCAAGTGTAACAGTGGCAAAACCGTGTCTGTTGTAGTTCGTAAGATAATGGTCCAGAAAGTTGCCTTAAAAAAAGAACACGGAATTTGAGCATGTTTGCAGTCAAATATCTTCATATATGTCGCCACAGATTTCAATTTTAATTTCACCATTAGAAAGGACAGCTTTTTTCTCTGCTAGAATATCGTTTGTTTATCATGGTGCTCTATAGGTTGAATGGTTATAGAACTTGAAAGATGACGCACCTCGTCATATGCAACGTATGTATTAATAATGCAAAAACTTTGTGCCCTTACTTAAGATTTAAACCTTGATTGGTCCATAGTGGCTAAGCCACTACCAGTTTCACTGACTGCTAACCCCATCTCCTAGGTGTTAAGGACAGCACACAGAAAGAACTGTATCATTTGGCACATGTTCACTGCGGAAGAAATGTACAAACTATGAGACATAGCATGAAAAAATCTATGCCTGGGTTGGACCTGCCCTTTTGTCTGCACCTGGTGCTGGGTGCCCCAAGACAGCAGTAAATTGATTCGCCTAGTGGGCAGATGCAGGAAGCTGCAATGCGATATCTGCCCACTGATATTATTCACACAAAATGCTAGTAAAGCAAATACTGTTCTTACTAATGGTGCAATTTAAATTAAAATC
The DNA here is from genome assembly GCA_026315105.1 of Locusta migratoria. NCBI lineage: Eukaryota > Metazoa > Arthropoda > Insecta > Orthoptera > Acrididae > Locusta > Locusta migratoria. The sequence continues at coordinate 239,438,255 of CM048744.1, forward strand.
AGTCGTAACCTATATAAAGATACTCGCCTCCAAATTTGAACAAATGTAGTGTTCTGATTTTTTTGTGGCAACTTTTTGGGCGACTATCTCAGGAACTACAAAAGATACACTTTTGTCATTATTACACTGGCTTGCCAAGTGGAACTTATACGCAAAGGCAGAATAACAAGGCATAAAAAGTGTTTGCTATTTAATAAGGAATTACCAAATTTGACATTAAAGTTTTTATAACGGAATTTACACCTGACTTTGAAAATAAATAGATAAATAAATAAAAATGGATATATAAATAGTTAACTTTTACCCACAATAGTGTTATCTTTAAATTACCTGGCAAAACCGATCTAGAAACCTGGACTTGGAAATGTGAAGTAGCTTAGATGCAGGCCAGTGAAAGTCTAAACTTGGCCAAAAGTTTGTCAAACAGCGTTTTCAGAGATTGTTCATTCATTTTCCTAACCATTTTGCAAGTCAACCCATAGAGCACCCACAATAAATAAACAATATTCTAGCATAGAAAAAGCTGCTCTGTCTAATGGTGCAATTTAAGTTAAACAGATACAGCTTTGCCTTTGTTACACTGGCTTACTAGTGGAAGGCAGAACAACTACACAAAGGCAGAATAAAGACGTGTAAAAAGTGTTGTCATTTAATAAGGGATTGCCAAAGTTGACCTTAAATATTTGGTCAAGAAATTTATGCCTGACTTTGAAAAAAAAGTATACAACAAATACTTAACCTTTAGCCATGATAAGGTAATTTTTCAATTCACTGGGCAAAACTGATCTAGAAACCTAGACTTAGAGACGTGAGGTACCTTACATGTAGAGCAATGAAAGTGGGAACTTGGCCAAAAGTTCATCAGACACACGCACAATGCATGACACCCTTCCACTAAAGGGGCTATGGAGTCTCAGCCACACTAGATATTGGCCTAAAATTTTGTGTGAGATCCTTTAAGATATTTAACAACAACCTGGTAAAATTTGAACAAAATTGAAGATGGTTTATCTTCCACCCCTTTGTGATTCCAGGTAATACTTGGAGAGGAATGACAAATCTCAATACCACTGGTTGTGAAGCAATCATTGTAGTGGAGCATGTTCTATACAACAACATGCTTTGCCACTGGGTGGTCTGCTTTGCTCTTGGACACTTTTTGGAGTTGACCATTCATTTGGGTTGGACAAGCGGGTTGGTGCACATGCCATCCATACGAAAGGCTGCTTTTACAGGTCGTCCCTGCCCTTCTTGATCCTGGCATCCAGTCCATATGATACAGTCCCTTAACTTTGGATGGGCTACAGACCAGACTGTGATATTGTTTCTCCTTTGTGTGCGTGTGTGTGCGCGCGCGCGCGCTTGTGTGTGTTTGTGTGTGTGTTTGTGTGTGTGTGTGTGTGTGTGTGTGTGTGTGTGTGTGTGTGTGTGTGTGTGTGTTTAGCTCCCTCACACTGCAGTTTGTTAACGTTCCAAGAGAATGATTATAAATGTTTACAGATGTGACCTTTAACAAGCCTGAAGCCCTATTTTTACACATATGAACATCTCATGCCACAAATAGATTCACGGTGCAACTGAAAGTTGATGGTTACACTACATGTACCAAATGTGCTACTTTTAAGGTCTCAGAAAGGCATTCACAGACAGGCACTATCTCCAGACATAGTCCACACCCATAATCCTTACTCCCAGCTCTTTATATTTCAGCTCTGTCACTACCTTCTGCTGCTTCTGTGAAAGCAGCCATGAAATTTACCAACTCTTCTGTGATCATTGCACAGGTTTATACCAGGTGATGAAACAGTCAGTATAAATTTGAAAACTTAATAAATCACAGAACAATGTAGATAGAAAGGTAAAAATTGACACACATGCTTGGAATGACATGGGGTTTTAAGAGGGGGGAAAAAAATTCAAAAAATGTCCGACAGATGGCGCTTCATTTGATCAGAAAAGCAATAATGAGCATAACAAATTAATACCAAGCAAAGATGATGTTCTTTACAGGAAATGCTCAATATGTTCACCATCATTCCTTAACAATAGCTGTAGTCGAGGAATAATGTTGTGAACAGCACTGTAAATCATGTCCAGAGTTATGGTGAGGCATTGGCGTCGGATGTTGTCTTTCAGCATCCCTAGAGATGTCGGTCGATCACAATACATTTGCGATTTCAGGTAACCCCAAAGCCAATAATTGCCTGGACTGAGGTCTAAGGACCTGGGAGGCCAAGCATGACGAAAGTGGCGGCTGAGCATGCGATCATTACCAAATGACACATGCAAGATATCTTTCACGTGTCTAGCAATACTTTTTTCCCCCTAATAAAACCCCATGTCATTCCAAACATGTGTCGATTTTTACCTCTCTAGCTACATTATTCCGTGATTTATTAAGTTTTCAAATTTATACTGATTTTTTGATCACCCGGTATATTGACATGACTACTACACAGCTTTCCATTAGAATGAATGGCCTTCACCAAACTGTGCAAGGTGATCAACTCTGTAACTCAACATGTAGCAGAGTGTAATTTGATAATTTCAATTGATTCTTCTCAACTGAGGTCATCTAAATCCCCACTCCAACATTAGTTTTTCTGAACTGCACAGATGGGAATTATCCTTAAAACACATTTTCCAGTTTCAGAACTAAACTGGCCACAATTTATGGTAGCTTAATGTCGTCAAACCCTCCACCCAGCAGTTCAAGCCTCCTCCATCCCATTTCTCCTCCCAATTCATGTCTGTCTCCCCACTGCCTACACTATAGATCCCCACCCTCTCGCTTAACTGCCTTTCATTGTTTTCATCATATTATTTGTACATTCCTATCTGCAGCTCAGCTACTGACTTTATGGTCAGTTACAGCATATCCACACACAATTAAATATAATGTTGAGGCCTAAGGTGAATTACTAATAGTTGTATTTATCATATGTGACTATTCTGTTATTTGCAGTATTTCATGTAAATATGGCCTTGCATAATTTTATTTGTTTGATGTTTCTTCATGTTATAATAAAGATGTGATAATTTTAATTATTGCTTTCTTCCTTACGTGTGTACTTTATGACTTTCAGAATTTGGTTATATCCAGCCCTTGAACAATTTCATTTCTCCAAATCAGTAATTGGTCACAACATTATCATAATCTGCCATTTAATGGAAATTCTTTAAGACAGTTTTCTCTCAGTTCATTTGAAGGTTTTGTCTCATGACTTTCATTGATTAAAACTTTAAAATATGAATCATATTTCAACTATTTGATTTGAAGTAAACTCTTCATTTCTTGAGAAATCCTATGTGTATTTTAATTATTTTTGCCAGTGTATTTGTGTATTATTTTTCCATATTCATTTTTTAGGGTGTATCTGCATCAATTGGCCATTCAACTGATTTCTGAGTAAAATATACCTGATAAATTTTATGACTATTTCTGCAGATTTCTTATATCAAAATCCTTTTCTAGGTTTTATTATTATTATTATTATTATTATTATCATTATTGAATGGAAGTTCGTTGTAACCTATAGGACAGAAACGAGTCCAGCAGTTGCTATTTCAATGGTTTGAGCCAAAGGCCATTGCCTTAAATTAATTTATTCAGCGTAATTGGAGCATTTAACAATAATTTTTATGTCTGAATTGTTTTGCCTTAAGTTTGTGAATTTGTCTTAACATTGCAACTGTGAGCACTAGTTCAGCGAAAATAATTTTTTAAATAATTAATAATTTCCATAATTATTTAATAGTATAGTACTTTTAAGATTTTTGTTTTTTGAAGTTATGTTACTAAACCACCTCTCGTAATATGTGGAAGTTTTTAATTAATGCAGACTTGCTATGTGACAGTTATAGAATTGTACAATATAATGAAGGTAGTTTGCAACCCACTTCAAAGACATATGACGAGTTGTGACAGGCACATAAAAAAGAAACTTGCACGTACAACACTTAAGCTATTGAACATTAGCCTTCACTAGAAGAAGAGCAATCACACATGGACACACAACCTTCATCTCTGACCTTAACACTCTGAATCACCATCTTTGGTGAGGGGAGAGGAATGATGGAATGTGCAGAGGGGAGGGGGCAGGAATGTTGCAAGATGGTGGTAGGGATGGATTTAGCTCAGTCTTAGAGAGCTGGTAAGTATTAAATGGGCGGTACAAGATGCAGCCCTCCTAAAGTGGTCTTCTGTCACTCACCCAACTGCATCCCTTAGCCACGGAAACACCCCCCCCCCCCCTCCCTCAAAAAAAGACAAACTCTCAGCTCCCTGCCACAGGGATTATATGCCTGTGGAAGACCAGACTGCAAGACCTGTCCAATCCACCCACCCAGCACTTCCTGTTCTAGTCCCATCGCAGGCCTATGCTAACCAATTAGAGGTTGGTCCACCTGTGAAAACAGTCGTGTAATTTACCAACTGTGTTTCAATCATTATGCTGCTTGTTATATTGGCATGACCACTAAAAAGCTGTTGGTTAGAATGAATGGTCACTGCCAAACTCTGGTCAAAAAGAAGGTAGATCACTTGCAGCTAAGCATTTGCTTTATTTCAGTGGCTGCTTCACAAGCTGGGCCATCTGGATCCCCCTACCCATCCCCACCACCACCAACAGTTTTTCTGAACTACACAGATAGGAGTTATCCTTACAGTAGATTCTCTGATCGCGAAATTAAATTTGATAAAACACAGTACATATAGTTTCATACAGTAAATGGAATGACACTGTTAATAAATATAGACTTTGATCAGAAATCTGTAACAAATGTAGAATATTCAAAAATTTTAGGTGTATGCATTGATGAGGGGTTGAACTGGAAAAAACATATTGAGAAGATCTGCTGAAATGTTTGAGTTCAGCTACTTATGCTGTTAGGGTAATTGCAAATTTTGGTGATATACATCTCAGCAAATTAGCTTACTAAGCCTATTTTCATTTTTTGCTTTTCTGGGGTAATTCATCATCATCATCAAGTAAAAAAGTATTCATTGCACAAAAGTGTGTAATCAGAATAATTGCTGGAGCCCATCAAAGATCATCCTGCAGACACTTATTTGTAGAGCTAGGGATTTTCACAGTATATATATTCACTTACGAAATTTGTTATTACCAATCCCACCAAATACAAAAGCAATAGTAGTCTATGTAACTACAACGCCAGGAGAAAGAATGATCTTCACTATTCAAGGTTAAATCTAGCTTTGGCCCAGAAAGGGGTGAATTATGCTGCCACAAAAGTCTTTGGTCACCTACCAAATAGCATCAAAAGCCTGAAAAATAAATTGAAAGAATTTCTGAATGGCTATGCCTTCCTTACTATAGATGAATTTTTAGATATAAATAAGTAAATGTGGAAAAATAATAAATAAATAAATAAAATAAAAATAAATTGTCATGTAATATTTAGTAGAAAGTAATAATTTGTAAAGACACCTTTCATTAACCTGGCACATTACACATCATTATGAAGTGTCGTATTCATGATCTATGGAACAAGTACTAATCTTATCTTATCTCTACTCTACACCTCTCCCTTTCTGTGTGTGTGTGTGTGTGTGTGTGTGTGTGTGTGTGTGATTGTGTGAGTGCTCTTTTTTTCTGAAGACTAATGGTCGATAATTTAAGTGCTGCATGTGTGAGTTACTTTGTTATGTGCCTGTTGTCGTAAATTTTTGCAATGGGCTGTAAACTATACTCATTATATTATTGAATTCCAATCTGGACTTTCCATTATTAAGATGCAGAATTGTTTAATATTCTGTTAACTTTTTGTTGTAGTATGAGTAATATGATGATTATTTGAAAGTTTAATCCACAATAATTTAAGACAATTTACCAATATATAGTTCATTTTAAATGATATTATATATTATTATAGTTAAAGTGTATGTTATAATGTGCCATTACTGCCATATATATTGCAAGCACAGCTTTTGTGTGCTATGTAGATCAGCTTCTTGTAATAAGATTGCCTAATTGGACAAAAGACTTTAAATAAATTTGGTCTTATTATGGAGCTTTCTAAAAATATCAAAGCACATCAGGTTGTAGTGATTCAACTCCTACCTATATTAAAATTTTTAAGCATTCTTTAGAAAAACTACTTCAACAACACACAATGAACAAATTTTGAAATATTTAGCACTTCTCCTCATCCTTTCTTATTTTGATTTTTGAGGCACAAAGTCCCCACAACAGTCTCAAATGTAACTACCAAATGCTTATCCCTTGTGCTACTTCCTGCCAGTCACCTAGATCCATCCTATTGCCTTTTTTTACTCCTGTCTCTCCCTCTTGGTCTATTACCAAATGACTTTTCCTTTAATAGTCTTGGAACTACCTGATACTCTTCTATTCACATCAGATGATCTACCCCTTATGGAATTAATGATGCTTCTTACGGTTTCTTATGATAGCTTCTGTCTTGTATTCTCTGCCAGCTTTGCAACTGATTATCACAGTATCAACTAAATATCTTGTAAACTTTGTTTTCAAACACTTGTACACTTTTAACAAATTAGATTGGAAGGAAGAGAGCATAGATCTGCAATAAATCAGAATTTTTGTGGTTGACTGCTGGCCTTAATTGAGTTTGAACTTGTTACAGATGTTCTCTCATTTTCTTTAAATTTCATGTTTCTGCTTGATAGATTATTACTGGTCTGATAATGGTATCGTGTAGCTCCATTTTTGATTACTGTGTCAATAGATTAGAGCATAGAATTTTTTGTATCAAATAGTGTGCTATATGAGCATATTTGTCTCATTTATTTCCTCTGATTTTATTTCTTTATTATTGCATCCAGAAAATTCAACTGCTCATTGTGTTTGAATTTTTGTTTGCTGATTATTAGATGCATTGGGCTACCTTGCTCACCTCTAGATATTTCTGATCATCTACATTTAGGACACATCCTTATCTGCGAGCTCTAAAAATACCTGTATATTCTCTTTCAATTTTTCCAGTAAGCTCTGTATTGCTGCCTATTTTAAAACCTTAAACTTGTTTTGTTGGAGAATCCTAGCAGGTACTGGTTTGCTTTCAACTCTCATCAAGGTTACATCAACAGAAAGAGGGGAAAGCATCTCCCTGTCATAGTTCATTGTTATTTTTAAAAGGTCAGATTTTACTTAATGTAGCAAAACCTTGCTTAAATTATCATCACTGAACATTTTACAATAGTTGGAAGTCCCAAGTACGTCATTATATTCCACAGACTTTGCCTATGAATGGTGTAATAAGCATAAGGAGGGGAATCCAAGAGTCAACACAGTTTCAGCCGACCAGTTGCATAAAATAGTTTACATCTATAAACCTTTACCCAGGTTTCGGCAAAATTAATTTTGCCTTCTTCAGAAGGATACAATAAAGCTCACATTAAAAAAGTTGTTAAAATGTGGCTGACTCCATGTCAATAGATTAAAATTTTAAATTCAAAACAAAGTCACAATATAAAATTTTGGAGCATGTCCACACACAGGTCAAGTGAGCACTGCGTACTGGCAAAGGCGATAGAGCCCTAGGCGCTAGAGACTAGGGCTCTATCGCCTTTGCCAGTACGCAGTGCTCACTTGACCTGTGTGTGGACATGCTCCAAAATTTTATATTGTGACTTTGTTTTGAATTTAAAATTTTAATCTATTGACATGGAGTCAGCCACATTTTAACAACTTTTTTAATGTGAGCTTTATTGTATCCTTCTGAAGAAGGCAAAATTAATTTTGCCGAAACCTGGGTAAAGGTTTATAGATGTAAACTATTTTATGCAACTGGTCGGCTGAAACTGTGTTGACTCTTGGATTGTTGTTCCACCGTTGCTGAATTTCAGCCATGTTTAAAATCATAAGGAGAGGCATTGAATTAAAATTTGTGTTGTGGCTGCTTTAGACCACTCAGCTAACACAGTGTTGCAGCCAAAACGATTACACAGACTGTCTTAAAGCACATCTCCCTCCACACCACGTACTTTAATCCTGCCTCAATGTGGTGGGGAGGGAGATGTACTTTTAAGACAATCCGTGTAGTCACTTTGGCTGCAACATTGTGTTAGCTAAGTGGTCTAAAGCTCCTACCTAGTAGGAGGTCCCGGGTTTGAATCCCGGTCACAGCAAAAGTTTTAATTCAATGCCTCTCCTTATGTTTAATACCTTTGATATAAAGAGGCAATGTTGTCTCAAAGAAATGTATTATTGTTGGAGTAATAAGCTTTCACAAAATTGATAGTCAGGTAATTTATTTCTTGTTTTCATAACCACACATTTAATTGGTTGTTCTGTGATAGCAAAGGGAGGAAGTTTCTGCAGGGGTTAGTACAGTGGACTTGCATTTGAGAGGACAGCAGTTCAAACCTACCTCTGGCCACCTAGATTTGTGCTTTCTGCAATTTCCCAAACTACTATAGGCAAATGCCTTGACGGTCCCTTTCAAGGAGCTACATCCTCATCTCTGTGTACAATAAACCTACAAACCACCAAAGGCAACTGCTTTTAGCCATCTGCCATTCCTTTCACATGAAAAAATCTATCCCATGCAATCTGACCACCTGTGGATGGCATATCTGCAGTGATGAGAGCTTCCTTCCTCAATATGTGGTCCACAAAAGGCTTTTATAGATACTCTATCATTTCAGATCCAGTCACAAACAGATTTCCCATGCAATATCCCTGAAAAATTGATCCTGCGTTACTCCCATTCTTAACCCCTTGCCACAGGGATGAAGACCCTATTGAAGAAAAGGTGTAAGACTTGCTCAGTCTCCTTTCCCACCACTTCTTATTCCAGTCCTGTCAGAGGCTTATCCTGTCAGAGGTCAAACCACTTGTGAAAGAAGCCATGTCATACACCAGCTGTGCTGCAGTCATTCTATGACATTATATTTATATATTCTCGCATTGAAATGGAAGCAGGCTTGACTTCGAAGGCAGGGTTGTCAACTGAACACAGCACTTATACTGAAAGCAGGTTTATTGCGAACTGAAACATACACACAGCACTGACTGCCTCTCGGTCAGAGTGCTCTGCTATTTATACACAGTCAGGATGTACCAGAAATTAGCACATGTAGAACTTTATGGAAATAATAATTACAAAGAAATAAATTTTTGCCGATGGACTGGATTGAACCAGCAACCTTCAGCACCGCAATCGGTGAAGCTATCCATTGTGCCACACCGGCAGTCGGTTGACTTGGCATTGCTACCTCTCCTGAAAAAACAGTGATCCACTGTTAGGTTTCCTTTGGAGCCAGCTGCAACGTGCTGCATCTTGATCTTGTCAAACGTCCTCTGTATTGCAGTTCTGGAGAATCCTTTCCTTCTGCACAATTACCAATGACAGATGTTCCCGTCGTGGCTTCATCAGTATCATTACTGTCCTTAGAGTCCTTGAACAAGAAGCTATTTTCGCCTATCTGCTCTTCAGGATTGTAGTAAGGCTTCATGCGGACGATGTGAACAATGACTCTTCATTTTTGTCGTTTCGATGACGGCTCATAATTCTTGATTTCGTATGTGACGTCTTGACAGGCGGCGTATGACACAATATGGACAAAAGTATCGCTTCAGTAACTTTTCTGGTAGTCCGACTTTCCATACAGTGATAAAAAAACCATACCAGATCTCCTGCACTGTACACAGCAGGTCGGTGCTTGTCATTATACTGCTTACAGTCCTTCTCCTGGGCGTTCAGTGTCTGTATGCGAGCCAGCTGTCTTGCTGCTTCGCCCCTGGTGATGAGCTGTTTCACATAGTCATCCTGAGTGTCGTCCGGCTGGAATGGGAACAGCGTATCCATTGTCTCAGCTTCTCGGCTATGGAGCAGGAAAAACGGCATGCAACCTGTGGTGTCTTGTCTTGCGGTATTATAAGCAAATGTCACAACTGGCAGTATTTTTTTATCCCAATCTTTCTGCTCAACATCGACATACATGAGCAGCATATCTGAAAACGTCTTGTTAAGACCATCTGAGGATGGTATGCAGTTGTCATTCTGTGGACAATGTTGCAACATGACATTACCTCTGATAATAGTTTTGACTGGAATACTTTTCCACAATCCAATATCATCACAAGTGGTGCTCCATGCTTCAAAATAATGTCTTCTACAAAGAATTTTGCGATCTCTGGAGCTTCTGCAGTCGGCACAGGTTTGGTGACAGCATAGCGAGTGAGGTAGTCAGTGCAGACTACTATTCAGTGGTCACCAGTTGTCGACTTCAGGAACCTACCTAAAAGATTGATCCCAACACGGTGGAATGGAGCTACTGCAGGTGGAATCGGTACGAGATGCCCTGGAGGTAACTGCTGCACATGCTTCCGTCGCTGGCACTCCTTACAGTGACTCACATAGTACTTGACAGATCGGTAGAGACCCTTCCAGTAATTCCTGCATCTGATTCTTTCTAGGATCTTCACAAATCCCAGATGACCAGATATTGGAGAATCGTGGAAATACTTGAGAATAGCTGGCTGGAGATGAGCTGGAACGACCAGTAGCCATTTGGCACCCAGTGGATTGTAGTTGCTCTTATACAATGTCCCTTTTATAAGTTGGAACTCTCTATTGGTCAGTTCTCCTTTCTTCAAGGCCTCTATGGTTTATAATAGTGCCGGATCTTCCCTCTGTTCAGCTGTAACATCACCTAATTCAGTGAGGGCTTAAATGTCATTCGTGCTGTTGTGTTCCACTAATGAATTCCTTGAAAGGCAGTTGCCATCCTTGTGTTTGTGCCCGTTCTTGAATACCACTCGTGCTCTTGGAGTCTTAGTGCTCATCTTGCTAGTCAACCTGATGGATCCTTCAAGCTAGTCAGCCAACACAAAGAATGGTGGTCTGTCACGACGGTGAATGGTTTGCCTAATAAATACGGCCGGAACTTGTTGATGGCCCAGATAACTGCAAGACAGTCTTTCTCAGCTGTAGAGTAGTTTATCTCGGACTTTGAGAGTATTCTTGATGCATCGGCTATCACCTTTTCAGCACTTTCCTGAAGTTGCACAAGTACTGCACCAATTCCATACCCGTTAGCGTCAATGTGAAGTTTTGTTTCTGCATTCTCATTGTATAAGGTTAGAACTGGTGTGGAAGTTAGAGCCTACTTAAGTGCACGGAAAGCTCCATCTTCTATCTCATCCCAGTAAAACTTGGCGTCTCCCAGCAGAAGTTTTTGCAATGGACATGCCTTGTTACAAAATCCTTTTATGAAACGTTGGTAGTATGAGCACAGCCCAAGAAAACTTCTCACATCACAGATGTGCTGAGGTGATAGAAATTCCGTGGCTGCCCTTACTTTATCTGGATCAGGACAGACACCACCTACGTTGACTAGGTGCCCCAGGATTTTTCTCTCTTTGGCGACGAAGAGGCACTTCTTTGGATTGAGGCAGAGTCTTCCAGTCTGAACACACTTCAACACAGTTGACGGGCAACTCAGATGTTCTTCAAATGTTTTTGAGAAAATGACAATGTCATCTAAATAGAAAAGAAACGTCGTCCACTTACGGTGTTGAAGCAAGTTGTCCATCAAACGTTTGAATGTGGTCAGAGCATTACATAATCCAAATGGCATTACCTTGAATTCATAGAGGCCATCAGGTGTAATAAAAGCCATCTTCTGCCTGTCAGCTTTGTCAACATCGATTTGCCAGTAACCTGCCTGCTTGTCCATAGTTGAGAAGTATGTAGCTCCTTTCAAGCAGTCTAAGGAGTCGTTAATACGGGGCAGTGGTTAGACATCTTTCTTTGTGATTCTGTTCAGTCGCCAATAGTCGACACGGAATCGCCACGTGCCATCCTTCTTCTTTATGTGGACTACCGACGACGATCAAGGACTCTCTGAAGGTTGAATAATGTCATTGTGCAACATCTTCTCCACTTCCTCCCAAATTATCCGTCTTTCAGCTGGCGACACTCTATATGAACGCTGGCTAATTGGTGCATGATCCCCAGAACATTGTCTTCTTTAGTGTGCGGCGGTAATTATCCAACAATACCGAGAAAGAAGCTCCTGAATCAACCAGTGGTCCGTCAGGTTGGCCGTCGATTATGATGTTAATGAGATTTCCCGACATCTTCCTGACCATATAGGATTTTCATCTGTGGTGGCCTCACCTCCATAGATGGTCACCTTGCTTAGTTTTCCTGGGCACTGCAGCTAGGGGAGCAGCTGGTACCTTTGTACGGCGATGGTGAATGGCAACTGCACATCGGGGAGCGACCTGATCCAGAGTACGGCAATGGGCTTCTTTCCATAGGTTGACTGAACTCATCAGCAGGTGACTGCCTGGCATAGAACTGCTCTGCTCTGATGGCTGACATCTTGCAGCAAAATAATCGTTGAATACTCGCCTTCTGTCTCTGGTGTAGCATACGGCATGTCCAGGGTGCCCACAGTGGAAACACACTGGTGTGTTGTCTTCTGTCCTCCAGACCTATGTTCTTCTGTGGGGCATCATAGTTGCTGGGGGATTTGGTTGTGGCCACGTTGGCCGGTACATTGGGTGCCGTTTGGTGGCTGCAGCGTAAGTCCTAGCATGGCTACTCCATTCTTCACGTCAAGTGTGATGGCAGAGCAGACGGGAGCTAATGTCTGAAATACCTCTTCCTCAGCAGCATCGGCTCCCTCGTGACTCACAGGGCTTACATCTACAGCCATAATCTGATGCTCCTTCAGTTTAATAGTCCCAGCTTCCATAAACTGTTGTAATTCTTCTCTTACAATTTGTTGTATGAGAGAAACAGTCATGCTGGTCTTGCACAATGGCCATAGGGACTACAATCGGGAGTCTGTCATACTTCTTTCATCCAGCCCTCCTTTGTTGCATCTCTTCAATCTGCTGGCACCACTTGGTGAACTCTTCCATTGTAGTGACATCTTTTATGAAAAGAGCATGGTACATGTATTCTGCCATACCCTTCATCAGGTGTGTGATTTTGTCAGCCTCAGTCATATCCGGATTAACTATGTTACATAGTGCCAAAACATTCTGTATGTATGACTGCGACGGCTCACCATGTCGTTGTTTGTCCTCTGACAGGATGTGTTGCTGGCGGTCTCCAAATGTCTTCTTAAGTTCCATCCGGAATGTTTCCCAGACATTCAGCTTCTCTTCATTGTTTTCAAGCCATTGCTGGGCTGTTCCATCCAGGTAGAAATAAACATTGGCCAAGCACATTGTATGATCCCACCTGTTATTCTTAGCAACTTGGTCAAACACTTTTAGCCATTTGTTGGGGTCCTGTCCAGTGGCTCCAGAGAACACCAATGGGTGTCTGATGTGAAGCTGGCTTACCGCAGGTTTCATGTCCATGTTTCGGACTTTCAGAAGGAAGTACTCGGTATATCCCTTGTATTTCGGTTCTAGTCCATGTAAACGGCGGCTTTCACGTTGTCTAATCGGAGCCACGGTGATACAGCTGTTGCACAGGATACCCGGCGCCTCCACCAAACAATTTGAATGGAAGCAGGCTTGACTTCGAAAGCAGGTTTATTGTGAACTGAAACATACACGCAGCACTGAATGAACTGCCTCTCGGGCAGAGTGTTCTGCTATTTATACACAGTCAGAATGTACCAGAAATTAGAACATGTAGAACTTTATGGAAATGATAATCACAAAGAAATAAATTTTTGCCGGTGGACGGGATTGAACCAGCAATCTTCAACAACGCAATTTGTGACACTATCCATTGTGCCACACCAGCAGTCGTTTAACTTGGGGTCTTGTGGCAATATTGGCATGACTACCAACCAGCATTTCTCTAGGATGAATGACCACTGCACTGATCTGTACAGATGATAGTTACCTTACGGCATACAGCATTATCCACACCTAAAATCATCCACGCCTCACCCTCTGCTAACGTACTGTCCCTAATCTTTAGCCCAACAGTTTTGTACCATCATCCTCTAGTTTCATACTGTCTCACCCTAAATTTGTGCCACACTCTGCCAACATGTCAAGTGTGTGTGTGTGTGTGTGTGTGTGTGTGTGTGTGTGTGTGTGTGTAGGCCTTTTAGCCTAAAGCTTGTATATAAAAAGTTGTTTTGTTGCGCTTATCATCTTTGCAAAATTCTATAATAATATTGCCATCCTACCCTTCATTACCTTAGCTTTGTGATGGAAAACTCTTTTAATGTTGTTAGCTGTGCAATACATTTTCCAAATGTTACTATTCTGGTGACATCTGTAAAGAATTTAAAGCTTATTTCATGCACAATTTCAAATCCTTGTCGTTAGTTTCCTCACATTCTTCATTACACCACTACTTCCTGCTTTTATTTGCTCTATATAATTTATTGCTTCCACTTGTGAGGATGACTTCTTTCTTCTGTTCCAAGATCATTACTGGCCATTTCGTATTTTTCTTCCATACTACTTAAAACCTGAAACTGGTTTGAAACTTCAAGTTACTGTTGTGATATTTTGTATGTCCTATTTCATTTTCTATGTCAAATTTGGTCATGTGTTGCTTGAGGCTTCCCAATGGACGAATTGTAGACATGGTTCTTGGTATAAGCATTGGGTATCATTATGTAAACGCCATGATATTTCATCAGTGTAACTGTCCGACATCTTCAGGTGATAAAACACACTGCTGAGCTGTGCTTGCGGTCGTCTATACTGGTCTAAATAGCAAATGTGAATGCGCATGGCGGGAAAGTCAGTGAACAGTCGCGAAGCTTCCTTGTTGATGGAAGGTCTTCTTACATAATCCACCAGAGGGCAACCAAAGTTTCCGGCACATGCACGGCAACCAGTTGTTTCTCTGGGGCACTGCGCCACCTAGCGGCCTATCGGAAACATGTGCCATAATACTCATTACCACTGAATCGGGGGCGCAAATTTTAATGTTCTTAAGTTTAATCCGCTACCCAGCATTGCTCTAAGTTTCAACTTTCTCACCTTGCGCATGCACATTTGCTATTGACACCAGTATATATAGACTACCGCAAGCACAGCTTAGTAGTGTGTTTTATCACTTGAAGATGTCGGCCAGTTACGCTGATGAAATATTGTGGAGTTTATACAGTGATACTCGACTCTTATCCCAAGAACCATGTCTACAAATTTGATCATGCTTTCAGGTCTGATTTCATTTTTAGCCATTGCTACAAGATTAGCATCAGACCCCATCTCTGCTCCTCATGAGGATCATACATCACCAGTTACCTTTATAGTCTGTTATTTATGACAACATGGTCAGTTTGATTTACTGTTTTCTAATCACTGTCTAATATTATCAAGCAATTCAGTCTCACATTTTATAGTTTTCTCATTTCATCAGCACAGTGTACTTGTTACATATAATCTTTAGTGACAGTGTGGCATTTTTTTCTTGATGTGTTCTTAGTTAGTTTATTAATTGGGTCAGTGATGACTAGATCCCTGGCTAGCGCCCAATTATTGTGTTTTCATATTTATTCAAGATCCATAGCAAGAGTCTTTATTTAAAATATTAGAATAATGAGAATTTCAAGATATAAACAACAATCAAAAATAAGGTAACCACATGTACGCATTTTATTGATGGGTGAAGCATGGATACAAGTTACAAAATAAAAGGTTTTTGGTTTTTAACGTATACCTGTGCAATAGCTACCACCAGGTGAATGGTAGTTTTCCCTCACTTTCATTAAAGAAACAAATGGTTGACTATTCAATAAATGCAGTGTGATCTACATGGAGGACAGTTTGAAATTGATACCCTTTTTTATGTTACTGGGAAAGAGAATACTTGAGTATTCATCTTGGTATACGAATGTACTCTTAACATGAAAACAGCTTCTGTTTCACTTAAAACTTATGAGTGAAATAGTTTTAATCATATATGTTAGTGTATCATTTTGTTTATAGAAAGACAACTAAATTCCCAAATTTTCAGTAGTATCTTCAGTTTTTAAAGTATCTAATTTACATCAAGTTCATAAAGACTGAAACCGAAGGTAACATAAAACATTACTTCCTGTTATAAATTGAGATATCTTCTTCTTCTTTTTCTTCAAGATTACAGATCATACCATTAACTGTCTTATTTATAGGAAACCAATTGTGTACTCTGTAATCATTGTATTTACTTTGTTTGTAATTTGTGTGTTAAATAGATCAGAATCACCAAAACATTCAAAGAAGAAACAAACTGGAAAGGACAAAAAGAAGGAGAAAAACCGCCATAAGAAACGAAGATCATCATCCTCATCTTCATCTGATTCATCCTCATCAAGTGATGGAGACTCTAGCAGGTAAAGAAATGACATTTATATTTGGTACCCTGTTTGAAAATGTGGATATAGTTTTATCATAAAATTTCTCCTCTGTTTTGATGTTTTTCATCTTATTCTAGTTTTGTGTTAAAATTACAGTACTTTAGAAGGGGTAATGGCTAAGTGGATTTTGCCTTCAGAGTAAAATAACTAATCTGATAATTTGCATTTTAAAAGAGACAAATTATGTTAAGTTTTTGCTTTTCCTCTTTTTTGTTAATAACCTTTTTTGTGAGCTACTAAATGTTTGATACTTTTTTCAGTAGTTCAGCTCTGAGCGATGATAAGAAGCAGCAGCAGCAACAACAACAACAACAGAAGAAGAAAGATAAGACTCGTGATCAACAGTCTAAACCAATTGACAAATTGGAAATTCAAGCCAAAGAAAAGCATCTTGCATTAGAGGTAATAAAACTTCTGTTTATGTGTTTCAATGTATCTCATATGAAATTATTACATCTCACAGGCACACAATTTGAAGACCACGTGCAAAACTGATCAGTTCAGAAAATGGTCTACCAAATTTGAGGTTTCTAATTTTTGCTAATATGTCTCCCTCTGTTTGAAGTCTTTGATGTTTCAAATGTAGTTCTACTCTCAGCGGAACTTCATGCCACCTAATTCCAAAGAATTAAGACCTCATTATCTTGTCAGAAATTACTTTAGGGCACATAGCCATGTCTTGTTTGTGTCGTGTTCATCTTCATTCATGATCTAATATTACAATAAATGTAATGTTTAACTGTTGTTACACTTTCATGTTCAGAATTCTTTTATTATTTTATCTTAATCAAAAAATTTAAACTGGGTTGGAATGTTTGTTTTCCCCATTTTTACTGGATGATACATGACAAGATGAAGAATTTAAAAGAGTTAGAAGACAGTGGTGGCAGTTAACTTATTTGCCAGTAGTGAAACTGCAGTCCAGAAATAAACACGTAGAAACTTGGCACCAAATTGACTTTTTGTAACTAGTGCTAGGTTCAGGGCAATTGAAATAAGGTCAAAAGATAACTGAAGGTGAATTTCCTAAAGCAGTCACAGAAATGTAAATCACTTTGAACCATACCTCTTAATGTTGCAGTAAATTTGCTTCTTTAAGAAATTAGGTACACAAACACTTACGAAAATTACTTAATTTAAGCATAATTTTCTTTCTTTCCTTGTTTCAATAGGTCCATTCGAATCAATTTCATATCCTGGTTCGATGTGTTACTGTTATCTGAAATCTAGTTTTTAGTGTGAATCATTACAGTCTTATTGTATGATTCTCTCCCCTCTGGTATGGAAGCTTTTTTGTTGTTAGTGGACATGAGGCTGTATTAATGGGTGTGTCAGACAGTTATCTGGATTGCAGTTTACACTGTGGATTGTTATGGTCATATTTTATCTTACCCTCTCATCTTCTTTAAAGCTTTTATTTGTGTGGTTTTTTTCCTCATGTTTTGGTATTGGGGACTGAATAGTTACAAGACAAATATAAAGTTCATGAAACATTTCAAAAAATCGCCGCAGACAGAAGGCCAGTAATAACATAGCAATTGATACATTGTATGAGGGACAAACCCTTGAATTTTATTTTTTACAGTTTCTATCAATTGTGTTCTGAATCTCCACTCTTTGTCACAAAGAACAGTAGCCCAATTATGTTAGTACTGATGAGTCAGTTGATACCAGTGACAGTTCTGGCAGTGAAGAAAAACATTCCATAGACAACACAGCACACAGTTTGTCACCTTTCTCATAATTCCAGATATGTTTAATAGTTGTACTTTTTTCTCTGTCCCCCATATGCATAAGCTGTCACTACGTGGTCATTTTCAGCAACTACAGTCATTTGCAGCTCTGTTGAACAGTTTTCCAAACTATTTTATTGGCACCTCATAAAAAAGTGAATAAATAGAATTATTCTGGATTATTATTATTTAGAATTTATTTTGCAGTATTGCATCATTTATTGCAGTATGTTGTGCCATTTACTACTGATTTTTTAAAATATTTCATGGGCTTTAGAACTACCATGTATTTTGTCTAAAAATGAATAGAAATATATGATCAAGCTTCCTATTCATAATGCTATGAATTTTTCTTCTATGTGAAAAAGGACTCTCAGGCACCAGTTAAAGTCCAAAATCAAATTTCACAAATAAAAGTTCCTTAAAAATATCAATAATGCTAGAAAAGTGCTTTTCCTAGAATTACCTATTTCTCACCTTCCCCAATTTTTTAAAATAAAAGACACTTGCTACTGAATAATATCATGCTTGTTTTTAGAGTTAGTTCCCCATACTATTTAGATTAATACTATACTGTGATTTGATTATTCATGATTGTTTTATTCTGTGTGCATTGTGACAGATGTAGAAAGTGTTAATTTTATGTGTGGATTCCAAGAAATTTGCATGTTGAACTTGTTACCACTACACCACATGCCCATATCTTTCCCTATTGCCTTGCATTTTGCCCTTGCATTGCTTTATTTTTAATTTTGTTGTCCCATATATATTTTTATCATTACCATACCGCTTCATTTGTAATTTTTCATTTGGGCAACTAATTCATTGAGTCCAGGAATAGATTTTTTCCAATAAACTTTTGTTACAGAAAAATTGCACTTTTGGTTGCTTCCAGATAATATGCTGATAATGCCTGATGTGGAAATAAGATATATAGTTTAAAATTTTAATTTTACCTATAATTTATTTTAGTGTTTGTAACATTGGCAGAGTTAGGTTACACTGATGGTTGAAAATTGGTTGTTTTACAACAAATTTAATTATACTCATTACTTCTATAAATTGTCATTACCCCTACATCAATGTTCATAACTAAGCAAACTCTGCCAAAATGGTTACAAAGTTGTACTGTCAATTAGATTTACAAGCACAGAGTAAAACTATAGCAGATAAAGTATATTATGAGAATGTAGAATGGAAACGTGTATAGTAATTTAGAATACATGTCACAAGTTCATCACTTCATTATCTATTAAGATAATATTTTGTCCTCATATTTTCATACTTCCTCTGGGTCTGTCACTTAACAAATATAGAAATAGCTAGAGGGAAAAAAAAATCACTCATCTGCAAATGGAAACACAAGAATCATGTTATAAAATGTAGACTGCCATTCCATCCTACAGGATATACAGTATCTGTATTACTAAAAGGCTATCCTGAGACACAGTTCCAGTGGCTGCCCAATACCTATCTAATAGTTTCTAGGTAGAAGAAAAATATTATTTTCAATCATTTACAGGATTATTGTCTGATTTTAAAAATTTAAGATTCACTCATATCCTACTAATTAACAGGTTTAACCTTATGTACCTTCATAAGATGAATATTACAATTAGGAACAGTGTGTTGGTCTTGAAGCTGAGGGCGCCCAAATGTGCTAACTTTCAATGGATGGTGATACAGCGCTTGGTCGCACAGCTAAAATTTATTTTACCCAGTTTCAGCATTTACTAGGAGTGTATTCATCAGAATTTTCTTAAAATGCAAGTCACATAATAAAATTATAAATAAGTGATGTAGCTTAAGTGCCAAGTAAGGGCTGTTTTCTTGTGCAACCCTTAGTGGTTAGTCTTTTATTTTTATTACATTGTAACTTAAGCTTCAATGCTTTTTTAAATTTGTAACTTGCAATTTTAATTTCTGATGAAGGCAATCCTAGTAATTGCTGAAACCAGATAAAATAAATTTTATCTTCAAACTTTACCTGTATCACCATCAATTGAATTTCTATGCAGTCACTGAAAAAACATAACTGCATTAAAAAACCACTTCCTTATGTAATACATTTTCATTGTTTATGTGATCAAACTTACCATCTACCATAACTTTTCAATTTATCACTTTTTAACTGCTAACTCTATTTGCAACACATTATGCAGATTATATCATTGTATGACACATAATTCAGGAGAAATTGTATAAAATACACTTACATGCATCACAAACTATCTTCTGCTTAAAATGGCATGGATAAAATTTCAGCATCAGGTGTGACATTTTCTTTTATTACACCTTTATATTTACCAGGCATTATCCACGTATATTAAAACATCTACATGCAAAATTATATCATGTTGTGACATAGGAGGTGTGACATCATAAACATTGAAGTGCAAAGTACCGTATATTATCCAGTTTTTGGTAATGGAGAGCATTTAGTCACTTCCAATAAGCTTTAAACACAGTTTTATCATTTCTGAACTTTTTCTTGGTTACATTCTTAAAATCAAATTTTTAACACTTTTACTCATTTGTGAGGTAATCAGATGTTTGAAGCAGTTCTATAAACTGTAATTCAATTCTCTATGAAATTGGGAGTTTTATTAATATTAACTATATTCTGGAACTTCTGGGGACTCAGTAAAAATGTCCATATGATCAATTTTTTATACTTTCTTTGTTCAGACAGTTTTGTTTTTACATATATGTTCTTTTTTTTCATCCTCTGTCTTTCTTTCTCTCCAGGTATTTGGTTTGTGAAGCATCAAGTTATTCTTATGTTTATCATAACTGCCATGGTAGCAGTGAACAAACAAATCCTCTGAGAACACAGCCAAGCATTAGTGAAACTTTATTTGACATTTGGTTTGGACTAATGTTTGCTAATGAGCTGAACATTATTCTCCCACCAGAAATCCAATTAGCTATTTTCGCAGACCTGCACCTGATGTGTGATCTTACAAATTGCTATGCAACTGAAGTCAGTCATTTGTATACTAATATATTTCCAGGTAGACATTTACCAAACAATAAGATCTTTCAAACAATACAGGAACATATTGTTATTTCTTTGCTGAAAACCAAATTGTGTTGGAACGCTTGAGTTAGAAGACAGAGTCAAAGTATTTTTGAAATAGGTATTCAGTCCAGAGAAGCTTGTGAACTTAGTTATTTTGGATGTGTCTACCATGCTATTCACTGATGGAATTAAGTTTACCAGGAGTGGAGAGAAGATTTTGCAATTTTGCTATAATGTATGGATTAGTATAATTGGATAATGGAAAGTTGAGGTTGGAATTAATAATATACTAATAAGGACAGTTTACAACTCACCGCAAAGATGAGCTCCGACAGGCATATACAAAAGTCACACACATAAAACACTTTCAGCTATTGGCCATGGCTAAATAACTATATAGTGACGAATTACAGTGTTGATAATTTTATCAATATTATTTCGCAAATGCGAATTTTTCTTAGTGTCACATCCATACCTTTATACCTTATACAGTGACAATAAGAAAAATTCGCTATTGCAAAATAATATTGATAAATTTGGCCATGTACTTGTTCAGAAAATAGAGAATTCACGCTATCACACAGGCACACAACACAGTCATATAACCATCACCTCCGGCTGCCGCACTTCTATTCTGTCTGGAATTGTAAATGGATGTCAAAACAAACTTGATCTCTTGGCAACAAATAATCCTGAGCTCATAACGAGCATCAAATAACGGATACAGGTGTTAGTGAACAGAGAACTGTCATAGTGAGATTGAATATCGAAAGTCCCAAAGTTACCAAAAATAGACGAAAAGTATACTTGTTCAGGAAAGCAGATAGAAATACAATACATTACTTCTTAAAAGACAGTTTCCACTTGTTCCTAACACTAAACGTAAGTGTAGACCAGATGTGGCTCAAATTCAAAGAAGTGGTATCGACAACAATTGACAGTTTTATACCAAATAAATTAATAGAAGAAGCAGGCAGTCCTCCTTGGTACACAAAACAGGTCAGGACACTGTTGCAAAAGCAACAGAAAACACATGCTAAATTTAAACAAACACAAAATCCCCAGGATTGGTGATCCTACACAGAAGCCCTAAATTTAGCGAGGACTTCAATGTGAGATGCGTACAGTATTTTTCACAACTAAACTCTTTTCCTAAATGTGACTGAAAACCTTAAGATTTTAGTCATACCTTAAATATCCTAGGGGCAAAACACAAACAATACCCTCACTATGTGATAGTAATGATGATCCTGCCGATGATAGGGGTACTAAAGCAGAGTTACTAAATATAGCTTTCATCAAATAAGATGAAACCAATATTTCAGATTTTGAATACAAACTGAGGCCAGAATGCGTAACATAGAAGTATATCCTCGGAGTAGTGAAGCAACTTAAATCACTTAACAAGAACAAGTCTTCTGGTCCGGACTGTATACCCATTAGATTTTTCTCTGATTATGCTGAAGCGATAGCTCCTTACTTAACAGCCATATACAACCACTCTCTCAAAGAAGGATCTGTACCAAAAGATTGGAAAGATGCACAGGTCACACCTTTATTCAAGAAAGGCAGTAGGAGTAACCCACTAAACTACAGGCCTATTTCAGTGACGTTAATTTGCAGCAGGGTTTTGGAACATGTCCTGAATTCAAATATTATGAATTATCTCGAACAGAATGACCTGTTGACCCAAGGTCAACACGGATTTAGAAAATATCATTCATGCGAAACACAACTAGTTCTTTATTAACATGAAGTGATGAGTGCTAACGACAAGGGTTGTCAAATTGATTCCATATTTCTTGATTTCCAGAAGGCTTTTGACACCGTACCTCACAACGGCTTTTAATCAAATTGGTGGTTTATGGTATTATCGTCCCAAATTTGCGATTGGATAGGGGATTTCCTGTCAGAGGTGACACAGTTAGTAGTAATTGATGGTAAGGCATCGACTAAAACAGAGGTGAAATCGGGTGTTCCACAGGGTAGTGTTATTTGGTCCTATGCTGTTCCTTATATACATAAACGATTTTGGAGATAATCTAAGCAGCTCTCAGGTTGTTTGCAGATGACACAGTCATATACTGTCTAGTAAAATCATCTGAAGATCAAAGCCAAGTGCAGAATGATCTAAATAAGATATAAGATAACCAGACACTGTGTTTTATTCGCAGAACCCTTAAAAGATGCTACAGAACTATTAAAACAGACTGCATACACTACGCTTATCCTTTCTTTTTTGGAGTATTGCTGTCCAGTGTGGGATCCATCAGTTGGGTTTGACGGAGGACATCAAAAGAGTCTCCTTGGAATGTGAAAATATATTGTTGACTGCCACTTAAATAGGTAGAAAAGATCATCAGAATAAAATTCGAGAAATCATAGCTCGAACGGAGAGCTTCAGATGTTCTTTCTTTTTGCGCGCTAGTCGAGAATGGAATGGGGAAATAAATTGTATAAAGGTAGTTCGATGAACCCTCTGCCAGGCACTTAAATGTGATTTGCAGAGTATCCCATGTAGATGTGAAATTAGTTTGAATATTAGGAAGTCCTTTCTGAAAGCATTTGTCTGGAGTGTAGCATTGTATGGGAGTGAAACATGGACGATTAAAAGTACAGGCAAAAAGATGATGGAAGCTTTTGGAATGTGGTGTTATAGACGAATGATGAAGATTACATGGGTAGATCACGTAACTAATGAGGGGTGCTCAACAGAATTGGGAAGAAAAGGAGTTTTGTGGCATATCCTGACTAAGAGAGGAGATAGGTTAGTGGGACACATTCTGAGATATCAAGAAATCATCAACTTAGCATTAGAAGGAAGTGTGTGGGGTAAAACGGTAGCAGGAGACTAAGGGATAAATATACTAAGAAGATTCAAAAGGATGTAGGTTGCTGTTCTTATTCTCAGATGAAGACTCTTGCACAGGACAGGGTAGCGTGCAGAGCTGTATCAAAGCAGTATGTGGACTGAAGACCACAACAACAACATATAAGTACTCTGCCGAAAGATGTTCCAGTAAAATGTTTATTGATATCTACATTTATCCCGGAACATGCAGTTCATGTGCAATGGGCATTGTTTTCTAAATACATGGAGAGGTTATGAGGCAGCAATACCGTAGGCTACTCAATGTCCAGATCTCAATCCATCTGTGTATTATAGGTCATCATTCATGTATGCCTACATATTAATTTAAATTGATGAAACAAAAATTATAGAGGGAAACTTTCCTGGTGGGATAAACAAAAATAAAAAAATAGAAAAGAGATGACTTACCAAAAGGACGGGCCCATCGATAGAAACAAATAAAATCACACACATACAAGCTTTCGCCACCATTGGCAACTTCTTCAGGAAAAAGAGGAAAAAAAGGGGAGGAGAAAGGGAAGGATATGGGTTTTAAGGAAGTGGAAAAGGAGTCTTTCCAATCCCAGGAGTGGAAGGACTTACCTTAGGGGAAAAAAAGGAAGATAAACAAATACACACACACTCAGACATATCGAAACGCAAACACACCTAGACAGACATTTGTAAAAAGCAAAGAAGTTGGACAGAGATACCAATTGAGGCAGAGGCTCTGTCCGCAGAACCGAGGCAAAGATGTTAAGATGGTGGGCGGGAATTTGAATTTAACGGAGGTTGAGACCAGGTGGGCAATGGGAGGAGAGAATAAGCTGAAGGGCAAGTTCCCATCTCCGGAGTTCTGAAAGGTTGGTGTCGGTGGGAAGTATCCAGATAACCCGGACGGTGTAACACTGCGCCAAGATGTGCTGGCCATGCACCAAGGCATGTTTAGCCACAGGTTGATCCTCATTACCAACAAACACTGTCTACCTGTGACCGTTCATGCGAATGGACAGTTTGTTGCTGGTCATTCCCACATAGAACGCATCACAGTGCAGGCATGTAAGTTGGTAAATCACGTGGGTGCTATCGCAAGTGGCTCTGCCCTTGATCATGTACACCTTCCGGGTTACTGGACTGGAGTAAGTGGTGGTGGAAGGGTGCATAGGGCAGGTTTTACAACGGGGGCTGTTGCATGGGTAGGAGCCAGAGGGTAGGGAAGGTGGTTTGGGGGTTTCGTTGGGATGGACTAGGAGGTTACAAAGGTTAGGTGGGCGGCGGAAAGACACTCTTGGTGGAGTGGGAAGGATGCCATTAAGGATGGATCTCATTTCGGGGCAGGATTTAAGGAAGTCGTATCCCTGCTGGAGAGCCACATTCAGAGTCCGCTCCAGTCCCGGAAAGTATCCGGTGACAAATGGTGCACTTCTGGGATTCTTTGGTGGAAGGTTCTGGATTTGGGGGAATGAGGAGGTGGCAAAAGATCTGCTCCAGTCCCGAATCCCTGAACCAGTACACCAATAACCTAATAACAGCTTTCACATCCCGCAGCTATCCTCCTGATCTGGTTCAGAAGCAAATTACCAATTTTGCAAACTCATAAACTGACTTTCGACATTTGGTATTTCCAACATGACTGTATGCTGCATTAGCGAGTCAGTAAAATCGACAGAATCTCCAATTGTTGACACATGTTTTTGTTTACCAAGAAAGGAATACAAACTAGAATGGAAATTTCAACAAAGAGCTTATGTTAAGAACTGTTCTAGGTTATTATTACAGAGGAGAGTATCAAAAGCTAAGAAAATCCTTGGTGATGTCTTTGAGAAAATCAGTTGTTCTGCCTCAGAGACCTCTGTTCTTTATCTTCTCTGCTCCCTTTGCTTCAGATTCAGGATGTGCAATGACGAAGGAAATTTTTAATGAAATGCAGAGACATTGAACAGTTTTTTTTTATAAAAGCCTTTGTCAGATTTCTTTACATTTGGGTATAATCTCACTGCACACAGTTTACATTGTACAACAGAAATTTCTCCTTTTTCATAGAAAGCTGTACTGATTGCTTTGCAGTGAGTGTAATGAGTGTATTCATGAAATAACAACAAAATCTTGCGGTGCTTCTGAATCGACTGTATTCTATATTCACAATACAGTAACATCAAAACAATCTCTAGCACCTGTTCTGATTCTCCAAGAAAAGCTTAGAAAAATGAAATTCTCTAGTATTTAATGATCTTCTCAAAAAACAAGAATAGTATCTGAAGACTAGAGAAATACAGGGTAATCTCTGAGAGCAAACTGATTATTCTAGAACAGACACCTCCATCTTTAGTCTTCTTCACTCACTTGGTTATTATTCATTCAGGAAGTGTAATTATGGAACAAAATTAGTAATTGAATTCTGAGCATTGCAATAGTAAGACAGGTTTTATATACTACACACTTATTGCATGATGAGAACAAAATGTTTGCAGTAAACTTGGGTTTCAGAAAACCACTTAAAATTTAAATTTATTAGTGAAATAATACATCAGCAAGATGAACACTGTCTCTTACAATCAGATTTTGATTGAAATAGTGGAACAGTAATTTATTGGAAGGCCATTTTTCCCTCTGAGAACATGACTAATTTCACATTTAAAAAAAAAGTTACCCATTTTGAAATATATAATATAGTGAGGACAGTTTACTACTCACCGCAAAGACGTGGCGACGAGCTGCGACAGGCACATACAAAAGACACACACATACAACACATTCAGCTATCGGCCATGGCCTTCTTCAGAAATAGAGCACTCACGCAATCACACAGGCACACAACACAGTCATACAACCATCACCTCCGACTGCCACACTTCGAATCACGCTCTGCAGCGAATCGGGGACGGGAGGGGAGGGGAGGGGGAGGGGATAGAAAGGTTACGTCACGGTGGTGGGGATGGGTTAGATGGGAATAACGAGATGCAGCTTAGGAATGGAGTGGGGAGGCGGGTGAGGGGAGAAAATAAAATAAAATAAAGTAAAATAATTCATGTACACTGCAAGTGCACAAGACCACACACACACACACACACACACACACACACACACACACACATATACATACACACGATCACACATTCACACACCACTCAAATCAGGCGAGGTTTGGGATACAGAGGTAGGAACTGTAAGGTATGGAAGGGGGGGAAAAATATAATAATAATAATAATAATAATAATAATAATAATAATAATAATGAAGTTATCGTAGGTTGAGGCCTGGTTGATTTCGGGATCGGAGAATGTATTGTAGGGATAACTCCCATCTGTGCAGTTCAGAAAAGCTGGTGGTGGATGGGAGGATCCAGATGGCCCGGGTTGTGAAGCAGCCATTGAAATCAAGCATGTGCTCCGCTGCATGCTGTGCCACAGGGTGGTCCACCTTGTTTTTGGCCACAGTTTGGCGGTGGCCATTCATCCTAATGGGCAGCTGGTTGGTGGTCATGCCAATATAGAAAGCTGTACAGTGCTTGCAGCACAGTTGGTAAATTAAGTGGCTGCTTTCACAAGTGGCCCGGCCTCTGATAGGGTAGGATAAGCCTGTGACAGGACTGGAGTAGGAAGTGCTGGGTGGGTGGATTGGACAGGTCTTGCAGCGGGGTCTTCCACAAGGATATGATCCCTGTGGCAGTGAGCTGGGTTTCGGGGTGGCATAAGGATGAACTAGGATGTTGTGAAGGTTGGGAGGGCGACGGAACACCACTTTAGGAGGGGTGGGAAGGATCTTGGGCAGGATGTCTCTCATTTCAGGGCATGAGGATAGAAAATCAAAACCTTGGCGAAGGATGGAATTTAGTTGTTCGAGACCAGGGTAGTACTGGGTGACAAGGGGAGCGCTCTTTTGTGGATGGTTACTAGTGTTAGGAAGAGGATTTGGGGTGTGTGAGGATATGGCACGGGAGATTTGTTTGCGGACTAGGTCTGTGGGGTAGTTTCTGTTTGTGAAGGCCTTTGTGAGACCTTCAGCATATTCAGAAAGGGAATTCTTGTCACTGCAGATATGCCGTCCACGGGTGGCCAGGCTGTAAGGGAGGGATTTTTTGACGTGGAAGGGATGGCAACTGTCAAAATGTAGGTACTGTTGGTGGTTGGTAGGTTTAATATGGACGGAAGTGTGGATGGAGCCATCAGTGAGGTGGAGGTTGACATCCAGGAATGTGGCATGGTTGGTTGAGGAAGACCAGGTGAAGTGGATGGGAGAGAAGGAATTGAGGTTCTGAAGAAAGGAGGATAGGGTGTCCTGGCCGTGAGTCCAGATCATGAAAATATCATCAATGAACCGGAACCAGGCCAGAGGCTTGAGGTTTTGGGATGCTAGGAAGGATTCCTCCAGACGGCCCATGAACAGGTTGGCATAGGAGGGTGCCATGCGGGTGCCCATGGCTGTGCCTTGGATTTGATGGTAAACTTTCCCCTCAAAGGAAAAGTAGTTGTTAAGTAGGATGAAATTGGTAAGGGTTATGAGGAATGAGGTATCAGGCTTGCGTTCAGAGGGACGTTGGGAGAGGTAGTGTTCCAGAGCGGCAAGGCCATGGGCATGTGGGATGTTGGTGTATAGGGAGGTGGCATCCACTGTGACAAGTAAAGATCCAGGAGGCAAAGGGGTGGGAATGGTGGAGAGTCGGTGAAGGAAGTGGTTGGTATCCTTGATGTGGGAAGGTAGATTTTGGACAATAGGTTGGAGGTGTTGGTCAACTAGGGCTGAAATTCGTTCGGTAGGCGCACAGTAACCAGCCACAATAGGGCGTCCAGGATTATTAGGTTTGTGGATTTTGGGGAGCATGTAAAAGGTGGGTGTGCGGGGTGCTGCTGGGGTGAGGAGGGAGATGGATTCAGGGGAGAGTTTCTGGGAGGGGCCATAGGATTTTAGTAGGGATTGGAGATCTTGTTGGACTTTGGGGATGGGGTCAATCTGGCACAACTTGTAGGTGGAGGAGTCAGATAGTTGGCGGAGCCCTTCTGCCAGGTAGTCACTGTGATCCATAACTACAGTGGTGGAACCTTTATCAGCAGGGAGGATGATTATGTCAGGATTAGTTTTAAGGTTTTGGATGGCTCTTCTTTCTTCTGCTGAAAGGTTTGAGTTCTTGGGAAGGGACTTGGGAAAGGATGGTGAGGACAAGTTGGAGGTGAGAAACTCTTGGAGGGTAACCAGAGGGTGGTTAGGTGGGAGTGCAGGGGGATCTTTGTTGGATGGTGGTATGAATTGGGACAGGCAGGGTTCAATATTGGGATTAGGTAGATTGCGGTCAGAGGGATTGGTGGCAAAGTAGTGTTTCCATCGTAGGGATCGGGAAAAGGAGAGTAGGTCTTTGACAAGAGCAACATGATTAAACTGGGGTGTAGGACTAAAGGTAAGACCTTTGGATAGAACGGAAACTTCAGTGGGGTTTAGGTTTTTTGTGGATAGGTTGACCACAGTGTTCTGGGGTTGTTTTGGTATTGGATGTTGTGGAGTGGTGGTAGGGAGTTTGGAGGGATGAGGTAGGTTCAAGAGGTCAGCTAAGCATGGTCTGGGACCTATGAGGGGCTCACGAGGAGGAACACTGTGGTTCGGATAGGGATTGGATATGGGTGCTCCAAGGCGGCAATATGATGTCAGCAGGCTGGATAGTTTGTGGAGGTGGTGTTTGGAATGCTCCTCCAGTTGCTGGAGAGCAAAGGATTCGATCTGGGAGATGGGATGTAGGTAGTTTTGGTTACACAATAGTAATATCTTACGGAGGGAGAGAAGGTAGCTAAGGGATTTATGAGCCATGGAGAGGTGATTTTGTAGGACTAGGTTCGTGAGGGATAAGGATTGCTGGAATCTGAAAAGGTGCAGGTCATTGTGGAAGCAGTGGTGGGATCCAGACAATGGAATTTTTAATGTTAGACCGTTGGGAGGGATACCATGACTTAGACAGCATTTTAGGAATAGGATGTGGGATTGGGTTTTGGCCAGGGAAAGGGATACTTTCCTGAACTGATACAGATAGAAGGAGCAGGGGTCCATTGGGACAGGGATGGTGCCGGGAAAGTGGAAAGTGAGGAATGATGGGAGAGACAGTGGATTATGATGAACCTGGGAAGAGGTTCCTCAACACGCAAAATACGCACCAGACACGCAAAAGTTCATAAATTCGCGCACACAACAACACAGATACACACCCAAGCACGCAGATTCACGCCCAAGCGCACTAAATGACGGGAAAAAAAATGCAAAATCGCGAATAAAATCATGCACCAGAACGCAATATCACGCACTAAAACGGGAGATCTCACACAGGAGCAAGCAGCCCACCGCAAAAATGCGTACAAAAATCCAAACAACGCGTAAGTACGGAAATTCGTGGAAGAAAGACTGTAATGGAGCTTCTAGAACAGAAAACTCAAGACACAGGAACGTAAATTTACGTAATTCTAATATAAGTGGCTGGTGATGAAAGCTTACATGTACATATCTGTGGGCGGGCCCGTTAGTTCAAACGAAAGTGGTTCTGGCATAGTTGGGTCGTAATAAATAACTAAGGTGATAAAAAATATAAAATAAATGTATATACAGTTGACCAAAACTACGAGAAAATACACGAGGGAAAGTAAGGAAAAGTGTATTAGAATAACTGGAAGGGGGAAGAATAAGCTGCATCAACAATCGGCGTGGTTATAAAGCTCTCTGTTGAAAGCTGGCGGGATTGTTGGCTGGGAAGTCGGAATGTGACAGTTACAAAGGATTGAGAAGAAGGAAAATAGGAAAATACAAGAGTGAAGGAAATATTGATGGAGGGATGTTATAGAAAGTAGTAACAAAGGAAAAGGTTATGGGATGGAAGGAAGACCGTTAGGCAAAATATAATAATGGAAAGTCCAGGTTGGAATAAATAATATAGTGAGGACAGTTTACTACTCACCGCAAAGACGTGGCGACGAGCTGCGACAGGCACATACAAAAGACACACACATACAACACATTCAGCTATCGGCCATGGCCTTCTTCAGAAATAGAGCACTCACGCAATCACACAGGCACACAACACAGTCATACAACCATCACCTCCGACTGCCACACTTCGAATCACGCTCTGCAGCGAATCGGGGACGGGAGGGGAGGGGAGGGGGAGGGGATAGAAAGGTTACGTCACGGTGTTGGGGATGGGTTAGATGGGAATAACGAGATACAGCTTAGGAATGGAGTGGGGAGGCGGGTGAGGGGAGAAAATAAAATAAAATAAAGTAAAATAATTCATGTACACTGCGAGTGCACAAGACCACACACACACACACACACACACACACACATACATACACACGATCACACATTCACACACCACTCAAATCAGGCGAGGTTTGGGATACAGAGGTAGGAACTGTAAGGTATGGAAGGGGGGGAAAAATATAATAATAATAATAATAATAATAATAATAATAATAATAATAATAATGAAGTTATCGTAGGTTGAGGCCTGGTTGATTTCGGGATCGGAGAATGTATTGTAGGGATAACTCCCATCTGTGCAGTTCAGAAAAGCTGGTGGTGGATGGGAGGATCCAGATGGCCCGGGTTGTGAAGCAGCCATTGAAATCAAGCATGTGCTCCGCTGCATGCTGTGCCACAGGGTGGTCCACCTTGTTTTTGGCCACAGTTTGGCGGTGGCCATTCATCCTAATGGGCAGCTGGTTGGTGGTCATGCCAATATAGAAAGCTGTACAGTGCTTGCAGCACAGTTGGTAAATTAAGTGGCTGCTTTCACAAGTGGCCCGGCCTCTGATAGGGTAGGATAAGCCTGTGACAGGACTGGAGTAGGAAGTGCTGGGTGGGTGGATTGGACAGGTCTTGCAGCGGGGTCTTCCACAAGGATATGATCCCTGTGGCAGTGAGCTGGGTTTCGGGGTGGCATAAGGATGAACTAGGATGTTGTGAAGGTTGGGAGGGCGACGGAACACCACTTTAGGAGGGGTGGGAAGGATCTTGGGCAGGATGTCTCTCATTTCAGGGCATGAGGATAGAAAATCAAAACCTTGGCGAAGGATGGAATTTAGTTGTTCGAGACCAGGGTAGTACTGGGTGACAAGGGGAGCGCTCTTTTGTGGATGGTTACTAGTGTTAGGAAGAGGATTTGGGGTGTGTGAGGATATGGCACGGGAGATTTGTTTGCGGACTAGGTCTGTGGGGTAGTTTCTGTTTGTGAAGGCCTTTGTGAGACCTTCAGCATATTCAGAAAGGGAATTCTTGTCACTGCAGATATGCCGTCCACGGGTGGCCAGGCTGTAAGGGAGGGATTTTTTGACGTGGAAGGGATGGCAACTGTCAAAATGTAGGTACTGTTGGTGGTTGGTAGGTTTAATATGGACGGAAGTGTGGATGGAGCCATCAGTGAGGTGGAGGTTGACATCCAGGAATGTGGCATGGTTGGTTGAGGAAGACCAGGTGAAGTGGATGGGAGAGAAGGAATTGAGGTTCTGAAGAAAGGAGGATAGGGTGTCCTGGATTCCTCCAGACGGCCCATGAACAGGTTGGCATAGGAGGGTGCCATGCGGGTGCCCATGGCTGTGCCTTGGATTTGATGGTAAACTTTCCCCTCAAAGGAAAAGTAGTTGTTAAGTAGGATGAAATTGGTAAGGGTTATGAGGAATGAGGTATCAGGCTTGCGTTCAGAGGGACGTTGGGAGAGGTAGTGTTCCAGAGCGGCAAGGCCATGGGCATGTGGGATGTTGGTGTATAGGGAGGTGGCATCCACTGTGACAAGTAAAGATCCAGGAGGCAAAGGGGTGGGAATGGTGGAGAGTCGGTGAAGGAAGTGGTTGGTATCCTTGATGTGGGAAGGTAGATTTTGGACAATAGGTTGGAGGTGTTGGTCAACTAGGGCTGAAATTCGTTCGGTAGGCGCACAGTAACCAGCCACAATAGGGCGTCCAGGATTATTAGGTTTGTGGATTTTGGGGAGCATGTAAAAGGTGGGTGTGCGGGGTGCTGCTGGGGTGAGGAGGGAGATGGATTCAGGGGAGAGTTTCTGGGAGGGGCCATAGGATTTTAGTAGGGATTGGAGATCTTGTTGGACTTTGGGGATGGGGTCAATCTGGCACAACTTGTAGGTGGAGGAGTCAGATAGTTGGCGGAGCCCTTCTGCCAGGTAGTCACTGTGATCCATAACTACAGTGGTGGAACCTTTATCAGCAGGGAGGATGATTATGTCAGGATTAGTTTTAAGGTTTTGGATGGCTCTTCTTTCTTCTGCTGAAAGGTTTGAGTTCTTGGGAAGGGACTTGGGAAAGGATGGTGAGGACAAGTTGGAGGTGAGAAACTCTTGGAGGGTAACCAGAGGGTGGTTAGGTGGGAGTGCAGGGGGATCTTTGTTGGATGGTGGTATGAATTGGGACAGGCAGGGTTCAATATTGGGATTAGGTAGATTGCGGTCAGAGGGATTGGTGGCAAAGTAGTGTTTCCATCGTAGGGATCGGGAAAAGGAGAGTAGGTCTTTGACAAGAGCAACATGATTAAACTGGGGTGTAGGACTAAAGGTAAGACCTTTGGATAGAACGGAAACTTCAGTGGGGTTTAGGTTTTTTGTGGATAGGTTGACCACAGTGTTCTGGGGTTGTTTTGGTATTGGATGTTGTGGAGTGGTGGTAGGGAGTTTGGAGGGATGAGGTAGGTTCAAGAGGTCAGCTAAGCATGGTCTGGGACCTATGAGGGGCTCACGAGGAGGAACACTGTGGTTCGGATAGGGATTGGATATGGGTGCTCCAAGGCGGCAATATGATGTCAGCAGGCTGGATAGTTTGTGGAGGTGGTGTTTGGAATGCTCCTCCAGTTGCTGGAGAGCAAAGGATTCGATCTGGGAGATGGGATGTAGGTAGTTTTGGTTACACAATAGTAATATCTTACGGAGGGAGAGAAGGTAGCTAAGGGATTTATGAGCCATGGAGAGGTGATTTTGTAGGACTAGGTTCGTGAGGGATAAGGATTGCTGGAATCTGAAAAGGTGCAGGTCATTGTGGAAGCAGTGGTGGGATCCAGACAATGGAATTTTTAATGTTAGACCGTTGGGAGGGATACCATGACTTAGACAGCATTTTAGGAATAGGATGTGGGATTGGGTTTTGGCCAGGGAAAGGGATACTTTCCTGAACTGATACAGATAGAAGGAGCAGGGGTCCATTGGGACAGGGATGGTGCCGGGAAAGTGGAAAGTGAGGAATGATGGGAGAGACAGTGGATTATGATGAACCTGGGAAGAGGTTCCTCAACACGCAAAATACGCACCAGACACGCAAAAGTTCATAAATTCGCGCACACAACAACACAGATACACACCCAAGCACGCAGATTCACGCCCAAGCGCACTAAATGACAGGAAAAAAAATGCAAAATCGCGAATAAAATCATGCACCAGAACGCAATATCACGCACTAAAACGGGAGATCTCACACAGGAGCAAGCAGCCCACCGCAAAAATGCGTACAAAAATCCAAACAACGCGTAAGTACGGAAATTCGTGGAAGAAAGACTGTAATGGAGCTTCTAGAACAGAAAACTCAAGACACAGGAACGTAAATTTACGTAATTCTAATATAAGTGGCTGGTGATAAAAGCTTACATGTACATATCTGTGGGCGGGCCCGTTAGTTCAAACGAAAGTGGTTCTGGCATAGTTGGGTCGTAATAAATAACTAAGGTGATAAAAAATATAAAATAAATGTATATACAGTTGACCAAAACTACGAGAAAATACACGAGGGAAAGTAAGGAAAAGTGTATTAGAATAACTGGAAGGGGGAAGAATAAGCTGCATCAACAATCGGCGTGGTTATAAAGCTCTCTGTTGAAAGCTGGCGGGATTGTTGGCTGGGAAGTCGGAATGTGACAGTTACAAAGGATTGAGAAGAAGGAAAATAGGAAAATACAAGAGTGAAGGAAATATTGATGGAGGGATGTTATAGAAAGTAGTAACAAAGGAAAAGGTTATGGGATGGAAGGAAGACCGTTAGGCAAAATATAATAATGGAAAGTCCAGGTTGGAATAAATAATATAGTGAGGACAGTTTACTACTCACCGCAAAGACGTGGCGACGAGCTGCGACAGGCACATACAAAAGACACACACATACAACACATTCAGCTATCGGCCATGGCCTTCTTCAGAAATAGAGCACTCACGCAATCACACAGGCACACAACACAGTCATACAACCATCACCTCCGACTGCCACACTTCGAATCACGCTCTGCAGCGAATCGGGGACGGGAGGGGAGGGGAGGGGGAGGGGATAGAAAGGTTACGTCACGGTGTTGGGGATGGGTTAGATGGGAATAACGAGATACAGCTTAGGAATGGAGTGGGGAGGCGGGTGAGGGGAGAAAATAAAATAAAATAAAGTAAAATAATTCATGTACACTGCGAGTGCACAAGACCACACACACACACACACACACACACACACACACACACACACACACACATACATACACACGATCACACATTCACACACCACTCAAATCAGGCGAGGTTTGGGATACAGAGGTAGGAACTGTAAGGTATGGAAGGGGGGGAAAAATATAATAATAATAATAATAATAATAATAATAATAATAATAATGAAGTTATCGTAGGTTGAGGCCTGGTTGATTTCGGGATCGGAGAATGTATTGTAGGGATAACTCCCATCTGTGCAGTTCAGAAAAGCTGGTGGTGGATGGGAGGATCCAGATGGCCCGGGTTGTGAAGCAGCCATTGAAATCAAGCATGTGCTCCGCTGCATGCTGTGCCACAGGGTGGTCCACCTTGTTTTTGGCCACAGTTTGGCGGTGGCCATTCATCCTAATGGGCAGCTGGTTGGTGGTCATGCCAATATAGAAAGCTGTACAGTGCTTGCAGCACAGTTGGTAAATTAAGTGGCTGCTTTCACAAGTGGCCCGGCCTCTGATAGGGTAGGATAAGCCTGTGACAGGACTGGAGTAGGAAGTGCTGGGTGGGTGGATTGGACAGGTCTTGCAGCGGGGTCTTCCACAAGGATATGATCCCTGTGGCAGTGAGCTGGGTTTCGGGGTGGCATAAGGATGAACTAGGATGTTGTGAAGGTTGGGAGGGCGACGGAACACCACTTTAGGAGGGGTGGGAAGGATCTTGGGCAGGATGTCTCTCATTTCAGGGCATGAGGATAGAAAATCAAAACCTTGGCGAAGGATGGAATTTAGTTGTTCGAGACCAGGGTAGTACTGGGTGACAAGGGGAGCGCTCTTTTGTGGATGGTTACTAGTGTTAGGAAGAGGATTTGGGGTGTGTGAGGATATGGCACGGGAGATTTGTTTGCGGACTAGGTCTGTGGGGTAGTTTCTGTTTGTGAAGGCCTTTGTGAGACCTTCAGCATATTCAGAAAGGGAATTCTTGTCACTGCAGATATGCCGTCCACGGGTGGCCAGGCTGTAAGGGAGGGATTTTTTGACGTGGAAGGGATGGCAACTGTCAAAATGTAGGTACTGTTGGTGGTTGGTAGGTTTAATATGGACGGAAGTGTGGATGGAGCCATCAGTGAGGTGGAGGTTGACATCCAGGAATGTGGCATGGTTGGTTGAGGAAGACCAGGTGAAGTGGATGGGAGAGAAGGAATTGAGGTTCTGAAGAAAGGAGGATAGGGTGTCCTGGATTCCTCCAGACGGCCCATGAACAGGTTGGCATAGGAGGGTGCCATGCGGGTGCCCATGGCTGTGCCTTGGATTTGATGGTAAACTTTCCCCTCAAAGGAAAAGTAGTTGTTAAGTAGGATGAAATTGGTAAGGGTTATGAGGAATGAGGTATCAGGCTTGCGTTCAGAGGGACGTTGGGAGAGGTAGTGTTCCAGAGCGGCAAGGCCATGGGCATGTGGGATGTTGGTGTATAGGGAGGTGGCATCCACTGTGACAAGTAAAGATCCAGGAGGCAAAGGGGTGGGAATGGTGGAGAGTCGGTGAAGGAAGTGGTTGGTATCCTTGATGTGGGAAGGTAGATTTTGGACAATAGGTTGGAGGTGTTGGTCAACTAGGGCTGAAATTCGTTCGGTAGGCGCACAGTAACCAGCCACAATAGGGCGTCCAGGATTATTAGGTTTGTGGATTTTGGGGAGCATGTAAAAGGTGGGTGTGCGGGGTGCTGCTGGGGTGAGGAGGGAGATGGATTCAGGGGAGAGTTTCTGGGAGGGGCCATAGGATTTTAGTAGGGATTGGAGATCTTGTTGGACTTTGGGGATGGGGTCAATCTGGCACAACTTGTAGGTGGAGGAGTCAGATAGTTGGCGGAGCCCTTCTGCCAGGTAGTCACTGTGATCCATAACTACAGTGGTGGAACCTTTATCAGCAGGGAGGATGATTATGTCAGGATTAGTTTTAAGGTTTTGGATGGCTCTTCTTTCTTCTGCTGAAAGGTTTGAGTTCTTGGGAAGGGACTTGGGAAAGGATGGTGAGGACAAGTTGGAGGTGAGAAACTCTTGGAGGGTAACCAGAGGGTGGTTAGGTGGGAGTGCAGGGGGATCTTTGTTGGATGGTGGTATGAATTGGGACAGGCAGGGTTCAATATTGGGATTAGGTAGATTGCGGTCAGAGGGATTGGTGGCAAAGTAGTGTTTCCATCGTAGGGATCGGGAAAAGGAGAGTAGGTCTTTGACAAGAGCAACATGATTAAACTGGGGTGTAGGACTAAAGGTAAGACCTTTGGATAGAACGGAAACTTCAGTGGGGTTTAGGTTTTTTGTGGATAGGTTGACCACAGTGTTCTGGGGTTGTTTTGGTATTGGATGTTGTGGAGTGGTGGTAGGGAGTTTGGAGGGATGAGGTAGGTTCAAGAGGTCAGCTAAGCATGGTCTGGGACCTATGAGGGGCTCACGAGGAGGAACACTGTGGTTCGGATAGGGATTGGATATGGGTGCTCCAAGGCGGCAATATGATGTCAGCAGGCTGGATAGTTTGTGGAGGTGGTGTTTGGAATGCTCCTCCAGTTGCTGGAGAGCAAAGGATTCGATCTGGGAGATGGGATGTAGGTAGTTTTGGTTACACAATAGTAATATCTTACGGAGGGAGAGAAGGTAGCTAAGGGATTTATGAGCCATGGAGAGGTGATTTTGTAGGACTAGGTTCGTGAGGGATAAGGATTGCTGGAATCTGAAAAGGTGCAGGTCATTGTGGAAGCAGTGGTGGGATCCAGACAATGGAATTTTTAATGTTAGACCGTTGGGAGGGATACCATGACTTAGACAGCATTTTAGGAATAGG
The DNA here is from genome assembly GCA_026315105.1 of Locusta migratoria. Taxonomy (NCBI): domain Eukaryota; kingdom Metazoa; phylum Arthropoda; class Insecta; order Orthoptera; family Acrididae; genus Locusta; species Locusta migratoria. Next base: position 239,476,402 of record CM048744.1, read on the forward strand.
ATGTGGGATTGGGTTTTGGCCAGGGAAAGGGATACTTTCCTGAACTGATACAGATAGAAGGAGCAGGGGTCCATTGGGACAGGGATGGTGCCGGGAAAGTGGAAAGTGAGGAATGATGGGAGAGACAGTGGATTATGATGAACCTGGGAAGAGGTTCCTCAACACGCAAAATACGCACCAGACACGCAAAAGTTCATAAATTCGCGCACACAACAACACAGATACACACCCAAGCACGCAGATTCACGCCCAAGCGCACTAAATGACGGGAAAAAAAATGCAAAATCGCGAATAAAATCATGCACCAGAACGCAATATCACGCACTAAAACGGGAGATCTCACACAGGAGCAAGCAGCCCACCGCAAAAATGCGTACAAAAATCCAAACAACGCGTAAGTACGGAAATTCGTGGAAGAAAGACTGTAATGGAGCTTCTAGAACAGAAAACTCAAGACACAGGAACGTAAATTTACGTAATTCTAATATAAGTGGCTGGTGATAAAAGCTTACATGTACATATCTGTGGGCGGGCCCGTTAGTTCAAACGAAAGTGGTTCTGGCATAGTTGGGTCGTAATAAATAACTAAGGTGATAAAAAATATAAAATAAATGTATATACAGTTGACCAAAACTACGAGAAAATACACGAGGGAAAGTAAGGAAAAGTGTATTAGAATAACTGGAAGGGGGAAGAATAAGCTGCATCAACAATCGGCGTGGTTATAAAGCTCTCTGTTGAAAGCTGGCGGGATTGTTGGCTGGGAAGTCGGAATGTGACAGTTACAAAGGATTGAGAAGAAGGAAAATAGGAAAATACAAGAGTGAAGGAAATATTGATGGAGGGATGTTATAGAAAGTAGTAACAAAGGAAAAGGTTATGGGATGGAAGGAAGACCGTTAGGCAAAATATAATAATGGAAAGTCCAGGTTGGAATAAATAATATAGTGAGGACAGTTTACTACTCACCGCAAAGACGTGGCGACGAGCTGCGACAGGCACATACAAAAGACACACACATACAACACATTCAGCTATCGGCCATGGCCTTCTTCAGAAATAGAGCACTCACGCAATCACACAGGCACACAACACAGTCATACAACCATCACCTCCGACTGCCACACTTCGAATCACGCTCTGCAGCGAATCGGGGACGGGAGGGGAGGGGAGGGGGAGGGGATAGAAAGGTTACGTCACGGTGTTGGGGATGGGTTAGATGGGAATAACGAGATACAGCTTAGGAATGGAGTGGGGAGGCGGGTGAGGGGAGAAAATAAAATAAAATAAAGTAAAATAATTCATGTACACTGCGAGTGCACAAGACCACACACACACACACACACACACACACACACACACATACATACACACGATCACACATTCACACACCACTCAAATCAGGCGAGGTTTGGGATACAGAGGTAGGAACTGTAAGGTATGGAAGGGGGGGAAAAATATAATAATAATAATAATAATAATAATAATAATAATAATAATAATAATAATGAAGTTATCGTAGGTTGAGGCCTGGTTGATTTCGGGATCGGAGAATGTATTGTAGGGATAACTCCCATCTGTGCAGTTCAGAAAAGCTGGTGGTGGATGGGAGGATCCAGATGGCCCGGGTTGTGAAGCAGCCATTGAAATCAAGCATGTGCTCCGCTGCATGCTGTGCCACAGGGTGGTCCACCTTGTTTTTGGCCACAGTTTGGCGGTGGCCATTCATCCTAATGGGCAGCTGGTTGGTGGTCATGCCAATATAGAAAGCTGTACAGTGCTTGCAGCACAGTTGGTAAATTAAGTGGCTGCTTTCACAAGTGGCCCGGCCTCTGATAGGGTAGGATAAGCCTGTGACAGGACTGGAGTAGGAAGTGCTGGGTGGGTGGATTGGACAGGTCTTGCAGCGGGGTCTTCCACAAGGATATGATCCCTGTGGCAGTGAGCTGGGTTTCGGGGTGGCATAAGGATGAACTAGGATGTTGTGAAGGTTGGGAGGGCGACGGAACACCACTTTAGGAGGGGTGGGAAGGATCTTGGGCAGGATGTCTCTCATTTCAGGGCATGAGGATAGAAAATCAAAACCTTGGCGAAGGATGGAATTTAGTTGTTCGAGACCAGGGTAGTACTGGGTGACAAGGGGAGCGCTCTTTTGTGGATGGTTACTAGTGTTAGGAAGAGGATTTGGGGTGTGTGAGGATATGGCACGGGAGATTTGTTTGCGGACTAGGTCTGTGGGGTAGTTTCTGTTTGTGAAGGCCTTTGTGAGACCTTCAGCATATTCAGAAAGGGAATTCTTGTCACTGCAGATATGCCGTCCACGGGTGGCCAGGCTGTAAGGGAGGGATTTTTTGACGTGGAAGGGATGGCAACTGTCAAAATGTAGGTACTGTTGGTGGTTGGTAGGTTTAATATGGACGGAAGTGTGGATGGAGCCATCAGTGAGGTGGAGGTTGACATCCAGGAATGTGGCATGGTTGGTTGAGGAAGACCAGGTGAAGTGGATGGGAGAGAAGGAATTGAGGTTCTGAAGAAAGGAGGATAGGGTGTCCTGGATTCCTCCAGACGGCCCATGAACAGGTTGGCATAGGAGGGTGCCATGCGGGTGCCCATGGCTGTGCCTTGGATTTGATGGTAAACTTTCCCCTCAAAGGAAAAGTAGTTGTTAAGTAGGATGAAATTGGTAAGGGTTATGAGGAATGAGGTATCAGGCTTGCGTTCAGAGGGACGTTGGGAGAGGTAGTGTTCCAGAGCGGCAAGGCCATGGGCATGTGGGATGTTGGTGTATAGGGAGGTGGCATCCACTGTGACAAGTAAAGATCCAGGAGGCAAAGGGGTGGGAATGGTGGAGAGTCGGTGAAGGAAGTGGTTGGTATCCTTGATGTGGGAAGGTAGATTTTGGACAATAGGTTGGAGGTGTTGGTCAACTAGGGCTGAAATTCGTTCGGTAGGCGCACAGTAACCAGCCACAATAGGGCGTCCAGGATTATTAGGTTTGTGGATTTTGGGGAGCATGTAAAAGGTGGGTGTGCGGGGTGCTGCTGGGGTGAGGAGGGAGATGGATTCAGGGGAGAGTTTCTGGGAGGGGCCATAGGATTTTAGTAGGGATTGGAGATCTTGTTGGACTTTGGGGATGGGGTCAATCTGGCACAACTTGTAGGTGGAGGAGTCAGATAGTTGGCGGAGCCCTTCTGCCAGGTAGTCACTGTGATCCATAACTACAGTGGTGGAACCTTTATCAGCAGGGAGGATGATTATGTCAGGATTAGTTTTAAGGTTTTGGATGGCTCTTCTTTCTTCTGCTGAAAGGTTTGAGTTCTTGGGAAGGGACTTGGGAAAGGATGGTGAGGACAAGTTGGAGGTGAGAAACTCTTGGAGGGTAACCAGAGGGTGGTTAGGTGGGAGTGCAGGGGGATCTTTGTTGGATGGTGGTATGAATTGGGACAGGCAGGGTTCAATATTGGGATTAGGTAGATTGCGGTCAGAGGGATTGGTGGCAAAGTAGTGTTTCCATCGTAGGGATCGGGAAAAGGAGAGTAGGTCTTTGACAAGAGCAACATGATTAAACTGGGGTGTAGGACTAAAGGTAAGACCTTTGGATAGAACGGAAACTTCAGTGGGGTTTAGGTTTTTTGTGGATAGGTTGACCACAGTGTTCTGGGGTTGTTTTGGTATTGGATGTTGTGGAGTGGTGGTAGGGAGTTTGGAGGGATGAGGTAGGTTCAAGAGGTCAGCTAAGCATGGTCTGGGACCTATGAGGGGCTCACGAGGAGGAACACTGTGGTTCGGATAGGGATTGGATATGGGTGCTCCAAGGCGGCAATATGATGTCAGCAGGCTGGATAGTTTGTGGAGGTGGTGTTTGGAATGCTCCTCCAGTTGCTGGAGAGCAAAGGATTCGATCTGGGAGATGGGATGTAGGTAGTTTTGGTTACACAATAGTAATATCTTACGGAGGGAGAGAAGGTAGCTAAGGGATTTATGAGCCATGGAGAGGTGATTTTGTAGGACTAGGTTCGTGAGGGATAAGGATTGCTGGAATCTGAAAAGGTGCAGGTCATTGTGGAAGCAGTGGTGGGATCCAGACAGTGGAATTTTTAATGTTAGACCGTTGGGAGGGATACCATGACTTAGACAGCATTTTAGGAATAGGATGTGGGATTGGGTTTTGGCCAGGGAAAGGGATACTTCCCTGAACTGGTACAGATAGAAGGAGCAGGGGTCCATTGGGACAGGGATGGTGCCGGGAAAGTGGAAAGTGAGGAATGATGGGAGAGACAGTGGATTATGATGAACCTGGGAAGAGGTTCCTCAACACGCAAAATACGCACCAGACACGCAAAAGTTCGTAAATTCGCGCACACAACAACACAGATACACACCCAAGCACGCAGATTCACGCCCAAGCGCACTAAATGACGGGAAAAAAAATGCAAAATCGCGAATAAAATCATGCACCAGAACGCAATATCACGCACTAAAACGGGAGATCTCACACAGGAGCAAGCAGCCCACCGCAAAAATGCGTACAAAAATCCAAACAACGCGTAAGTACGGAAATTCGTGGAAGAAAGACTGTAATGGAGCTTCTAGAACAGAAAACTCAAGACACAGGAACGTAAATTTACGTAATTCTAATATAAGTGGCTGGTGATAAAAGCTTACATGTACATATCTGTGGGCGGGCCCGTTAGTTCAAACGAAAGTGGTTCTGGCATAGTTGGGTCGTAATAAATAACTAAGGTGATAAAAAATATAAAATAAATGTATATACAGTTGACCAAAACTACGAGAAAATACACGAGGGAAAGTAAGGAAAAGTGTATTAGAATAACTGGAAGGGGGAAGAATAAGCTGCATCAACAATCGGCGTGGTTATAAAGCTCTCTGTTGAAAGCTGGCGGGATTGTTGGCTGGGAAGTCGGAATGTGACAGTTACAAAGGATTGAGAAGAAGGAAAATAGGAAAATACAAGAGTGAAGGAAATATTGATGGAGGGATGTTATAGAAAGTAGTAACAAAGGAAAAGGTTATGGGATGGAAGGAAGACCGTTAGGCAAAATATAATAATGGAAAGTCCAGGTTGGAATAAATAATATAGTGAGGACAGTTTACTACTCACCGCAAAGACGTGGCGACGAGCTGCGACAGGCACATACAAAAGACACACACATACAACACATTCAGCTATCGGCCATGGCCTTCTTCAGAAATAGAGCACTCACGCAATCACACAGGCACACAACACAGTCATACAACCATCACCTCCGACTGCCACACTTCGAATCACGCTCTGCAGCGAATCGGGGACGGGAGGGGAGGGGAGGGGGAGGGGATAGAAAGGTTACGTCACGGTGTTGGGGATGGGTTAGATGGGAATAACGAGATACAGCTTAGGAATGGAGTGGGGAGGCGGGTGAGGGGAGAAAATAAAATAAAATAAAGTAAAATAATTCATGTACACTGCGAGTGCACAAGACCACACACACACACACACACACACACACACACACACATACATACACACGATCACACATTCACACACCACTCAAATCAGGCGAGGTTTGGGATACAGAGGTAGGAACTGTAAGGTATGGAAGGGGGGGAAAAATATAATAATAATAATAATAATAATAATAATAATAATAATAATAATAATGAAGTTATCGTAGGTTGAGGCCTGGTTGATTTCGGGATCGGAGAATGTATTGTAGGGATAACTCCCATCTGTGCAGTTCAGAAAAGCTGGTGGTGGATGGGAGGATCCAGATGGCCCGGGTTGTGAAGCAGCCATTGAAATCAAGCATGTGCTCCGCTGCATGCTGTGCCACAGGGTGGTCCACCTTGTTTTTGGCCACAGTTTGGCGGTGGCCATTCATCCTAATGGGCAGCTGGTTGGTGGTCATGCCAATATAGAAAGCTGTACAGTGCTTGCAGCACAGTTGGTAAATTAAGTGGCTGCTTTCACAAGTGGCCCGGCCTCTGATAGGGTAGGATAAGCCTGTGACAGGACTGGAGTAGGAAGTGCTGGGTGGGTGGATTGGACAGGTCTTGCAGCGGGGTCTTCCACAAGGATATGATCCCTGTGGCAGTGAGCTGGGTTTCGGGGTGGCATAAGGATGAACTAGGATGTTGTGAAGGTTGGGAGGGCGACGGAACACCACTTTAGGAGGGGTGGGAAGGATCTTGGGCAGGATGTCTCTCATTTCAGGGCATGAGGATAGAAAATCAAAACCTTGGCGAAGGATGGAATTTAGTTGTTCGAGACCAGGGTAGTACTGGGTGACAAGGGGAGCGCTCTTTTGTGGATGGTTACTAGTGTTAGGAAGAGGATTTGGGGTGTGTGAGGATATGGCACGGGAGATTTGTTTGCGGACTAGGTCTGTGGGGTAGTTTCTGTTTGTGAAGGCCTTTGTGAGACCTTCAGCATATTCAGAAAGGGAATTCTTGTCACTGCAGATATGCCGTCCACGGGTGGCCAGGCTGTAAGGGAGGGATTTTTTGACGTGGAAGGGATGGCAACTGTCAAAATGTAGGTACTGTTGGTGGTTGGTAGGTTTAATATGGACGGAAGTGTGGATGGAGCCATCAGTGAGGTGGAGGTTGACATCCAGGAATGTGGCATGGTTGGTTGAGGAAGACCAGGTGAAGTGGATGGGAGAGAAGGAATTGAGGTTCTGAAGAAAGGAGGATAGGGTGTCCTGGATTCCTCCAGACGGCCCATGAACAGGTTGGCATAGGAGGGTGCCATGCGGGTGCCCATGGCTGTGCCTTGGATTTGATGGTAAACTTTCCCCTCAAAGGAAAAGTAGTTGTTAAGTAGGATGAAATTGGTAAGGGTTATGAGGAATGAGGTATCAGGCTTGCGTTCAGAGGGACGTTGGGAGAGGTAGTGTTCCAGAGCGGCAAGGCCATGGGCATGTGGGATGTTGGTGTATAGGGAGGTGGCATCCACTGTGACAAGTAAAGATCCAGGAGGCAAAGGGGTGGGAATGGTGGAGAGTCGGTGAAGGAAGTGGTTGGTATCCTTGATGTGGGAAGGTAGATTTTGGACAATAGGTTGGAGGTGTTGGTCAACTAGGGCTGAAATTCGTTCGGTAGGCGCACAGTAACCAGCCACAATAGGGCGTCCAGGATTATTAGGTTTGTGGATTTTGGGGAGCATGTAAAAGGTGGGTGTGCGGGGTGCTGCTGGGGTGAGGAGGGAGATGGATTCAGGGGAGAGTTTCTGGGAGGGGCCATAGGATTTTAGTAGGGATTGGAGATCTTGTTGGACTTTGGGGATGGGGTCAATCTGGCACAACTTGTAGGTGGAGGAGTCAGATAGTTGGCGGAGCCCTTCTGCCAGGTAGTCACTGTGATCCATAACTACAGTGGTGGAACCTTTATCAGCAGGGAGGATGATTATGTCAGGATTAGTTTTAAGGTTTTGGATGGCTCTTCTTTCTTCTGCTGAAAGGTTTGAGTTCTTGGGAAGGGACTTGGGAAAGGATGGTGAGGACAAGTTGGAGGTGAGAAAATCTTGGAGGGTAACCAGAGGGTGGTTAGGTGGGAGTGCAGGGGGATCTTTGTTGGATGGTGGTATGAATTGGGACAGGCAGGGTTCAATATTGGGATTAGGTAGATTGCGGTCAGAGGGATTGGTGGCAAAGTAGTGTTTCCATCGTAGGGATCGGGAAAAGGAGAGTAGGTCTTTGACAAGAGCAACATGATTAAACTGGGGTGTAGGACTAAAGGTAAGACCTTTGGATAGAACGGAAACTTCAGTGGGGTTTAGGTTTTTTGTGGATAGGTTGACCACAGTGTTCTGGGGTTGTTTTGGTATTGGATGTTGTGGAGTGGTGGTAGGGAGTTTGGAGGGATGAGGTAGGTTCAAGAGGTCAGCTAAGCATGGTCTGGGACCTATGAGGGGCTCACGAGGAGGAACACTGTGGTTCGGATAGGGATTGGATATGGGTGCTCCAAGGCGGCAATATGATGTCAGCAGGCTGGATAGTTTGTGGAGGTGGTGTTTGGAATGCTCCTCCAGTTGCTGGAGAGCAAAGGATTCGATCTGGGAGATGGGATGTAGGTAGTTTTGGTTACACAATAGTAATATCTTACGGAGGGAGAGAAGGTAGCTAAGGGATTTATGAGCCATGGAGAGGTGATTTTGTAGGACTAGGTTCGTGAGGGATAAGGATTGCTGGAATCTGAAAAGGTGCAGGTCATTGTGGAAGCAGTGGTGGGATCCAGACAGTGGAATTTTTAATGTTAGACCGTTGGGAGGGATACCATGACTTAGACAGCATTTTAGGAATAGGATGTGGGATTGGGTTTTGGCCAGGGAAAGGGATACTTCCCTGAACTGGTACAGATAGAAGGAGCAGGGGTCCATTGGGACAGGGATGGTGCCGGGAAAGTGGAAAGTGAGGAATGATGGGAGAGACAGTGGATTATGATGAACCTGGGAAGAGGTTCCTCAACACGCAAAATACGCACCAGACACGCAAAAGTTCGTAAATTCGCGCACACAACAACACAGATACACACCCAAGCACGCAGATTCACGCCCAAGCGCACTAAATGACGGGGAAAAAAATGCAAAATCGCGAATAAAATCATGCACCAGAACGCAATATCACGCACTAAAATGGGAGATCTCACACAGGAGCAAGCAGCCCACCGCAAAAATGCGTACAAAAATCCAAACAACGCGTAAGTACGGAAATTCGTGGAAGAAAGACTGTAATGGAGCTTCTAGAACAGAAAACTCAAGACACAGGAACGTAAATTTACGTAATTCTAATATAAGTGGCTGGTGATAAAAGCTTACATGTACATATCTGTGGGCGGGCCCGTTAGTTCAAACGAAAGTATTTTTCCCCCCCTTCCATACCTTACAGTTCCTACCTCTGTATCCCAAACCTCGCCTGATTTGAGTGGTGTGTGAATGTGTGATCGTGTGTATGTATATGTGTGTGTGTGTGTGTGTGTGTGTGTGTGTGTGTGTGTGTGGTCTTGTGCACTTGCAGTGTACATGAATTATTTTACTTTATTTTATTTTATTTTCTCCCCTCACCCGCCTCCCCACTCCATTCCTAAGCTGCATCTCGTTATTCCCATCTAACCCATCCCCACCACCGTGACGTAACCTTTCTATCCCCTCCCCCTCCCCTCCCCTCCCGTCCCCGATTCGCTGCAGAGCGTGATTCGAAGTGTGGCAGTCGGAGGTGATGGTTGTATGACTGTGTTGTGTGCCTGTGTGATTGCGTGAGTGCTCTATTTCTGAAGAAGGCCATGGCCGATAGCTGAATGTGTTGTATGTGTGTGTCTTTTGTATGTGCCTGTCGCAGCTCGTCGCCACGTCTTTGCGGTGAGTAGTAAACTGTCCTCACTATATTATTTATTCCAACCTGGACTTTCCATTATTCCATTTTGAAATATTTTACTTAAACTACTATTTTTTTCATTATTGTTGTTGCAAAATTTTCCTGTCCCTCTGTATAGTGCATAACAAGTCATATGAATCAATAAAATTTGTCATTTGCATTGTCAATATATAAATATCTGATATTTCGGCCACTGTTGCAAGTGGCCTTTGTCAAGGTGTCTGGCTGACTGTTGAATGCAAGGGATTGCTGGTACTTATATAATAGTGGGAGACGCTGTTATCGAAGTATTAGGCATTTTCTATTGATGTTTGCATTGTTTATTTCTGTTGGTGGGAATTGACAGTGACAACGGCTGAAGAAGCCTTCGTTTACAAGTAATATGAGCTTTTCTTTCAGTTAGGAAGTTATCACACATAACCTGCTAATATCTTGTGGGCAAGAGCTTCATCATAGTCCTGCATGCTGTTATTATAGTAGACATCTGGTAAATTAGACTTGAAATACAAATATTGGAATAAATTCATTGTACAGTTGAGGCATTGATCAGTCAATAGGCCCATAAATAAGACTGAAATCATTTGTAATTTTTGAGTCCTCTTCTCTAAAGATAACTGGGAAACACACACACACACACACACACACACACACACACACACACCACACACACACTCACACACAATGGGTCACCAGTTAGTTCACCCTGTTACAGGCAAAGGGTTTGTAGATGGTCATGTGGAGAAGTGAAGTAGAAGTGAGAGATACAGCAGCTTCAAAGGGACAGTACAAGTCTAATATGAATTCGGGGGTGGGGGGTATGTATGGGGATGAGGGTATAACAGACGGGCTATCAGAGATTCAACCTGACATTAATGGCTGGGCAGAATTTTACAGCAGACATCAGAGAAGGATAGCAGAAGGTTTAAAATCAGGGGTGTGTCTTTGTGTCTGAAAACAGGCTGTTGCTTCTCTGAAATTGTGTAGATTTTGTATTAAGATCTATGTCTCTGGAGTTATTTCAAGAACCTTCAGAGTTTTATACTCTCTTTTTCAGATGACATTGCTTCATTTCTATGGTTTAATAAAATATATGTTTAGAATAATTCATGTAGAATCCTTAAGCTGTTCTGTTTGGATACCCTTCCAAAAAATTGACATATTTTTCCATTGAATCAAAAGAACATTTTTAACTGCAATAATTTGTGTTTATTGCCAGTTTTCAGTCAGTCACTCACACACTAACTTCACATTTCATACATCTCAGCATTAATAAAAGCTGTCAAGGATTTGAAACAATCAAAGTTGTCAGTAGAGTATTTGCTTTTGTATTCTAATGTAATGAGCACTAACTTTTCTTGTTCATTATGGATGAAAGTCATGTTTCTTCTTTTAAGTAAGACTTACTCTAACATAAACAAAGGGTATACAGTGTAGATGCAAAAGTACCTACTTCCTCATAATGTTGTGCATTTAAAACCTGTGAATATATCTCAGAAAATAAAGGTTAAACAAGTTGCGATCTTTTTTTTCTTTTTTATGAGTCCCATAGCTTAATTTTTGTCAAGTTCCATGGATCACATTCACAGCATTTCATTGCACATGAAACAAATCAACAGTCCCAAAAAATGAATATGGTTCTAAAGTCGGTATACTTATAGCTTGTAAATACTAATTAATAAAATAAGAAATTCACTACTCATTAGCATTTAATGTTAGCATATAATTAAATGACAGCTAGTGAAAATGCATATGTCATTGTTTCAACCTCATGTCATTGCATGAACAAGAACTAGAGCTTATTCTTTCTAGCATTGCATGTATAAATTAATTTTGCACATTCCACTTAGGAATGAATCATATCATTCCCACTGCGATCAATGTATTAATCTTGACTTGAAGTGTGCAAAGTGATTGCTATTTCCTAAGGATGTGTTTTTATACATTTTATGTTATCATAATTAAGTGGTGTTCAAACAAAATCTTTGCAAATGTTCCTTATCTCTCCTCACTATGTGTGGTGCATAGTATTTTCTACATGATTTTGAGTTAGACATGTTATACAATCACACAATATTATTTGATATGGTGCTGGGGTATTATGTTAATGAATATGACAGGTAATGAGGTTTTAATGCATTTTTATCTATCTGGTTTTCAGTTGGCATGGTAAGTGCATAGCAGGTATCAATAGAATTCTACAAATTCTCTTCTTTTTGCCTTATATTTTTCAACTTGTCACTAAATTGGACAAAAGAATTTTGTTACTGGCAGATAAACAAATAGAGAAGATTGCTGTTTCTTTCTTTCCATTGTTTTACATTATTCTGCACCTATTATGGTCCTCACTCAAAATCTGCCACTGAAACATTAAAGTCATTAGGTTCCAGTATATTTCTATTGAAACTTACATCCTGTTTGTGTTTTCCTTTGCGTCCTCTTTCTTTTCCTGTTAATTTTTCACCCTTAATTATGTTTCATGGAATTTTGCAAACCTATTAAAGGACGTTTCCAAGGATAACTAAATAGTAAGTACAGATCTAATTGCCACATACTTACATCTGTATAGTGTAAGTAAAACAGATTTTAATTTAGTCATGTGACAGAATTTTTCATACCACTTAACGCAAAACATACAACATCCAGACTGTAGCTATTGCACCTACTGATATCATTCAAACTGAAGAAATGCTTTCAGTTTTTATCGTGAGAGAAAGACTTTATGATATGTTCCATTTTGAGAGCTCGAGTTTACTTATTAATGTTTAGGGGTGGATGATATAAGTACTTACAACTTGCTAAACATCATAGCTCAAAAGTTCATTGCTTTTGTAAAGAAACACATGTTATGTGGATAATGGATGTTCCACAAGTTTGTCAAGTTTATAGCTACATATAGCATCTGACATCATTGTGCATGAGCATAGTTGCTCAGCATTCAATTTTTAATTGGAACATGTTTAGAGGAGTGTGCTTTTACATCAAATGTACTGAACTAATGTTAGGACAATTTTATGCAAATTATATCTTTTGTTTACCCTTAAAAGATTTTTTTCATTGATTTTGTACAAGCAAAAATATTTTGTTGGTTCCATAAAACTTTCACATCTTGACACATGAGTAATGTTTGTGACTTTGTTGAGCTTTTTGTGAACCCTGCATATCCTGTGTTGTCAAGTGCCTCCCCTCCCTTTTTATTTTTCATTTAATTTTTTTTTTTCCAGATTTATAAGTGAATAAAAAGGTACAACATAATGATTTAATTTTTATTATATTAAAGAAATAGGTGTTTTCATATTATTGTGCAACTACACGGCATAAATACATACGGTAAAATCGGGAAATATGCATTCTTGTGTATGACAGAAATTGGAAAATTTTGCCTTAATTACTGTTTGAAATTTCTCAGCTTTTTCTTGGTAGTCAAGTCATGCTAATGATTAAAAAGTTTGGAAACATATTTTTTTTTATTCTGTAGCTTCAGATTACTACTACACTCTTCTATGAAAAACAGACATCATGGCAGCCTCTTTTCATATGTGAGTGCAAATATTCTTGGCAGGTAATTTTGTGTCTTTATTCTTAATTCATATACTTGTAAAGTGATCATTAGAATTGCCAAAAGAAAATATGAGCTATATTAGAAAATACATCTTGATGTATCCTTCTTAGACAAACCTGGAGGTTAGATAATGAGACCTTGTCAATATTTTATAACTTCTGTGCCTTATATTACTTGGCACCCAGTTGCCGTCACTGTGATTTGATATCTAATCAGGTCTGATTTATAACATAAAGTAATTAATCTTAACATTCGAGAAATAGGTAAATACAGTATGTATTCAACAATAGAATGAGGACAGTGCAAAAGATGCCACAAAGAAGTACAACGAGCTGCTACAGGCACAAGAAAAGGTCACTCAAACATACAATACTTAAATTTCTATGCTAATGAAGTCTGTTAGGCAGCAATATTCAATACATCCTGATGCTTAAACGCACATGTTATTTAAAATGTAATGCTCACTTGTTAAGGGATATGCATTACCTGTTTGAAATAGCTTCAGGGACCAGAAGTGACATTTATATTCATACTTGTCACAAATATTTACACAATTTTTGCAGAATATTTTATCATATCAGAGGATGTGATGAGGCTAGAATTTAAAACTACAACTTCAATGATATTATAATTCATCATGAGTCAAAAATATTTACTCTATTTTTGAAAGTATTTCGATTACTAAATATATGGTTAGTCAGTAAGCTAATAATACAGCTTACGTTGCTGTGAGTGAAATGAGCAGCAAATAAAGTTTTTCTTCTTCTTCATTTGTCAAAAATAGTTAATTGTTTGAGACAAGGAATGGATGGAAGACTTTGCACATCTGCAAGATGTACTGGTACTATTTATAAGTGTTTCAGTTCACGACTAACTCAGTTGTGTGACTGTTCTCTACGGGCAGGCTCTTCATAAGGATGAATGCATAAACATTAAACTTTTAGACATACTAATTTCATATTAATATTATAGAGGAAAAAATTCCTAACAGGAAAAATATATGTAAAAAAATAGAGGAAGTCTACTTACCAGGCGAAGGAGGACAGGCAGTGATACTTACAAATAAACACACACACACACACACACACACACACACACACGCAAATGCTATCTTTCACAGCCTAGCTGCTTCGTCAGGCAGAAGGGAAGGAGAGGGAAAAGGAAATGATGAGGGTTTTAAGGGAGTGGGTAAGGAGTCATTCCAATCCCGGGACAGGAAAGACTTACTTTGGGGAGAAAAAAGGAGGGTAAACAAATACACATACACCCACACATTTACACAGGCGCAAATACACCTAGGCAGACATACTGTGAAGGCAAAGAAGTTAAGCTTAATTTCATATTAAGTCATACAAGTGGTCAGGATACTTCATAAAAAGAAATATGTGCCAGTTTCGAGTTCCAGTTCCGTCACACAATTTCAATCTGCCAGGAAGTTTGAGAAATTATGTGGTTTATCACTTGAGGATAAGAGAACTTGTGAGTGATAACATTTTTGTAATATTACCATATGAGTTACAAAATAGACTGTAACAAAAACTTATACTTTGCAGTATTTCATTCTTGCCATGAACTATACAAAATTCCACAAAACAATTATATCCTTTGTCAGAAATGTTATACTTATTATTAATAATATTATTGTTGGTAGAGGCTAATTTGTACAAATTATTTTATAATCCTAACTTTTGTACAACAGATGTTATTCAAGAGCACTCTGCATTTACCTGAATCTAAAAAATTTGCTAACACCCAAAATGTATTCTCACGAGCCGCCTCCCCAATTAATTTTTAATTTCTTTCCACTCATTTAATACTTAGATGCCCTGTATTCATACCCACCATGGCCCCCTCCCCGTCCAACCCCTCCCCTTTCCTATACCCTCACTAAAGAGCATTACTGTATTTGGAGTGCGATGACCGAAGATGAACATTGTGTATCTGTGAAGTGTGATTCTGCGAATGCTCTTTCTTTTCTGATGAAGACTAACAGCCAATAGCTTAAGTATTGTATGTGTGAGTGTCTTCTTTATTTCTCTGTCACAGCTCAGTGAGTCATAAACTGTCTTCATTATATTGTTGAATTCCATCCTAGAATTTCCATTTTCTGAACTGAGTGTGTGTCATATAGGTTACTTTTTCTGAATCAGTAGCACTCTTCCTCTGTTTGATGTTGCACCATGGCTCAGTTTTTATGCTTCTATTGCCTAATGGTTCTATTTTTCTTCTGCTTTGTCTACATGGTACAGTTTTTGTTGTCAAGTGTACGTCCAGAATAGTATAGATCCATTTGGAGGAAATGAAATCTTGCTAAGGATTTAAAATGATTTTGCATATTAGAGCTGTGTACATGTAGAAAACCATAAATACTCCACAATCCACCCAAAGGTGCATGTCAGAGGGTACTCAGTACAACGACTAGTGACTTGCTTTTGTGTTCCACTCCCATATAGAACGAGGGAAAAATGAATACATGTCTGCATCCTTACAAGCCCTGATCACTCTGATCTTATCTTTGTGGTCTTTAGATGAAATGTAGATTGGTGGCAGTAGACTTGTTCTGCAGTTCGCCTCATATTCCGGCCCTCTAAATTTCTTCAACAGCGCTTCTCAGAAAAGAATATCCCCCCCAGCGACTCCCAGTTGAGTTTCCGAAGCATTTCAGTAACACTTGCACATTGATCGAATCTGCCAGTTGTTAATCTGGCTGCCTACCTCTGAACTGCCTCTATGTCCTCCTTTAAACCGATCTGGTGGGGATTCCAAACACTTGAGCAATATTCATGATGGGGTTGTACAAGTGTTTTATATGCAGTCTCCTTTACAAATGACTCACAACTTCCCAAAATTATCCCAATAAAGCAAAGTCGACTATTTGCCTTCCCCACAACTGTTCTTATACGCCGTTCCATTTCATATCACTGTGCAGCGTTACGGTAGGTATTTAATTGATGCAACTTTGTCAAGCAGCACACTACTAATGCTGTATTTGAACATTATGGGATTGTTTCTCCTACTCACCTGCATCACCTTAAATTTTTCTATATTTAGCACTAGTTGCCATTCCTCACATCACCTAGAAATTTGGTCCAAGTCATTTTGCACCCTACTACAGTCATTCAACGAAGACACTTTCTTGTACACCACAGCATCATCAGCAACAGCTGCAGATTGCAACCCACTCTGTTCGTCAGATCTTTTATATAGATAGGAAATAATAGCGTCCTATCACAGTTCCCTGGGGCACCCCTGACAATATCCTGGTCTCTGATTAATACTCGCCATTGAGGCCAACGCACTGGGTTCTAATACTCAAGTAATCTTCTAGTCACTCACATATTGGGGTACCTATTCCATAAAATCGTTTCTTTCTTAGCAGTCTATAGTGTGGTGCCGTGTCAAACGCCTTTCGATTTAAAATTGAGAAATAACCATTGTGCCTGTTGCTTGTCATCAATAGCATGCAAGTTGGCATGAGATATAAGGACAATCTGGGTTTTGCACAATTGATGCTTCCTAAAGCCATGCTGATACAGGGACAGAAGCTTTTCCCTCTCAAGGAAATTTAGTATATTAGAATTGAGAATATGTTCAAGAATTCTACAGTAAACTGATGTTAATGATATACAGCAGAACCTCATTTTTACGCTTTTCAAGGGACTTCAGTGAAATGGTGTGAAAGGCAGGAAAATGTAAAACGCAGGAAATAATGTTTTAAATGGTAAAATATGCTTACTGGATCAGCCTTGCATTTTCGTAGTTTATTTGTGACATTTGTACATAATAGGCATCTAAATACTCGCCAGGAAGTTTATTATACAATAAAGGTTATCCAAATTTTTACTATATTAAGCACCAGGCAAAATGTAATTTTATGGGAAGTAGAAATTTTTGACGTAATTTCATTCATTATAATCGAGGAAGCCGCTATTTTAAGCGCCAGGCAGAACTGGTAATTTTATGGGAAGTGGACATTTTTGACGTAATTTCATTCATTATAATCGAGAACGCCACTGCTGGGCTATGTAACATCTTCAAAATTACCTGAACTGCTTCGATAGATATCGTTTGGACGCCGCTGCCAAGCTATGTAACATCTTCAAAATTACTGCCTTTTACCGGCATTAATTATTTACGTAGTAAAACTCAAAAAGTTCCGTTCTTTTTGTATTTTTAGATGTTTCACATGACGATATTACAGAATTTATTCGCGTTCTCGAGTACAAACATATGCATACGTATTTTTGTAACGTTTGCATAGGATCGGCATCTCTCACTATTATCGCTTTTTTGAGGTTGTGGGTATTACGATACCCAACCTTGACAGATAACATTCTTTATTAATCAGAAATATGTATCACAAAAACAATGCAACTCTTTATTTTATTCTCACTTCAACAAAGCACTGGATCTGATTGTTTGAGTACACGCCAGACGCTCTGGCAAAGAAGCTAGCGGAAAGAGGAACTACACCGCCATAAATCAGCGTTATTCTCTCGTCAACAAACCATTCTGTTTCTTTGAGTACACGCCAGGGGCTCTGCCAAAGAAGCTGGTGGAAAGAGGAACTACATCGCCACAAATCGGCGCGTCGTAAGTCAACAACGAAACGCGAAATATACATTTGAATAAATGCAAAGTGTCAAGAAACTCGACTGCGAATAATTTTTAAGCGCTATACTTTATGGGGAAAGCCATGCTACCATCAATTTATGTACAATACGTCATTTTTCTTCACGAACATGCTTTCAAAAAGCGTAAAACGCAGGAAACGTGTAGATATGTTAACGCAAAAACGAGGGCGAATTAACATTGTAAACATAGGAAATTTGATGGGACTGACAAAAAATGGTGTAAATGGCAGGAAAATGTAAAAACCGGCAATGTAAAAACAAGGTTTTACTGTAAGTCTGTCATTTTGTGGGTCTGTTCTATGGCCTTTCTTATACATGGGAATTACCTGGACTTTTTCCAGTCTCTTGGTACTTTGCACTGAATCAAAGATTTGCAATAAATGCAAGCTAAGTGAGGGGCCAATGTCGCTGAGTACTCTTTGTAAAACCTGATTGTTACCCCACCTGGACCTGGTGACTTGTTTGTTTTTAACTCTTCCACCTGCTTCTCTACACCAGCTATGCCTATTACTATGTCCTCCATTTGGGAGTCAGTGCGTCCATCAAATGAAGGTATGTTTTATTGGTCCTCCTGCGTGGATGATTTCTTAAATGTTAAATTTAAAACATTGGCCTTCAGCTTGCTGTCTTCCTAACCACCCCAGAATAATCAACTAGTGACTGGATAGACTGCTTAACGATTTTACATCATGAAAAATAGCTGCACATTATCTCACTGCTAATGATTAGCTTAAAAAAGTAACAGTCTATATGAACTCATTATTAGTATGAGCTTGAGTTGTATGAAATTTAAAGAATATTCTTTTTAATATTACTATTCTTTTTATCATATTACTGAATGGCATTACAGTCCTCATGCCACGTTTACTGATTCAATGCTTACACACTGCCTTAATTGTGTTCAAAACGTTGTGCAATCTTTGTGCACTATGTGCCACCCCAGGAATGGTTTCTGAATAGACTATTCAGTTAGAATTGTGTTTTCATTTTATTCATCACCACCAGCAGATTTCAGTGCTGCTCAGTATTGTAAATACGGAACTCTATTGCTAAAGCCGTATAAATCAAAAATATTTATTCTGATTCCATAATCTTTGGACAAATGAGGATTTCCTACTTGGAAATGTGAAATATGTACACATTTACAGCAAAATTATCCAGTGTCACTCATCAGTTTGACATGATAATGGCTGCACCATACTTGCAACCAGAACACAGGCATATCTTTGGAGAGGCCAGGCAAATTTGCAGGTTCTGAAGAGGTGCAACAGCCTTTTCAATAGTTGCTGGATGAATTCAAATATCTGATATGGACTACTAACTACGATGTCATCATTATAAAAAATGAGACTGACATTCCATAGATCAAACCATGGAATGTTAGATCCCTTAAATATCAAAAGGGAAATGGATGTTAGATATTAGTGGGTATTACCGAATTTTAGTGGCAGGATAAACAGGACATCTGGTCAGGTGAGTACAGGATTACAAAAACTGTTTGGAGTAATGCAGGAGGAGGTCTAATAATAAATAAGAAAGTAAGACTGCAGATAAGCTACTGTGAATTGCATAGTGAATGCATCAAGGTAAATATAAAACCTAGACCTAGCACAGTTGTACAAGTTAATATGCCAACTTGTCTGCCGATGACTAGGAGGGGGGAAAAAGTATGATGAGATAAAAGAAATTATTCAGATAGTTAAGGAAGAAGAAAAATTGATTGTGATGGGGTACTGGAATTCAATAGTAGGAAAGGGAATAGAAGGAAAACCATTGAGTGATTATAGACTGGGACGAAAGGAATAAAGAGAGAAGTCACCTGCTAGAATTTTGCCCAGAGCATAGTTTAACCTTTACTAACACTTAATTTAAGATTTGTGAAATAAGTTATATATGTGGAAGAGACCAGGAGATGCCAGAAGGTTTCATATTGATTTTATAGTTTAAGACAAAGATTTGAGAACCATGTTTTAAACTGCAAGACATATCAAAAGGAGATATAGAGTCTGACTGTATCTTATTGTTTATGAACTGGGAGCTGCCAAAAGGTAGAAAAGTAAGTGATGGGAAGAGCATAAATTGAGGGAACCTGCAGTTCTTGACTTTCAGAGGGAGCATTAGGCAGTTATAGACTGCAACGAAGGATAGAAACATGGTACAAGATCAACGGTTAGAGGTGACATGAAATAATTGAGGCGGCAGACGTCAAGCTAGTAGAAATCCTTCAGTATCACTGGGGATACTGAATTTTATCTGTGAAAGGAGGAAATATAAAAGTATGAAAGAACGGACACAACATATATATAACTTACACAAGAAGCGATTACGGGTAATGATACTTTCTTGAGTGCGGAGGCACTGCTAGCCCTTTTCTCTTATGGGAAGCAGTTTGGAAAAAAAAAAACTGAGTTTGAGTAACATTAGGCAAAGGAATTTGAGAATATGTACCTGACAGGAGGCAAGCTACAGTAGTTCATGCATTTGTGATGATCCCTGTGTCCCCAGTGGTGTTGCCATCAGCGCAACTTTTTAGTAAGACCGGGTTCGAATGTCAGCTGGGTACACATTTTCAACTTCACCCGTTCACATTGTCATATATTCTGCGAATATACATTCATATTTCCTCATCTCTCCGGTCTCCCACCCTTTATTTGCCCCCCCCCCCCCCTCCCCCTTAAACACGTCTCCCGCCCCTGAAGTTTTCACCGTGTCCTCGACTAGTTCAAACTTGGTCTTCTACAGTTTCCCTGGATTTTCCAGGTCCTTCCCTTATATAAATGTGGTTTATTCTGAGGGTTATATGTTCAATCTACAAGCAAGGATGTCCACAACTACAGTGTGGTCCACTATCAGGATACTAATGCGTAGTTTCGCAGTAAAAGTGACTCCACCCACCTTAGTTATTTATGGTATTCAGAGTTGCAAATGTTCCATTGCCTCAATGGTATCCAGCACTTGATAGCTTTTCCTTTCACCCTACAAACAGTGCTGAGCCGAAGTGGATGGTCAGTACCATAAAGACCCATTTGTGGAAGACGATGGGAAGTGTGCCACTAGATGAGACCCTACCACTTTTTTTTAACCATGGCCACACCAGCTTGGTAAATGGGTATATCCAAGTGGTGCTTCTACATGGGTAAGAGCTTTTTATTGTTAGATATCTTTCCCACTTCCCCCTCCCCTTCCCCCAACAGTCACAGGTTTATGCCCTGTTTCCGAAAAGACATCGTCTTGGTTTGGGAGGAAACCTGGGGTGGACATAAGGAGTGATGTTTAAAAATAAGGAGTGACACTTCTCTGACGTTGAGTTTGTGGTCAACATATTTATGAGACACAGAAACTAATTGACAGCAACATGAATATAGCCAGATACCAACTACAAAACAAACTCGTGAGTCTACGACTAATACTGACGCAATCAGCATTTCCTCCCTGCACCATGATTATTACTGAAGATCAAAGCAGTGTCCACCTTCCACTGTGCAGGAAGAGCAATCAATGAAAGTAGAACCAATTCATCCAATGTCAGCCTATCAGCTGACAGAAAATATTGACGAAGAGGGCTCACATTGCATGTTGCCTTTGGTCTTAGTAGCTACAACTAAGGACAAGAATATGACAATGGAATGGATGACTGTGCTTCCAATGTCTCATGCACACCTTCTTCAATGTTTAAGGCACGTACCTGGGCACTATCAGCTGTAGCTGCCCACTAAATGGAGGAGGGATTTGGTGTCCACATTTGGAGATGAGGCTGTGATGCCAAATACTTTGGTATTTGTATATGCCAAGGATGATGCGGAGGTATTAATGCCCAACCTACTATACTGCTCACCAATGAAGTGTTCCTGGCTGCAGCTGAGAGAGCACATCTGTGCCACTTTCTTTGGAGTGTTCCATAGTGGTCCAAGCTAGGAATTACGTTGGCTGCTAATTTGAGGCAGTTATGTGTTCGCTAGTGAAAATGCCACATCAGTTGATATTTAGTCACACTGTGTTGCACCCTATGTTGTTTGTTCTACTTGTTTCCCTTCTTTGGATTTCATAGCTGTGATGTTGACAATCTGATTTGGACATGGGTGGGATCCAGTTGGTTTTTCATGTTGTTTTGTTGTTGTTTACTTTGGCTGTCTTGGCCAGTAGCAGTGTGGTTTACTGGATCACATTTTACACTTTCATGTTTGTACCCTGGTACGGGCTACTAAAAGTAGCACCAACAAACAGATCGTTGTCATTGGCAGAGGATCATGTAAAGATGGCTCCACCCCTTGTTATTAGCAAGAGACATAACAGAATTACACCTAAGATGGAATATTTGTCGAAAAATGACACCTTTAAGCCATTGGATGTATGGTCATTTGTGTGATAATTTGGTTCCTGTACAAATTGAGGTGGTAGTTACAACCTGCAATAATTTTAAAATGTATGATAAATAACGTATAGTATGATTCTTTAAAATATTGTACTGGCACTGTTGTATAACAAGCATATTTCTTTAGAACTTGTCAAAGAGGACACAGTAATCGATGGTAAGGCATCGACTAAAACAGAGGTGATATCGGGCGTTCCACAGGGTAGTGTTATTGGTCCTCTGCTATTCCTTATTTACATAAACGATTTAGGGAAAAATCTAAGTAGCTCTCTTAGGTTGTTTGCAGATGACGCTGTCATTTACCGTCTAGTAAAATCATCTGAAGATCAAAACCAACTGCAGAATGATCTGAATAAGATATCAGTATGGTGTAAAAATTGGCAATTGACTCTAAATGATGAGAAGTGTGAAGTCGTCCACATGAGTACGAAAAGAAATCCATTAAACTTTGTTTACAACATAAATCAATCAAATGTGAAGGCCGTAAACTCCACAAAATACCTAGGAATTACTATTACTTCAGACCTAAACTGGAAAGAACACGTAGATAATATCGTGGGAAAGGCGAACCAGAGACTGCGTTTTATTGGCAGAACCCTTAAAAGATGCAACAGAACTAATAAAGAAACTGCATACACTGCGCTTGTCCGTCCATTTTTGGAGTATTGTAGCCAGTGTGGGATCCTTATCAGGTGGGTTTGACAGAGGACATCGAAAGAGTCCAAAGAAGGGCAGCTCGTTTTGTATTGTCACGATACAGGGGAGACAGCGTTACGGAAATGATACAGGATCTGGGATGGGAATCATTACAACAAGGGCGCTTATCGCTGCGGCGTGTGCTACTTGCGAAACTCCAGTCGCCAACATTCTCCTCCGAATGCGAAAATATATTGTTGACTCCCACTTACATAGGTAGAAATGATCGTGAGAATAAAATAAGAGAAATCAGAGCTCGAACAGAGAGATTCAGGTGTTCTTTCTTCCCGCGAGCTATTCGAGAATGGAGTGGGAGATAAATAGTATAATTGTGGTTCGATGAACCCTCTGCCAGGCACTTAAATGTGATTTGCAGAGTATCCCATGTAGATGTAGATGTAGAACCAATCCTCCCCCTTTCCCCCTCAGACATACAATTTATACTTCTGTAGTTTTCCTAAAGAATGATTCCTCCCTGAAAGATGTGCCCAATTTTATTGCTTGTTCTTTTGTAATAAAAGTTTGCGCTCTTCCTCTAATGATTGTGTCAAGACAGAAATTAAACTCTGTTCTTCCTGTTTTGAGTGACAGGTACAGAGACAAGACGTTGGATCTTTTAGCTTAGCTTTTGGAGAGAGAGATTGCTTCTTATTTTCTGCATAAATGAACAAGGTGCTGTAAGTTGTCAAGACACTGGACTTGCATTGAGGAGGACAGTGATTCAAATCCCCATCAGCAATATCAATGTGTTTTTACTGTGGTTTTCCCAGCTAACCTACAAGAACCAAATTTTATTTATTTGCTTGGTTACTGGAAAATGCTTTAACTATAAAATACTGGTTATCTTTGTTATAAGAATAAAGAATTGAATATTTTCATTCTTTGTGTGTTTCTAAACTATGGACTTGTGGCTCAAATATGTTAAATTCCAATGCATCACTTTTTCTAGGCTCTTTTCTGGCCCCTCATGTGACATTTTGGCCATCCTTATTTAGGTTTGCCATGATTTCTCAAAATCACTTCAGTGATATGCCCGCACTGCCCCTTTAAAAGAACATGGGTGACAAAATTTAATGAGTTGTGTTCTCTGATTCCAATGACTATCAAGTCAACAGGATAATAATCTTTCTTTATTTCTTCCTTCCTTCCTTCATGTGATATTTAACCTGGATGTAAAATTGGTAATTTGCACCATGGTTTGCACTGCATGTATGACCTTTTCCAGGTGTTGCAGAAGGCAACACACATAAAGCCTCTGATATCACTGTGTCTGGTAAAGCTCTGACATTATCAAATTACTTTTAGTTTGTTACCTAATTTAATTTACATATTTCAGTAAATATTAATGAACAAGAAATGGATTACAGACATCACAATAGTTAAAAAGGTCACTGTTCATTGCAATATGGGGTATGAAGAGTTTCATCTGTGTTTTATGTCTTACAGTAAGGTAGTAAATATTAAATACCCAAAGTGTGTGTAATTATAAATGACTGTCATGTCTCCTTCATTACTTATATGTGTCAAGATGTGAAATTCAATTTTTACAAGTCAAGGCTACCTGAGAATGAAATTATAGTTTGCTGTAAATCGAGCTGCAATTAGAGAAATAAAAGTTTTCTTGTTTATAACAACATGCACCATTGCTTAGGATTCTGTGTCATTGAGTAAGTATGATCAAATAAATGAATTTATTGCAGTTGTGATGGTGGTGGTTTCTTTATTAAAATAATGTACATCTTTCACATCATTGAGACTGCACCTCACTTTTCTCATTTTTTCAAATGAAAAATGCTGATTCTTATGTATCTTGTATTCATTATTTATTTGCACATTGAGAATATGCTAACTGGATTGAAATGAAGCAGCATAATATTATATCAAGAAGTTTAACCAGTAAGTTATAATTTTTTACTTGCTTACTGTTACTTCATTGTTGTTGAAATTATTCTTCAAGTTAAATACAAAATCTTGGTGAACTAGAAGCTTGCTATCATTATTCACAAACATGTCAAGAAAACATTAATTTGGGGAGGGGGGGGGGAGGGGCACTCTAAACCATTAATGCAGTGTTTCAGGATGTGAGTGGTGAGACCCAACTTCCAAAAAAACAAACAAAATTATTCAGAGACTTGTATAGGTCACAAATATCAATGATGTATAATGCAGACTGAAGTATCATATGAAAACCTGTAAACAGGCTGAGAGACCCGGGTGCAAATCTAGGTCTTGGTACAAATTTTGACTTGATACATCAGTCTGCATATTCACAACAAACAACTTAAGTTTAATGAAAACTTTTGTGTAGGCATGGACATTTCTACTATGTATTGTAAACAAGATGAAATCAGCATTTTTCATGCATCAATCATTGCATGTATTTCATTCACTCATAGACTTAACAGAGTTAGTATCCTTGAAATATCTTAGAACAGCTTTATAGTTGTGTGTGCCTTTTTTTATTGTTTCTTCCTTTGTAAATGCCTTTTATGTTTCATGCCTGGTAAATGAGTGTGCGTGTGAACCCTGTTCTTTCCTTTGATTTATTATGTCAGATGCAATTATTAGAAACAGCTGTAAAAGTGTGTAAAAAAGAAAACTTATTTATCATATACAGTTGCAGTAAAATGTATTCAATATATAGTTACCATGATGTACTGCGCTTTCTGGCCAGATGCAGTAAACTGTACTTCAGTCCTCATAACTTTCAGCTGAGATGATTGCTGTTTGGCTTTTATATCTTATTTTATTACTTCAGGGAAAAATACAATTGCATTGATATTGAAATTTCAGATGTATTTAAAGAACATTTTGTGTAGCTGTCTTTTGTCTAGGTTATGTTTGGTTATATCATCATAAACAGTGTTTAAGGAAACAAGTATAAAACAATTATTAAATGTTGTACAAATTTCTGGAAATTTAAGGAGACAGTAAACAGCTTTGTGCCAGCTACTGAAAGTAAATGGTGAGATATGCTGCACTGATATCCTTATTGTCTCTTATGTTTTTAACTGCCTTATAAAAAGCTACATATAGTGATTTTAGTGATTTACAGTTGTCTTCATAATTTTTGTTGTTGTACACGATGTGGAATTCATAACAAAAAATAAATTTTTCTGTCATTGCTATTCAGATTTTAGTGGCACATTGGTTGGCAGTTAATGAGTAGAAATTGCGTACATTGGTTGCAGGTTCATGTTCACAGTTGCAAATCGCACACCCATTTTGAGGATGATTCTTAGTAATTTAGACTACTACTTGAAAACCCTTTCATTCCTACAAAGCTTGTGTTGTGTTTCATTTTGAAATGAATAGATTCACTTACTTTTATTTATAGTTTGTTAATCAACCATTATATGACTGTTAATTTGTACTACCCTAGCTTACAGTGAATATCAAATTTATGCCACCCAAAAGAGTTATGTAAAAAACTTTTATTACTAAACTTGATACAGTTTTCCTCTGAAGGGCAGCATTACTGCTTCCTTTATTAGCAACAACTTATGAATATGTTTATCATCTAAAGTCTCTACCTTTCATTTTTGTTATGTTCTCTTTATAAATGTAAGGCCCCATCAATGTTGATTTACCACAATGTTGGAAATATTCAAACCACATTCACTATTTTCCACACCTATGTCCATTTCCAGATCTTTATTTCTTTTGTTGGTCTATGTGTGCCACCTGGATGTAAAACACATTCAGTATGAGCCTACAATAGCAAGTACAAGCTTTTCTTTGTCAGATTTGGAGTATTGCACACATCTACTAAATCTAGTTTAACAGTAGGAACATTCAATTAATTATGGAAATTGTCTACTGAGCTTCAAAAATAATGTGCAAAAGAGAGAGGTTGGCAAACCAGTACGTAACCATAGTTTGCTACCATTGATAATACACACAGAGAGGGGAGGGGGAATTCCATGAGGCAGTGAAAGTAAAGGTTTATACTAGCTTTCAGAAAATTATATTTCTTTTATCAGGTAGGAAAGATAAAAGGGACAGAAGGGAAAGGTTACTCATAACGTAGGTCATGAGGTGGGTTGGGTGAATTTGCATGAGATGTTGCATCTTCAGAGAACGTCAATGCAAACCAAAGAGGATTGATCGAGAAGTGAACCAAATAATGCTGAGTGGCAGGGAATGGGGGTGAGTTGTAGATATAAAAATTAATTTAAAAGGTAAGAATAGAAACTCACACACACACACACACACACACACACACACACACACACACACACACACAAGGGGGTGGGGGGTGAGACTACTAATGAATAAGTGAGTCGTAGATGGCAGAGGGAGGGAGTTTAACATAATTGTAGACCAGGAGGATGGTGGGAGGAGAGGATGTGTTGGAGGTCAAGTCCCACCTCCATAGCTCTGAGGGACTGGTGCTAAGGGCGAGTACCCTAATGGCACATATGGTGTAACCTGTGCCAAGGTCAATGGAACCATGATGGAGGACATGATCTACCACAGGATATTGATTGTCTCCTTGGCAATCAGTCCATTTGCGACCATTCATCTGCTCAGCCAATCTGTTGGTCATCATATAAACATAAAAGGCTATGCAGTGGACACAAGTCAGTTGGTAGATTACATGTATTGTTTCATATGTCACCTTGCCTTGAATTGTGTAGGTTTTTCCTGTGGTGGGGCTGGAGTAGTTGGTTGTGGGAGGTTTTCCAGTGTCGTCAGTTGCAGGGGTAGGAGCCATTAGCTAGGGAGGGTGGATTTGGTATGTCATATGGTTTGACAAGGATGCACAGCTTTTTATGTTTGTATGATGACCATCCAGGGGGATGCCCTCCATCATGGTTCCAGGGACCTTGGCATGTCTTACACAACACAAGGCATTTGGATACTGGCCCCTAGCACCAGTCCCTCAGAGCTGCGGAGATGGGAACTTTCTCTCCAACACATCCTCTGCTCCTGCCATCCTCCTGGTGTAAACTTATGTTAACCTCTCTCCCTCCGCCATGTGCAACTCACTTATTCATTAGTAATTCCCCTCCCACCCCACACCCATGCACGCGCGTTCACATGTGTGTGTGTGTGTGTGTGTGTGTGTGTGTGTGTGTGTGTGTGTGTGTGTGTGTGTGTACTAATGGTGGGACTAAACTATGGTTTTCAAAGGAACAGTAGCTCTGAGTTGAAATTAATAGTTGTTTGTATGTAGTTCTGTAAAGCATAAAGCAAACTGTGCAAATTTAGTTGTCTCAACAAGAGTCAAATGCATTGTGAAAGCAACTGATGCTTTTTCTTCTGTTGCATATTCATGACTAATTGTATTGTAATAGTCTTCTTCACCCTAATCAGCAGCCACTCAAATGTCAATATTAGTGTGATTTGGTTTGCATTTTCATGTTTTGGGCAAAATTATAAGTTTTAGTTCCATGTTTTCGTGGTATCCTCAATTTCTTCTTTTTGTAATCAGCATTACCAAACAGAAATCAAGAGTGCACTGTCATTTTTCCTGATTGCCTTAGTTACCGTGAAGTGAATTTCTTGCATGAAAAACATGGATAATTTTGCTTTTGTGCCACACATTTTCATGTTCCCTTTAAAATCTACACCTGTACTGTGGTTACAACAGCTATGTCTTATGCATAGAATATGAATATTGTATTATTTGACCATTTATTCACTTCTTTGAATAGGCATCCTTCTAATTCTCAAATCAGTTGGGAAACAAATGTGTGACCATGTGTGAAATCATATCTCCTAGCATTAGCTTTCGAAAGGTTGATTGCCTCGTTGTTAGCTGTTACTCACAAATCTTCGTATAGCAGGAACTGTAGTTATTTATCATCTGTGCCATTTGTTGATTGCATATGTGTATTTTTGTACACACATCATAGAAATGATAGAATAATTAATATTTCCTAAATGTTGGTTTGTGTGATTCAACTTGTTACATTCTGGAGAAAATGGAAAGTTGACTTAGTATCAAATATGTTGCAGCAACAGTGCCTTTGATCAGTAACCATCTCTGTAATATCAGTAATAGTTTATAATATTAGGAATAGTAGCAACTCACCATAAAGTAGATCACTAAGCTGCAAAGGCACATAGAGGTGGAGGGACACAATCACATTCAAAAAACTTAAATTTGTTACAGTGACCTTCATCAGAAAAAGAGCATACATACATTCACACAATCACTTGTGCACACACAAGTGCTGTTTATGGCTGTTGTGGTCCTATTTGTGTCTTATCAGTAATATTTTTGAGAAGGATGGGCTGCTTACTCACCACAGAGACTTCTGATGAGCCGCAGGTATAAATAATAGACAACGACATTATAGCTTTTTGGCCTTTTAGGCCTTTGTCAGTTAAAGACACACAAACACACACACACACACACACACACACACACACACACACACACACACACACACACACACACAGACATGACAGTCGCCTCCGGCCGCTGTGGTCGATCGGCCGGAGACATCGGTCATGTGTGTGTGTGTGTGTGTGTGTGTGTGTGTGTGTGTGTGTGTGACAAAGGCCTAAAAGGCCAAAAGCTATAATGTTGTTGTCTATTATTTGTACCTATCTGCAGCTCATTGAACATCTCTGTGGTGACTAAGCAACCCATCCTTCTCAAAAATATTATTGAATCCTTCCTGGAATTTCCATGGTTTGATTTTATCTTATCAGTAACTGAGATGGGTAAGGATGCAGGGTAAGGGTGGTGATAGAACATTCCATGCTATCTAGAGGAGCCTAAATTCAGTGCAATTTGGGATGCAGTGCAGGGACTGTGCAGGGAACGAAAAGGGGAGTTCATGTGTGTTTAGTAAAAAAAAAAAAAAAAAAAAAAAAAATATTTTAAAAATTTACAAAGAGAGACATGAAATGGAAAGAGATCTAGGGCTGGGGGAGAAGGGCACAAGAGGCAGTTGGTCACAGGTTTTGGGGATTATAGGTTACTTTAGGTTGAGGGCAGGATGATTTCGGGCCTTATAATATGTTTTAGGGACAACTCCTACCTTTTCTGTTCAGAAGAGCAGGTGGTGGAGGGGAAGATCCAGATGGCCCGAATTGTAAAGCAGCTAATGAAATTGAGTGGGCTATGCTCAGTTGCATGCTGTGCCACAGGATGGTACATCTTGGTTTTGATAACAGTTTGACAGTGGCCATGCGATCTGGTGTATGTCTGGTTGTTAGTCATACCAATGTAAAAAGCTGTCCAACGCTTGCAGCAGAGTTGTTAAAGCTGCTTTCACAGGTAGCTCGGCCTCTGATGGGGTAGGATAAACCTGTGTTGGGACTGGAACAAGAAGTGCTAAGTGGGTAAATTAGGCAGGTATTACATCAGGCCCTTATAAAGGTATATGATTCCTACAGTAAGAGTTTAGTAAAGTTGTTGAGGTTGGTTGGTTAACAGAACACCACTTTAGGAGAGATTGGAACCACCCTCTCCCTGCACTGTGTTCAGGCACATTTCCCACCTGTGGGTTCCCTTACTCTCTGCCAATCATTTTATCCTCATCCTTGTCATGCATCCTTCCCCCTTCCCTCCTCATTCACTGTTACAATGCGAGTTGGGCCATAGTGGCAGTCATGTGTACATGACTTATGCCCGAGTGATTGTGTGAATGTGTGTGTGCTCTTTTTTTCTGATGTAGGCTGTGGCTGAATATTCAAGTTGTGTGAATGTTATTGTCTTTTCTACATATTTGTCTAAGGCTCAGCATTCATCTTTATGGTGAGTTGCTTCCTATTCTCATATTATTGACATTCTTACTTGGAGTTTCCATATTTAGATCAGTGGCAGTTTGTTACAATATAAAAAATTATGACTCTTTCAGTTTCAACATAAGCCATTGATTATCATGCAACCCTTAGTGACCATAATTTCTGCCTGAATCAATATGTTCACACATTCATATAGCTAATACTAAAACAACGTAGATAATTATTGTAGGCTGTTCTAATTTCCCATGCAGCGGTACAGTATGATAACACACTGGATTATCTAGTTATTTATTTTGTGTATTAGTCTAATTCAGCTGCTAAAGAATTATTATTTTTTATTTTTTGGATCAAACAAATTCTCAAATACATTGGTTACACATAAAAAGCCGGCCGCAGTGGCCGAGCGGTCTGCAGCGCGCCAGTCAGTCTGCACGGCCGGGGGCTCGAATCCCCCCTCGGGCATGGATGTTTGTGTCGGGGACTGATGACCCCGAAGTTAAGTCCCTTAAGCTTAACAAAAGTTTGAATGTTTTTGAACATATAAAAAGAATCCCTAGCTGTTTTTTAATTTTTTTATTTACTTTTAATTTTATTTATTTTTTAATTGAGGGAGGAGAAGTATTAGTTACTTGTAGGAATATCCTTTTGGCATTTGAATGTGTGCACATTTACCATGTATTAGAACTTTGAGAACCAGGAGTCAGTTCTTCAACAGCCCACAGATAAGGAGAACACTGTTGAGTGTCCAAGTAAACAGATGGTTTATAGATATGAGAAAAATTAAACTCGTATCTTTACCTGCTAAGATATTGTTTAAGATTAGAGTGAGATAATGGCTGAACTTTCCTAACAAAGACAGACCGTTCCTGAAAGATGTACAATCCATGTAACCCATCTATGTTTTTTCCCTACCAATACTTTTTTTTTAGTGACCATAAACCGCTCTCATGTTTAGTTTTCAAATTTCCCTGTACATTAATCTCGCCATTTGTTGTGTGGTAACTGGTACATGTTAGCTGTCTGTCTATTTTTATTTCATGTTGCGATATTAATGCCATCTTGTGGCATTAATACACTATTAACTTGTTTTGGACCAGCAATCAAACAGTATTACCTTCCATTCTCCTTTCAGCATTATACTTATTACATAATATTGGCCACCTTACAAATTTGTGGCCTATTTCACTAATTTCTATTTGCCCAGTGTCTCATCCTTGTACATATGTGTGCATGATAACATTTTTCTTCAACTGCCTGTTTATTGTAAAAAATATCTGCAAACAAATTTAATTATGTTCTTTTTCCTCTTCTTCGTCCTGTTTGCACAGAAACGACGAACGACGACCTTCTCGAAGAAGAAAGCATCAATACAGGACAGTTCATCTGAAAGGTACTAATTTATAATTTTTAATATGTATCCATTTCTCTGCATTTGTGCACATATTTTCTCTGTGAGATATGTTTAACAAGTAGCTTTACCTATTTAAATGTAACATTTTTGCTTTCTATTTTTAGCGCTTCTGAAGTTGAAGAAAAGTTTGCAAAGAAGAATACATCTGAAAAAGTGGAACGTCACCATAACAGAAACCGTGGTCCATCTCCATACAGTAATCATCGAAATCCTGTTGAATCAAGTTCACGTTCAGTGGAGAAATCTTCATCAAAAAGTAATTCTCATGATCTCACTAGCAAATCTGACAGCAAGAAGGACAGAACAGATCCCAGAAACAAAAAAACACTTGACACAGGGCAGGAAAAGAAGCAGAAAGAAAGAGAAAATAGGAAGAGGAGAAACAGCATAGAAGTTTCACCTGAAGCACGATCACGACAGTCATTATCTCCCCTTTCAAAGAAAAGTTACAGTAGCAAAAAATTTCAACCACCACCATCACCAAAGTCAAAACATGGCTATCGAAGATCTAAATCTCCATCCACAAAGCAGCATAAATCTGCTTCCATTAGAAGAAGCAAATCAAGATCACCAGTAATGAAAAGTGTGCGGTCTAAAGAAACCAAGTCATCACAACGGCCTGCATCACCAAAGGCCAGGCATCAGAAGTCAGGAAGTCATTCAAGATCAGTGTCACCTCGACGCTCTGTTCCTGACATTAAAAGGTCATCACGAAAGTCTATTTCTCCTAGGCATAAGAGGAAAGATGCACATAGATCAAGAAGCAGGAGCAGATCACATTCAGTACCAAGAATCTATAGTAGAAACCACAAAAGATCTAGGAAGAGCTCCTCTGATTCACCTATTTCCCCAAAACCTGGACATTCCTCAAGGCATCGGTGTAACAGTGAAACGCGATCACCGTCCCTCAGAACCAGCAGATCACGAACTCGCAGAGACCGAAGAAATTCTCCAAAAATGTCATCAGTTTCACCCAAACAAAAACATTCAAAGTATTCTACATCTCCAACACTGAAAAAATTGATACATTCGAGGAGTAAATCAAAATCCCTTGAACGGAGCCAGCCAGCTGCCAAAATACGTAAGTCATCATTGTCACCTAAGCCTTCTGCACTCTTGAGGTCTAGGAGTAGCAGTAGATCCCATACACGAAACAGGAAGTCACCTGATAATATAACAAAACAAAAGGGCTCAAGATCACCATTTAACACAAAGAGCAAAGAACGAAAACATCGAAGCAGGAGTAAATCACCGGCAAAGAATCACCACAGTAACAAATCTCCCAGAAGAACTAAATTGAAAAAGGCACTGTCTCCTGAAAAGCCTGATGTCAGCACATTGAAAAAGAATTCACCATCTGTTCAGAGTAAGAAGCAGACAGAGATTTTGAAACCAAAAAGAAGCAACAGTGTGAGTAGCGATAGCAGTTCTGCTCAGACAAACCTGAGTTATTCACCGATAGAGAAATACCCAGAACGTTACCAGGATGTTTTGGACACAAAGACAACCAATAAAAAGAACAACAGTGCTTCCAAATCTCTAAACAAACTGTCAAAAAGGAAGAATTCCAGGCACAAGTCAAGGTCTCACTCTCATTCTCCATCTCGAAATCGGAGGGTTGCAGCAGCAGTTATACCAAGGGTTCGGCTTAGATCATCTAGTGGAGAAGAAGATGATGATGATGAAGAAAAAGATACCAAAGAGAAGGAAGAGGATAATCGGGAAATGGAAACACTTAAACTCTTGAAATCTGGTCTTGCTGAAAAGGCAAAAGAATCACTGGAAAAAAAACTAACAAAATCATCACCTGAACATCAGAAACTGGAAGAATTGGTTAACAAAGATATTGAAGTTGAAAATGAAGATAGAAAAGATGATAAGGACAGTATTCCAGTTTCAAGTTTGGAGGACTCTGTTTGTGACATAGCTCTACCTCAAAAAAATCAGACCTCTGATGATGATGACGATGATGCTAATAATACCACTGCATCAGATCATGGAAAACCTGATGAAATCCAAAAGTCCCCTGTACGTGACCCTAGTCCTCCAAAGGAATCTGATCTCTCTGTCATGCCAGATTCAATTCCAAAACCACCAGGATCACCACCAGCAAAGAAGCCTTCTGAAATTGCAATCAAATCAGAACCTGCTGATGACACCACTCCTGCATCTAATATGGAAGTTTTTCTGGAAACTTTGAAGTCTCAGCTTAGGAACTCAAACTCTCCCCCACAGAGACTCAACCGACATACAAATTCCAGTAGCAGGTCACGTTCTAGATCAGAATCACCAGAGCATAGTGTGAAGACATCTCACAAATCCAGAAGTTCATCTCGTTCATCATCAAGTCACAGGTAAATAGTTGTGATTTTTATTTAGTGTACATATTAGGAATTGTAACACTCTTTCCATCCCCATCCCCACCTCTCTCTCTCTCTCTCTCTCTCTCTCTCTCTCTCTCTCTCTCTCTCTCTCTCTGTGTGTGTGTGTGTGTGTGTGTGTGTGTGTGTGTGTGTGTGTGTGTGTCACATATGAATCAAATCCTTTACAGATTGTGCAGCAGCTGAGTCATGTTGAATCCCTTGCACATGGCTTCTGCATGCATCAGTCAATAGCCCTCAGTAAGACAGTTATGGTTGAAGTGTTTATCATACAGAAACACAGATAAATGTCATGTCATGAGAGAATGGCAAAACAAGGAAATTGTGTTTATCCCTACCTATCTATTGCCGTATGACTTGTATGGTGGATTGTTCAAAATGCCTACATATGTGGCCACAAAACGTGTCAGAAGTGTGTTCAGAAAAAGATCCTGATAGAGATACACCGGAGACTATTTCACAGGTTGTGGATCAAAATTGCTTCCAAACCGGACAAGAATTGCCACAGGCAGTGAATGAAGGTTCATTCCAACGTGTTAACTAGAGAATATTACAATGGGAACATTCAGTTGACATCTGCTTGATGAGCATGCTATTGATAACCCCCATTTCGCAAACAACAACTACAGCAGAGTTTATTGGGCTGGAAGAATGTGTAACTTGTATTCCAAGCACTCCCCCATTCTTATTACATTTTGACTGGCCTGCAAAATCAATTGACTTAAATCCCATCGAAAATTTGTGGAACATGTTTGAACAACAGTAAAATCATAAACATTAGCATCACCTCAATTTGGTGGAATTAAACAATAATATCCTCAAGGAGTTGTTTAACCTGGGTGTGATATATGTCCAAAACCTTTTGGAATCGCTTCTTAGCTGAATCCAGGAGATTATCATCTACAGGGGTGGAATTACACAGTGTTAAATTAGGCTTGTGGAGACTTCTCTAAGGCTGACAATTTTTTTGTGGGTGAGATTAGTGTGTTCCAACATATTACTGAATTTCCTAGTTGTAAACTATCTCTTGCATGTTGCTGAACATAAATTATCCAATTTTCTATTAGCAAATTTGGTATTTTATAAAGTAGTAGTCAGACTGACATTCAAGCATTAATGTGTTTAACATCAGCTAGGTGAAAAATTTTGGAAATGGAAGAACACAGTTTGCTAGGACTTTTGCATATAGTTTACATTTGAAAAAGTTGACAAACTGTCCTTAATTATCACTTGAGTATTTTAAAAATAGTGTCCTGTGAAAATGTCAACTAAGATCAAGTATGAAATTGAAGTGAAAGCAGAGAACATGGTTGACAAGAGTCGAAGAGACTGAAAATAGAGCCCTTGCTCCACAAATCAAGAACAACATGCAGAAAGACATCCACTTGCAAAGTTAATTGCTCATGCTGTGAGAAAGAACTCAAATCACCAAGCTGATGAAGTAGACATCAGAATAATGAAAATTGTGCTACATGTGGGTGCTGCATCATCATATTATTCTGACTCACTTTTTGCAGTCATCGCCTGTCACCGAGAGCCTAGTGTTAGTGTGTTAATTTGGGTCAGCTGTTGTATGATATAACACATATGAAATCTGATTGATGAAGAAGGGCTCACCATTGTTGGAACTGATGCAGGTAGTTTTTACAAACAGTGGAGACCCTCCATGCCTGCACTTGCATGGAGACTGTCGCAAAAGTTCTGCCACCTCTGCATTTGTTTGTATTGAGTCAATGAGATCACAGAATAGAGTATATGATGTTATCCATATTTGTATGTTTGAGTACCATTAAAGTGGACCCATAAGGTGACAAATAGCATTTGAAAACTGAGTGAATGGTAGTGTTTTTTAAGAGCACAATGGAAAAAGTGCCAAAGGAAGGAAACTGTGTGATATTCTGCATTGGGGATGTGGAGGGTATATGTGCTAGATGAGGTCATACAATAATAGGATTATGTCAATTTTTCAGCAATCAGTCGTAAATATTTGTTATGAGCAGCATCGGGTTCTCGCCTGAGTCTCAGGATGTGCGCTAGCCACGCGTTTCGCGTATTTCAAGCGTCAACTTTGTGTCGCAATATCTTGGGAGGTAATTGGAATATTGCGATACAATCAATGCCATTGTTTATGTGATTTGTCATGCTATGGATTGCTGAAGAAAAAATTTAGGGTGTCCACTTAAAAAACACATTTGCTTTTGTTTTAGAATGTTTCCAAATATGTACATTCATGGGCCACAGCCGTACATTGATACCGGTGAAAGTTGTTTTCCAATAGCTGTTATTGTTCCAGAGATATTTTGGGTGGACAAGATAGCTGGGACACCCTGTGTGTGTGTGTGTGTGTGTGTGTGTGTGTGTGTGTGTGTGTGTGTGTAATAAAGATTTTTGACTTACCTAAAGTACAGGCTCGTCGACAAAAACATAAAACACACAAACATTCAAGCTTTCGCCACCACTGGCAGCTTTTGCAGGAAAAAGAGGAAGGAAGGAGAGGAGAAAGGGAAGGATACGGGTTTTAAGGAAGTGGAAAAGGAGTAATTCCAATCCCAGGAGTGGATGGACTTACCTTAGGGGACAAAAAGGAAGGTAAACAAATAAACACACACTCACACATATCCACATGCAAACACACCTAGGCAGACAATTGTGAGGGTTGGCTCTTCCTTCAGCTCCCCACAGATCCAGGAGAACGACGTTCCATAGGGTTCTGTGGTAAGTGTTACACTCTTCTTAATTGCCATTAATGGCATGGTGAGCTCTGTTGGGTCACTTGTCACCCCTGCTTTTTACATTGATGGCTTTTGCATATGGTATAGCTCCCACTCGGTAGCCTCGGCTGAACGCCAGCTCCAAGGTGCCATTCGGCGGGCTTCCACGTGGGCCCACTCACATGGTTTTCATTTTTCCCCTTCTAAAATACAAGTAATGCATTTCTGCCAGAAGTTGTAGCACAGCACCTTGTCTTGGGCCTCCTTTTTGTTTAAAAAAAAAAAAAAAAAAAAAAAAAAAAAAAAAAAAAAAAACTGCCTTGGCTGCCCCAAATTCGGCAGCTGAAGATAAGCTGCATGCGGAAACTTAATGCCCTCTGTTTCCTAGCTCACTCGTCCTGGGGTGCAGATCGAACAACACTAATTCAAATCTACCAGGCTCTGATTCAGTCCCGATTAGATTATGGGTGCCAGGTTTATGGCTCGGCAGCCCCTTCTGCCCTGAAACTGTTGGACCCCGTTCACCATTGTGGCATCTGCTTGGCTAGGGGTACCTTCCAGACCAGCCCTGTAGACAGTCTCCTTGCTGAAGTGGGAATCCTCCCTCTTCAGACTAGGCGCCGTCAGCTTTTGGTGTCCTATGCCATTGCCATTCGTAAATTCCCTAGTCATCCCACATATCACGTTCTCTTTGAGGGCGACAGTCTTAGAACTCCTGATACTCGCCCTCAGGTGGGTTTACCTGTTGGATTGCGGCTCACTATCCTTTGTAGGGACTTAAACCTCCCTTTCCTTGACTGTATGCGTCGTGCTATACCTGCACCCCTCCTTGGTTGGTGCCTCAGCAGCAAATCCAATTGGATCTCTACCACACCCCGAAAGCTTTAGTTTCCCCCATAATCTTCCTGTGTTCGTTGCACACTATCCTTGAAGAATTTCAGGGTGCCACAATTTTCTACACTGATGGCTCTAAATTTGCATAACTAGGGGAAAGATAGATACCGCCTACAGGCAAATAAAAGAGATATTTGGAGACAAGAAAAGCAGCTGTATGAATATCAAGAATTCAGACGGAAAACCAGTACTAAGCAAAGAGGGGAAAGCTGAACTGTGGAAGGAATATATAGAGGGCTTATACAAAGGAAATAAACTTGAAGGCACAATTCTAGTAATGGAAGACGAAGTGGAGGAAGATGAGATAGGAGATATGATACTGCGAGAAGAATTTGACAGAGCACTGAAGGACTTGAATCGAAACAAGGCCCCTGGAGTAGATGATATTCAGTCTAAACTGCTGATATCATTAGTAGAGCCAGTCATGAAAAAATTGTATCACCTGGTATGCAAGATGTATGAGACAGGGGAAATACCCTCCGACTTCAAGAAGAATATCGTAATTCCAATTCCAAATAAAGCAAGTGCAGACAAGAGTGAAAATTACAGAACTATCAGTTTAATAAGTCATGGTTGCAAAATACTAACGCAAATTATTTACAGACGAATGGAAAAACTTGTGGAATCAGACCTCGGGGAAGATCAGTTTGTATTTAGGAGAAATGTAGGAACACGGAAGGCAATACTCACATTACAACTTATCTTAGAATATAGGCTAAGGAAAGGGAAACCTACGTTTGTAGCATTTGTCGATTTGAAGAAAGCTTTTGACAATGTCAACTGGAATACACTCTTCCAAATTCTGAAGGTAGTAGGGGTAAAACATAGGGAGCGAAGAGTTATAGTCAACCTATACAAAAACCAGACAGCGGTTATTAGAGTCGAAGGGCAAGTAAGGGCTGCAGAGGTTGGGAAGGGAGTAAGACAGGGTTGTAGCCTTTCCCTAATGTTGTTCAATCTGTACATTGACAGGCAGTGCAGGAATGGAAGGAGAAATTTGGAGAGGGCATTAAAGTGCAGGGAGAAGAAATAAAAACATTGCGGTATGCCGATGACATAGTAATTCTGTCAGAGACTGCAAAAGATCTAGAAGAGCAATTGAATGGAATGGACAGTGTCTTGAAAGGAAGGTATAAGATGAACATTAAAAAGAGTAAAACGAAGGTAATGGAATGCAATGTCAGAAAATCAGGCGATGCTGAAGGAATTAAATTAGGTAATGAGACAATAAAAATAGTAGATGAATTTTGTTATTTGGGTAGTAAGATAACTTCTGATGGCCGAAGTAAAGAAGATATAAAATGCAGAATGGCTATGGGAAGAAAGGTGTTTCTGAAAAAGTGAAATTTGTTAACATTCAATATTAATTTAAATGTTAGGAAGTCCTTTCTGAAAGCATTTGTCTGGAGTGTAGCACTGTATGGGAGTGAAACGTGGATGATAAGGATTCAGATAAAAAGATGGTAGAAGCTTTTGAAATGTGATGCTACAGACAAATGATGAAAATTAGATGGGTATATCACGTAACTAATGAGGAGGTGCTTAACTGAATCGGGGAGAAAAGGAGTTTGTGGCATACCCTAACTAAGAGAAGGGATAGATTCGTTGGACACATTCTGAAACATCAAGGAATTGTCAGCTTAGCATGAGAAGGAAGTGTGTGGGATAAAAATTGTAGAGGGAGACCGAGGTACGAATACACTAAGCAGATTCAAAAGGATGTAGGTTGTCGTACATATTCTCAGATGAAGAGGCTTGCACAGGACAGGATAGCGTGGAGAGCTGCATCAAAACAGTCTGCAGACTGAAGACCACAACTACAACGGGATATGCATTTACGTCTCCCATTGGTGTGGAATGGCATTCTCTGCCAGAATTGTGCTTTGTGTTTACGGCAAAACTAATGGCTATTAGTAGTGCATTTTATTTTATCAAACAGGTAGCCCTGGACCATGTTTTAATCTGTTCTGACTCAATGAGCAACCTGCTGGCCATAGACCGATGCTACTCCTCACATCCTTTGGTCATTGATATTCATGATCTTCTCACTGATCTTCGTCACATCTCTTGCTCCATTGCTTTTCTCTGGGTCCCCAGTCATGTGGGTATCCTAGGAAATGAACAAACTGACCAGTTGGCTAGAGTAGCTGTAACTCCCTGCCCCTTCCCCTGGGTTATCCCAGGCTCAGATTTGCGGGTGAAGATGAGATTGCTACTCATACAGGACTGGAACACCAACTGGCAGGCTATTGCTCTGTCTAATAAACTATGCTCCATCAAGTCGACCACTGTAGCTTCAAGTTCTTCCTTATGGCCTTTTACAAATTGTAGTAATAATTACAATTGGCAGATGGTGTTGATAACCAACATCTCTTGCAAAACATATTTTAGATCTTTTATAATAAAAAACCTCGTTGCTGCTTAAGGTTTATGTTAAAGTACATAACAAATGTTGTATTTGGGTGCTAAAATTAATATACCCTCATATCGTATACAAAAAATACTTTATATTTACTACATTTGTCCCTGTATATAAGGAGTTCACATGTGACATGGGATGTTTAGATGTAGATAGTGGTCGACCAGTGTGTACATTGGTTTCAGCTTTAAGTAGCTGAACTCGGATGATTTTTGAATAGTTCCCACAAATGAGAACTTTTTGTTATTCTGTGATCATTGAGCAGTGCCATCCGAGCAGAGATCTTATGATAGATTTCGAATTCCTCCCACAGGGTCATGTTTACCTTTATCACATGCTATTTACATCTAAACGTCCCACATGTCACATCGGAGCACCTTTTATACAGGGACAAGTGTAGTAAATATAAAGTATTTTTATGTACATGATATGAGAATACATTAATTTTAGCACCAAAGTACAATATTTGTTCCGTATGTTAATGTAAATTTTAAGTGGCAACTATGTTTTATATTATAAAAGATCTAAGATATGTTTCCCAAGAGACTTTGGTTAGCAACTTACAACACCATCTGCTGACTGTACTTATTACTACAGCTACAATTTGTAAAACTGACAAATTTGAGTTTATGATGTAGACTGTGAACAAAGTTATTAACTGATCATCAAATTTAAAAAAGTCTTTTCAAACTGTTACTGTATATTCATGATTAGTGACAACTGTTTAAGACACCAACTAGTCTACATTATTATCATGAATACAATATAAATGGTAAATGATATCTTTTAATATAGAACATTTGTAAAATAAAAAAAATGCCTATTAAAATTGTAATAAAATATAACCATTACTACAATAAACGTAACACAAATACAATTTCTTATGTATGAACCTTTAAAGAGGGTGCCACAGCCACCAATGATGAATGCTGAGATATCAGCTGTGTAAAAATTGTAACAGCTGCATCAGTATAAACATAACCTCCAACATGGAGGTCGAAATGTTTGACATGTCTTGTTTTAACACATGTATTTTATCACTGACTATAATTGAAACCTTGTACAACTGGTTTATAACTTGACATGTTGTTGTTATGGTCTTCAGTCCGGAGACTGGTTTGATGCAGCTCTCCACCCTACTCTATCCTGAGCAAGCCTTTTCATCTCCTCATAAGAACGGCAACCCACATCCACTTGAATCTGCTTACTATACGCGTCTCTTGGTCTCCCTCTGCGATTTTTACCCCACACACTTCCCTCCAATGCTAAATTTACGATTCCCCCATGTCTAAGAATGTGTCCTACCAAGCGATCCCTCCTTTTAGCCAGGGTATGCCAAAAATTCCTTTTCTCACCAATTCTGTTCAGTACTTCTTCATTGGTTATGCGATCTGCCCACCTAATCTTCAGCATTCATCTGTAGCACCACATTTCAAAAGCCTCTATTCTCTTCCTGTCCACACTGCTTATCGTCCATGTTTCACTCCCGTACAAGGCAACACTCCACACAAATGCCTTCAGAAAAGACTTCCTTACACTTAAATTAATATTCGATGTTAGCAAATTTCTCTTTTTCAAAAATGCTTTTCTTCCCATTGCCATTCTGCATTTTATATCCTCTGTACTGCGACCGTCATATATTATTTTACTACCCAAGTAACAAAACTCATCTACCACCTTCATTGTTTCATTACCTAATCTAATTCCTTCAGCATCGCCCGATTTTCTAAGACCGCATTCCATTATTTTTGTTTTGCTCTTGTTAATGTTCATTTTATACGCTCTCTTCAACACACTGTCCATTCCATTCAACTGCTCTTCCAGGTCCTTTGCTGTCTCTGACAGAATTACAATGTCATCAGCAAAACGCAATGTTTTTATTTCTTCCCCCTGAACTTTAATCCCTATTCCAAATTTTTCCTTGCTTTCCTTCACCGCCTGCTCGATGTACAAATTGAATAACATCGGAGAAAGGCTACAACCCTGTCTTACTCCCTTCCCAACTGATGCTTCCCTTTCATGCCCTTCGAGTCTAATAACTGCGGTCTGGCTTTTGTACAAGTTATAAATAACTCTCCTTTCCCTATATTTTACCCCTGCTGACTTCAGAATTTGAAACAGTGTATTCCAGTCAACATTGCCTTTCCTTAATCTATCTTCTAAGATAAGACGTAAAGTGAGTATTGCCTCCCGGGTTCCTATGTTCCTCCTGAATCCAAACTGATCTTCCCCAAGGTCAGCTTCTACCAGCTTTTCCATTCTCCTGTAGATAATTCGTGTTAAAATTTTGCAACCATGACTTATCAAACTAATGGTTCTGTAATTTTCACACCTGTCTGCGCCTGATTTCTTTGGAATGGGGATTATTACATTTTTCTTAAAGTCTGAGGGTATTTCGCCTGTCTCATAAATCCTACACACCAGTTCAAATAGTCTTGTCGTGGCTGGTTCTCCCAGAGACTTTAGTAGCTCTGAGGGTATGTCATCTACTCCTGGGGCCTTGTTCCGACCTAGGTCTTTCAAGGCTCTGTCAAATTCATCTCTCAGTATAGCATCTCCTATTTCATCTTGATCTACGTCCTCTTCCCTTCCTACTACATTGTCTGTAAGTTCATTTCCTTTGTAGAGCTGCTCTATGTACTCTTTCCACCTTTCAGCTTTCCCTTCTTTGCTGAGAACCGGCTTCCCATCTGAGTTCTTGATATTCATAGAGTTGCTTTTCTTGTCCCCAAATGTCTCTTTTTATTTTCCTGTAGGCGGTATCTACTTTTTCCCTTCTTATACGTTCTTCTACAGATTTGCATTTGGCTTCTAGCCACTCCTGCTTAGCGATTTTGCACTTCCTGTCAATCTCATTTTTTAATCGTCTGTACTCCATTTTGCCTGTTTCATTTACTGCATTTTTATATTTTCTCCTTTCATCGATTAAATCTAGTATTTCCTGTGATATCCAAGGATTTTTTGTAGGTCTTGCCTTTCTACCTATTTTGTCCTCTGCTGCCTTCACTATTTCATCTCTCAGTGCTACCCATTCCTCTTCTACTGTTTTATTTCCCCCTGTTTCTGTCAATTGTTGCCTAAATCTCCCTCTGAAATTCTCCAGAACTTCACTTTCCTTCAATTTATCTAAGTCCCATCTCCGTATTTTCCTACGTTTCTGCAATTTTTTCAGTTTCAGCCTACAGTTCATGACTAACAAGTTATGGTCAGAGTCTATATCTGCCCCTGGGTACGTCTTGCAGTTTATAACCTGGTTCCGGAATCTATGTCTTACCATTATAAAATCTATCTGATACCTTCCGGTGTCTCCTGGTCTCTTCCATGTATACAACCTTCTTTTGTGATTCTTACACCAGGTGTTTGTTACGATTAAATCATGTTCCGTGCAAAATTCTACCAGGCGACTTCCTCTTTCATTCCTCCTGCCCAGTCCATATTCACCTACTATTTTTCCTTCTCTTCCTTTTCCTACAACCGAATTCCAGTCTCCCATCACAATTAAGTTTTCCTCTCCCTTAACTGTTTGAATAATTTCCTTTAGCTCCTCATATATTTCTTCGATCTCCTCATCATCAGCAGAGCTAGTTGGCATATAAACCTGTACTACTGTTGTCGGTGTTGGCTTCGTATCTATCTTGACAATGATAATGCGATCACTGTGCTGCTCATAGTAGTTTACCCGCATTCCTATTTTCTTATTCATTATCAGTCCTACTCCTGTGATACCCCAACTGATTTTGTATTTATAATCCTGTACTCACCTGACCAGAAATCCTGTTCATCCTGCCACCGAACTTCACTAATCCCCACTATATCTAACCTCAACCTATCCATTTCCCTTTTTAAATTTTCTAATTTTCCTACCAGATTAAGGGATCTAACATTCCACGCTCCGATCCGTAGAATGCCAGTATTGTCTTTCCTGATGACAACATCCTCCTGAGTAGTCCCCGCCCGGAGATCCGAATGGGGGACTATTTTACCTCCGGAATATTTTACCCGAGAGGATGCCATCATCATATGTTCATACAGTAGAGCTGCATGTCCTCGGGAAAAGTAATGGCTGTAGTTTCCCCTTGCTTTCAGCCGTTCGCAGTAGCTGTGTGGCAAAGCCACATGAGCTAATGTTACAAGGCCAGCTCAGTCAATCATCCAGACTGTTGCCCCTGTAACTACTGAAAAGGCTGCTGCCCCTCTTCAGGAACCACACGTTTGTCTGGCCTCTCCA
The DNA here is from genome assembly GCA_026315105.1 of Locusta migratoria. Lineage (NCBI taxonomy): Eukaryota > Metazoa > Arthropoda > Insecta > Orthoptera > Acrididae > Locusta > Locusta migratoria. The sequence continues at coordinate 239,520,785 of CM048744.1, forward strand.
CAGATACCCCTCCGCTGTGGGTGCACCTTCGGTACGGCTATCTGTATCGTTGAGGCACGCAAGCCACCCCACCTCGGCAATGTCTGTGGTTCATGGGGGTGGAACTTGACATGTATATTATCTAAATGGTTCTTTTGTATTTGTTTTAGCACTGATAATGACCACACAGTGGTCGAAATCTAGATCTGTGAATAAATTAATATTTATGACTGATTGCTGAAAAAATTTCTACTAATCAAATAAACATTTCTTGAGCACGAGTGTCACCATGGAATCAAGCCTCATTAACTTTTATCTTAAACTGTTTCTTTGTTCATGTTCAGGATATCGAAGGCTAGTTGCCTCATGATAAAATGCAACAATATAATATGCTTAAGTAAGTTACACAGTTCTGACAGTGACTAACAGTATTTTGATTGATTCTGGTTGTCTTGTATAAATATAAGTACACAGTGAGTCACATGTCTCTCAAAACACACTGATTTAATACTCGTCATAGATATTTCTGTCTTTGTTGTTGGTTGTATGTCACAGTACTTAGCATGTGAAATGAAATAGCCATGTACCTGTATTTATTTATTTGTCACAGATCATCCCAGCGGAGTGTTAAAGGTTATGTGTACAGTAGCAGTGATTCCCACAGCAGTATTTCACGCAGTGCTTCTCGCAGCCGGTCACGATCTAGCCACTCGGATTCAAGTCGTTCAGGATCTAGGTCTCGGAGTTGTTCCAGCAGCTCCTCATTCACTAGCAGCTCTACTACCCGCTCTCGATCACCTTCCATTCCACGCCGTCGCGGCTCACCGAGTTTCCTTGATCGCCGCCGAATCACGAGGTCAGTAAATTAAATACAGTTCTTTTAGTGAGGTCGGTAGACATCACAGAATTCATTGCATACATAATGTCAAAATAGTTCTTTGCTTGAATAAGAATTTATTTTAAGGAATATGCTTCACATTATAGCTTAAAACAAAAGATTGTATGTTTTGTTAAATGAAAAATATACAGTGAAAATAAAGTGTTTCATAAATTATGTAAGTAAAAACAGGAGAAAAGTATTTGTGGGTTATAAAGTCCATTTTTCATCATTTATTTTTATTCTTTTGACATTGTAATCTCGATCTAGACTTTACATACAAAACTGTTTGCTAATTCACAAAGGTTCATTGCTGCCTTGTAAGTAATCGAGGAATGACATATCTTATGTTTCTCAACCATTATTGCCAATCTTTATAGTAAATTCTTCATCTATGCCTTGACTGAACTTCTCTTTCAAATATAGTATTTTTGCACATATACTTTGCAGCAAAGTAAGTCATTTCTGGCAGAGAAGAGTGAAAATGTGAAATCTTCATATGAACTGCTTGTGTTCATAAGACTTACTGGTGTCCTATTGTGCTTTTGCAGTGTTGTTGTGTTTGTGAATTAGTAATGAGCAGTGGTAGATTACTTCTCATTATGCTGTTTGTGTTTATTGCACTTACAAAGCTTCTTGCACTGCCTGTGTTTCTGAGTGTAGCTGTTACAATTTCTTTTTATTTTCATATTATTATTTTTATTTAAAGAAAGGAAAAATAGTTAATGTACTGCATGTGAGACACTATAAGTAGAAATCCTTTATTTGAAACTTCAATATCTACTTCATTCATCTCGTGTGACAACCAGTTATGAAATCAGTTCTATTTTTTAATCTGTTATTTATTAAGCAGAGGCTTATCTGCATTATTGCAATGTTAAACATCATCTCCTACTCTGATTTACTGTTTTCTTAAAGTTACTTTATCATCCTTTTTTTGTCATTGGAAGCTATTGTGGTTCTGTGCCACATCCAATTGAAACTTGAACTCAGTTCAGTCACTTCATATTTTATTCTGTTTTAACAACTGCAGAAATAATATGATATATTCATAACAACAGTTGATGTATCTCTACAACCACACACTTCTCATTTAAGTCCAACTATGTTGTTTGGAAATGTATTAACTGTATATGTACATATCTATTAATTTTTGTTAGGCATTGTTTGTCAGTAGATTTCTACCTAAAATGTTTTATTATAGTTCCCAGCAACTGTAGTTATTGTAGTTGCTGCTAAGCCTTCTGCAGCATAAAATTTACACATGTATGTGACTTATTACTTTTGTAATGTGTAGTTTGCATTTTGTAACAGGGATGCTGGAAAATGCAAATCAAGGTCGAGTTCCAGATCATCTCTAAGCCTTGATTAGCCTGCATCATGGCAGTATAGGATGCTTCTGATATGAACACGTAGTGACTATGATCCATTGCTGCTAGTGTGCATTACTTTTATTCACAATTTGTAAACACCTGGACTACAATCTCATTGTCAAACAAACAGAGACTGCGACTGTGTTACTGTCAGCACAGTCATACAGATTGTATATGTATATATACCCATGTACACAATTTATGTGTAAATTATTAAAATTTCTTTTATTTTTTGTGTTGTATTATTTTATTTTATCCCTTTTTCTTTTATTTTCATTATGATCAATCAGATGAACTTCATTTTGTATCCATATAGCATCAACAAATGCAGGGCCATGAGTGCACGCACTCACACACACACTCGTACGGGCGTGTGCGCGCGCGCGCGCACGCGCACACACACACACACACACACACACACACACACACACACACACACACATATATGTATAACTTAATGCAATGTTATGATAGTCTTGTGAAATAGTATTTACGTTATATCTTGTGGCAGCACAGTATCTAAACTTATAGTTAATATGCACCAAGCTTACATACTTTTTATATCATTTTAGTGTGAAATTAGACAACCTTCTGAATTGTATACTGCAAGTGTAGATTGTTTAAAGAGAAAAGATAGAAAGGATTGTTTCTTTTATCTTCACTCCTGCATGTGTAAAAATTGTAGGAAAGATATACTTTTGTGTTATTTGTAATACTCATTTGTAAGGAGGAATCAGTATTTTCAGAATGTCATCTGCCTTGCTCTCACTTGGACCAGGTAAATATACATTTGAAGCTTTTATAATTTCTACCTTTATACACTACATCATTTACTGCGTCCCTTTTTATATTAAGAATTGATAACTTCAGCTTACAATTACAATTAGGATCTTCCAGTTTTGCCAGTATTTGCGTGTCTCATATGTTAAAAAAAATATTATTAAAATTACCTGAAAATATCTATTGCAAAAATCCAACATATCTCTTCTAGAAGATAGCTCCCATAGAATGTTTTCTATGCATCATTAGAAAATGTGTAACACAAAGTAGAACGATAAGAACAATAAGACATGCAATGAATACACCAAATGGGTTGTTATGTACCCAACAGGTAGTAATTACTGCTGTGTATGATTTGGTCAAAAGCCTTGTTTATGATATTCAGTCCGAGGATGGGTTTGATGTAACTCGGTACTACTCTGCCTTGTGCAAAGTCTCTTCATTTCCAGATGCTGCAAATCAAATTAACAGCCACATACCGCCTGATAAAAATGGGGTGAACCTAGAAGGAGTGGTTGGGCGTGAATGGAACTACATATGATGAAAGATCACTAGGCTATTGATCTGATTATAATATGGGATGAAAGAGACAAGGCCATTGTCGGTTAAAAGTGGGTCATTGGTGCCAGGTCAGTAGAGTGTCGCCCCCCTCTCTGGCCACAATGAATGCCCTTATATGATTCAGGAAGGTGGCAAACAGCCTGTGGATCCTCCCCAGAAACAAGTTTGTCCACGATTTTTGCAGCTGTTCCTCCAGATTCAACGAGTTGGTATTAGGATGTCATCTCACACATGCTCAATGATGATAAGTTCCAGAGATCTTGCTGGCCACAGGAGCACATCAACATGCTGTAGGCAATTCACAGACACACATGCTGTGTGTGGGCATGCAGTACCTTGTTCAAACACTATCCCAGGGTGCTGTACCATCAGGGGTAAGATGTGTTTACACAATGTCTGTGATGTTTTGCTGTGCTGTCAATGTCTACCACAGAATGACTAGAGATGACCTGAATGCATATCCCTATGACTCCCTCACAGGGATGTAGATGTAGTAGGAATTTCAATTAAAATAATAATAATAATTTGTATGTAGCAAAAGACATTTCTGTCTTAACATAACTGAAATAAAAGAGAATTATGATCAAAACTGCTCTGCTGCAGATATGGACTTTCATGTCTGCATTTTGTTAGCTACAAAACGTATTTAGTGCACCTGTCTTTCACTTCTGCTCAGGCAGCATAACTTGCTGTTATGCACCATAGACACATAATGCTATCTACCTCCAGCAGTAAACTATCTTACAGTAATTCTCTGTGCCAGAGGAAACCAGTTGTGAAATATAAGAAACAGTACAAAACTCATGTGACCACAAAGATTTTCCCGGCGTAATAACTGTTTGTAATCTTCTCGGGTTTGCAGCCGGATACTAAAGTCAACTTGACACAATATTTCAGCGGCACAACTACCTGCCATTTTAAGGTGAGCGTGCTGGTACACAATCTCGCCGGAACTGAGTTCCCAGTGCAATTGAAGACGGCGGATCTAAAGCCAACTTGTTTTTGGAGGTATGTCGATGATACTTTTATGGTGTGGCCTCATGGGGAAGAAGCTCTTAACCGCATTTTGGACCATTTTAATTGCATGCATCGTAACATCAGGTTCACAATGGAAGTGGAGGAATAGGGAAGCTTCCTTTTCTTGATGTTCTGGTTTACAGAACAGATAATGGGAAACTGCGACATAGTGTTTATCAAAAACGTATGCGCACAGACAGCTATCTGCATGCCTCGAGTTGTCATCCTCCAGTCCAACATATTGGAGTTCTTAAGACATTAACTAGAAGAGCTTACGCCATTTCCGATGCAGTAAGTTTGACACAAGAACTAGATCATCTCAAAGTTGTGTTTAAACAGAATGACTTCACAGATAAGCAGATCCGCTGTGCTTTTCATTTTGGTCCTTCACCTGAACCATTAAATGAGACCCACTAATCAGTTACTTTCCTACTTTTTGCCAGGAGTATTTCATCAAAGATAGGAAGAATTTTAAAAAAGCCCAAGAAGTCAGCAGTAGCTGAGCATTGTTTCAGTGAGGGACATTGAATGTCGCATACTGAAACTCACATGGTTGCTTCAGCGTCTTGCTACTGGGACTGTGTCTTAAAGGAATCCATAGAGATCTGATTATCTGACAATCTGATTAACAGAGACAAAGGCTACCTTCTTAGTAAATCTTGGAACCCTGTGTATCAGGTGTTAAAAAACAATGGTTGGTACTTCAGCAATCTGAATAATAATTTTCTTCATCATTGATTATCGATTTCGTCGGATTCTACCACTGGAGCGCTGTAAGTTTTGTCCACCAGAGGACAGTTATTGTCACTTCTTGCGCATGTGCTATGGGTCTTTCACAATATATAAAGGAGCTGCCAATTGCACTGGGAACTCGGTTCCGGCAAGGTTGTGTACCAGCACGCTCACCTGAGAATGGCAGGAGTTGTGCTGCTGAAATATTGTGTCAAGTTGATTTCAGTATCCGGCTGCAAACCTGAGAAGATTACAAGCGCAATACTCAGATTACACAACACCTCATTATGGGCGAGAATATTGCAAGAGAGGAGCTCTACCGAATAGGATCTAAATTTCGAGCATTTGTGATATTTATTTTGAAATATCTATATGTACATAAAACATTGGAAATACCTTGAAGGATTCAACAATATTTTGGAAAAGATATATTGCTGCTCACCATAGAGATGCCCGATGAGCTGCAGAAAGGCACACTTAACAGAATAATAAAAAATAGAGCTTTCAGCTATTAAGCCTTCATCTGACATATAATAATATTATAATAATGTAGGAATCAGGATTCTTCCTTTCAGCATTAGCATTTATTATTATCCAGGTAGTTGGCTTCTCTGATGTGTTTGCATGAAATCGTCTGCATGAAATCCCCCATCCAACTCGGATGATGAGTAGTCACTTGATCAAGGTTGCATAAATTCAGCACATGTTGTAGTTCTGGGACCCTCATGGTTATCACCTTCTCGGCACACATCATAGGTGTTGTTGTTTTTAACTGTTGTGACTCTGTAAGGATTTAGATTCTTGGCCTTCAGCTTTAAATGTGGTCCAGTTTGTGTTTGTTTAATTGCTACCAGATCACCAACATAGTACTTGTAGGTTTTCTTCTGATGACGATTGAAGTTAACACCGTTTTCTTCTTGTATCTTGCTGATGCGTAGCTTAGTGTCTTCCCCCAGTGCAAACAAGTTAATAATTTCCTCATCTAATAATTTTGTGATCCGAAGACCAGTCTGTGTGTGCATCTTGACTCCCATCAGAAGTTCAAATGGTGTTTTCTGAATACTTCTGTCGTACATTGATTTCATGGCACGTTGAACTGATGGTACCATTTTATAGCATTCCTTTGGTTTATCAGTACTAATCTTAGCTATGATCACAGCCAAAATAGGATTAATCCTTTTGATCTGTCCATTATCTCTTGGAAGTCCTGTCGTTAAAATGTGTTCAATTCCTTCTATCTAGCAATACTCCTTGAATTGTTGAGAGGTAACACAAGGCCATCTGTTGGTAATTTTTTGGACTATGTTTCTATAGTTCGTTTTCTGTAATTCCATTTTACTAATTGCTTCTTATGAGTTTGTAGTTTCCACAGGATATAGCCAGGTAAACTTGATAAATGCATCAATAATACTTAGAATGATACAGTGTGATAAGTATACAATGGAATTAACACTATAGTAATAAGGACAGTTTACAGCTCACCACAAAGTCTGTGACGATGAGCTGCAACAAACACATAAAAAAGACACACACATACAACACTACAGCTATCGGCCATGGCCTTCCTCAAAAAATAGGAACATTTATGCAATCACACAGTCACACAACCGTCATCTCCAGCTGCCGCACTCTGAATCATGCTCTGCAGTGTGGAAATAGGGTAGGGGAGGGGCGATAGGAAGGTTGCATCACATTGGTGGGGATGGGTACAGCTTAGCCTTGCAGAGCATGTAAATATTAGATGGGAGAAACAAGATGCAGACATCGTCAACCTCAACAATCCTTGTAAAGAACTCTTATGGAGACACAAACTTTCTTTCAAATTGTGTCAAGACAACATCTGTATCTTTCAAACTGAGTATTCATAATCTCATAAATGTCTTGTCATAATAAATTAGCATTCATGTACATTATAATTGCAGACAGTCAACAAGTGTCTAAACAAGGTAAGTAAGGCTTTACCCATAAAACTATTTTTAGCAAAACAGCAGCAACAGTGCTGCTGTTCTTCATTAGTATCATCATGTTAAAGAAATGTGGAGAAGTTCTCTTTCCCTTGTAGTGTTGAAGAATATGATTCAGAAATATAAATTAACAGGCGAGTTGGAAAATGCCCCTGCAAGAACACAATGCCAATAGGGGTACTTGACTATTTACTGGAAATTATCTTAATTGGTTAATTATATTATTTTATTCTCATATCATGTTCTTCCCTCATGAATTTCAGTATTTTTTTATAGTAGGCAAATGAAATTCAAATCATTTGAAACACACTTCAATGCTGCATTGAGTTGTGTGATGTCCTCAAACTCACTGGGTAGCATGCTGCTCCAACTGTGTAAAACTCTTTCTCTTGCTTTGGAATTTACATTTTGGATAATGGATTATAAATGATTTGTATTACCACACTATACAAATAGGTGTATAAAAACCCTGAAGAATTGATTTTGAGTATTCCAGAGAATAAAGTGATCTGTAAATTGTGGTGCAGTTCTTTCATAAAGAACTAAGTAAGATAGCGGTCATCATCATCATTAGAGACTGATTATGCCTTTCAGCATTCAGTCTCTAATAAAATTCCTCCATGATCCTCTATTCAATGCTAACATTGATGCCTCGTCTGACGTTATACCTTTTACTCCAAAATCATTCTTCACTGAATCTAAATACTTCTTCTTGGTCTACCACGACTCCTCTTACCCTCCGCTGCTGAGTTCACGAGTCCCTTAGGTAACCTTGCTTCTTCCATGCGTTTGACATGACCCCACCATCTCAGTCTGTTTGCTCTAACTGCTTCATCTATGGTGTTCATTCCCAGTTTTTCTTTGATTTCCTCATTATGGACACCCTCCTGCCATTGTTCCCATCTATTAGTGCCTTGATACTTTCATATCTGTAACCTCTACCTTATGAATAAGGTAGCCTGTATCCAACCAACTTTCACTCCCATACAACAAAGTTGGTCGAAAGATAGAGCGGTGCACTGCTAACTTAGTCTTGGTACTTACTTCCTTCTTGCAGAAGAGAGTAGATATTAGTTGAGCACTCACTGCGTTAGCTTTGCTGCATTTCGATTCCAGTTCTTTCGCTATGTTGCCATCCTGTGAGAAAATACATCCCAGGTGCTTGAAACTGTCTATCTGTTCTAACTTTGTTCCTCCTATTTGGCACTCAATCTGTTTGAATCTCTTTCCTACAGACATTACTTTCGTTTTGGAGATGCTGATCTTCATATTATAATCCTTGCACCTCTGATCGAGCTCTAAAATATTAGTTTGCAACCTTTCAATTGAATTGGCCATTACAACTAAGTCATCCGCATATGCGAGACTGCTTATTTTGTTTTCACCTATTTTAATCCCGCCCTGCCAGTCTACTGTTTTCAACATACGATCCATGAACAGTATGAACAACAGTGGTGACAGGTTACAGCCTTGTCTTACCCCTGAACCATGAGCTTAATTTGCCATCTACTCTAACTGCTGCCTGGCAGTCTACGTAAAGCCTTTTACTTGCCTGCAGAAGTTTGCCTCCTATACCATAATCTTGAAGAACTGACAGTAGCTTCCTCCTAGGAACACAGTCATAAGCCTTTTCCAGATCTATGAAACATAGATACAATTCCCTGTTCCACTCATAGCACTTTTCCATTACCTGCTGTAAGCTAAAGATCTGGTCCTGAGCCTCTGATAGGTCTAAACCCACACTGATTTTCGTCTAACTTGTCCTCAATTAATACTCGCACTCTCCTTTCAACAATACCTGAGAATATTTTACCTACAACGCTAATTAAAGAGATACCTCGATAGTTGTTTTTAATCTTTTCTGTTTCCATGTTTGAAAATTGACATGATTACCGCTTTCTTCCAGTCAGACAGAACCTGTCCCGATTCCCATGCCTTTTTATTATCCTGTGTAACCATTTGAGACCTGATATTCCAGTGTATTTGACGAGTTCCAGCTTAATTTCATCCACCCCAGCCGCTTTATTGCACTGTAATCTACTGACCATTTTCTCCACTTCCTCAAATGAGATCCTGTTTCCATCGTCGTTCCTATCCCATTCTACCTGAAAATCTGACACATCATTGAGCAATTCTTCAAAAAATTCCCTCCATCTGCTCAAGGCATCCATAGGATAGACAAGCAGCTTCCCTGGCCTGTCCAAAACACTTGTCAATTCCTTCTTCCCTCCCTTTCGAAGATTGCTAATTACGCTTCAAAATGGTTTTACTGCAGCTTGACCCAGAGTTTCTAGCTTGTTTCTAAAGTCTTCCCATGATTTCTGCTTGGAGTCTGCAATTATCCGCTTGGCTTTGTTTCTTACTTCAACATAACTTTCTCTGTCTGCCTGATTTCTAGTATGGAGCCAGTAGGGTGTCCCTGTACCTTGACCATTCCTCTTCCAGGGACTGTAATCATTACATTCAACTAACTGGTAACTTTCTGAGATCATTGTTATGTATTTGTGCCAAATTTCCTTGTCTTGAAACTTCTCCACTCTTATCCTTCTACACATGGACCTGACTTTCTGCTCTTTTGGCCTCACAAAACCAATTTCAATACAAATTAAATAAGGATCAGTATTATCAAAGAACCCCCTGAAACCGTGTGTGTCCTTGACTATCTTCCTGAATTCCTGGTCTGTTATTATATAGTCAATGATAGATCTGGTTCCCCTTCCTTCCCAAGTATAATGGTGAATGTCCTTATGCTTAAAGAAGGAGTTTGTGATAACTAAGCCCATACTTTAACAGAAATCCAAGAGCTGTTTTCCGTTCCTGTTTGCCTCCATATCCTCTCCAAACTTATCCATAACCTTTTCATGACCTTCTGTTCGATTTCCTATCCTGGCGTTGAAATCACCCATGAGTAAAACACTATCCTTATCCTTCACTCTAACAACTACATCACTAAGTGTGTTGTAAAATCTGTCCATCTCATCTTGATCTGTCCCTTCACAGAGTGAATACACAGCCACAATTCTAATTTTCTTGCTGGAGAGGGCCAAATCTATCCACATCAGTCGTTCATTTACACACCTTATTGCAATTATGGTGGGTTCGATTGCTTTCCTGATGTAAAACCCTACACCCCACTGTGCTCTTCCTACTTTGACTCCTGACAGGTAGACCTTGTATTCTCCGACTTCGTCCTCTTTCTCTCCCCTTACTCTAACGTCAGTAACAGCTAAAACATCTAACCCCATCTTACTTGAAGCCTCCACCAGTTCTACCTTCTTTCCATTGTAATCCCCATTGATATTAATAGCTCCCCGTCTCATCTCAGATCTCTTGCCAAATCGTATCTGAGGAGTCCCTGGTCTGTCAATTAGAGGTGGGACTCCATCACCTCCAAAAGTCCGAGGCATATTGCTCTGATTGTTGCCAGCATGATATTGAAGTACCTGGAAAGCAGGTTGCAAGACTTACTTGCCCAGGGCCCCACTGAGTTTTACCCCTAACAGTTGAGGAACTAACCTGTGGATTTGGTAGTCTTTGCCATTTGAGCACAAAGGTGGCCACGACTCAGAATATGTCTGAGATGCCCAACCTTATTCCAACTTATTTTTATTGATTTATTTATTTTCCTTTAGGATCATTTTGATGTAAATAAACAGTCCATTTGAAACTTATTATTTTTTCATGTATTGGTGATTGCATCACAGAAATTATTAAACGAAACGGCTAATATGAAAGCTATTTCGGTTAAGTATTTCTGTACTCCCTGCACCAATCATAAGTAATTGCTTCCTTTGCCTTATTTTATGTAATGCTCTAGATAGAAATTTCCATTATCATTGTTATTCTATTACTTCACCTCTGAGTATTATGCTATGCTACTACAAAGGTGAGAAGTATTATTTCATGCAGATCTGTGTACTTACACTTACATTTGTGAAGTAACACTTCACAATGTTTATTTTGTTTATGTTGTCTATAAAGTACCGGTATTACATTATGTTTACAGTTTTAAGTTTTATCATTTTCATCAATGATGTAGTACTTTCCTTTTTGTGTGTGTGTGTGTGTGTGTGTGTGTGTTTAGTTAATGAAACAGTTTTTAATAATATTTGTAATTCTTGCATCTTTCATTAATAGCGCCATTCTATTTCAAACTATCACATTATTTTGCACCAATAAAAGAGGGGGTGGGACATAAGATTCGATTTGAATAAAGGGTGCAGAATTTCAAACCTACAAGCACTACCATCTGACTTACTGATGTCTAGCACAAGTAAACAGATGAAGTTATGTCAAAACTTTGACTGCAGTTTTCTTGGAAACCATGGAGTTGTCCTCACCAAAGAACACGAAAAATGTCATGCACAATGATCAGTGAAAATGACAAGTAATTTATACTGTGACCACTGATGGCAGTGTTTCTTAAAATTGAAACACGTTTCATATAAAAATGATAACATCTAAATCAAAGTTTTATTCCTTATTTACACACATTTATGACATATAATAGTTTGTAGTGACTTTGAGTGAGTCTGCTGGCATTAAAATAAAGGCATATTTTACTTACAGCAGAAGTCTCATGTTTCTTAATCCTAAATCACAGAAATTTTTGTTGTTTCTGAAGAACAAAGAAATGCGTCAACATTCGGAAAGTACTACATCAACATTGGCAGGTATCCACTATCAGCCTTTGCAAAATTATTCCACTTTATTTTTTAAGAGTTGTAAATATCTTTATCATCACTTATTAACTAAACTGTTTGTAACTAAAATACGAAAAAAAAAACACTAGTTACTTCAGGTAGCATTCCTAGAACACACACATATCTTCATCTCACTCCTAGCCTTTATCATTAGAGCTTCAGCCAGTGACAAAGCATTTATGATCATGTGACACAAATTGTGAAATTGAATGGTTTTTAATGTTTAAATACATAAAACTACAGATATTTTATTAGAATGTGTGTGTGTGTGTGTGTGTGTGTGTGTGTGTGTGTGTGTGTGTGTGTTTGTTTGTTTGTTTGTTTTATGGTCTTCAGTTCGGAGACTGATTTGATGCAGCTCTCGACCTTAATCTATCCTGAACAAGCCTTTTCATTTCCTCATAAGAACATCCATTTGAATCTGCTGACTACATGTGTTTCTTGATCTCCCTCTGCAATTTTTTCCCCACACACTTCCCTCCAATGTAAAATTTATGATTCATCAATGTCTAAGAATGTGTTCTACCAAGTGATCCTTTTTTTTGTCAAGGTATGCCAAAAATTCCTTTTCTCCCCAATTTTGTTTAGTACCTCTTCGTTAGATACATGATCTACCCACCTAATCTTCAGCATTCTTCTGTAGCCCCACATTTCAAAAGCTGCTATCCTCTTCCTGTCTGAACTATTTATCGTCTTAAGTTTCACTCCGTACAAGGCTACACTCCACACAAATGCCTTCAGAAAAGACTTCCTTACACTCAATATTCAGTGTTACCAAATTTCTCTTTTTCAAAAACACTTTTCTTCCCATTGCCATTCTGCATTGTATATCCTCTGTACTGTGGCCGTCATATGTTATTTTACTCCCCAAGTAACAAAATCCATCTACCACCTTCATTGTTTCATTACCTAATCTAATTCCTTCAGCATCGCCTGATTTTCGTAGACTGCACTCCTTTACTCTTGTTTTGCTCTTGTCAATGTTCATCTTGTATGCGCCTTTCAACACCCTGTCCATTCCGTACTACTACTCTTCCAGGTCCTTTGCTGTCTCTGACAAAATTACAATGTCATCAGCAAAATGCGATGACTTTATTTCTTCTCCCTGAACTTTAATTGCTTCTCCAAATTTCTCCTTGCTTTCCTTTATAGCTTGGTCAATGTACAAATTGAATAAAACTGGAGAAAGGCTACCACCCTGTCTTACTCCCTTTCCAACCACTGCAGCCCTTTCATGCTCTTCAACTCTGAGAACCGCTGTCTGGCTTTGTATAAGTTGTAAATAACCTTACGCTTCCTATATTTTACTCCTGCTTGCTTCAGAACTTGAGTTTATTCCATTCAACATTGTCAAAAGCCTTCTCCAAATCTACAAAAACTAGAAATGTAGGTTTGCCTTTTCTTAATCTATCTTCTAGGATAAGCCGTAAAGTGAGTATTGCCTCCCGTGTTCCTACATTTCTCCTGAACCCAAACTGATCTTCCCCGAGGTCGACTTCTACGAGCTTTTCCATCCTTCTGTAAATAATTCATGTTAATATTTTGCAACCATGACTTATTAAACTGATGGTTCTGTAGTTTTCACACCTGTCTGTGCCTGACTTCTTTGGAATGGGGATTATAACATTTTTCTTAAAGTCTGAGGGTACTTCACCTGTTTCATACATCTTACACACCAGGTGAAACAATTTTGTCATGGCTGGTTCTCCCAGAGACTTCAGTAGCTCTGAGGGAATATCATCTACTCCAGTGGCCTTGTTTTAACTTAGGTCTTCCAGTGCTCCGTCAAATTCATCTCTCAGTATAGTATATCCTATTTTATCCTCATCTACTTCTTCTCCCCTTTCTACAATATTGCCACTAAGTTAATTTCCTGTATGTACTCTTTTCAGCTTTCCCTTCTGATAACTGGTTTTGCATCTGAGTTCTTGCTATTCGAAGTGCTGCCCCCCCCCCCCCCCCCCCAAAAAAAAAAGCCTCTTTTTATTTTTCTGTAGGCAGTATCTACTTTTCCCATAGTTACACATTCTACTACAAACTTGCGTTTGGCTTCTAGTCACTCCTGCTTAGCCATTTGCACTACCTGTCAATCTAATTTCTTAGCCATCTGTACTCCGTTTTGCCTGCTTCATTTACTGTATTTTTATATTCTCTCCTCTCATCCATAAATTTAGTATTTCCTGTGATATCCATGGGTTTTTTGTAGGTCTTGCCTTTCTACCTATTTGTTCCTCTGTTGTCTTCACTATTTCATCTCTCAAAGCTACCCATTCCTCTTCTGCTGTTTTATTTCCCCCTGTTTCTGCCAATTGTTACGTAAGAAAGCTCCCTCTGAAATTCTCAAGAACTTCAGGTTCCTTCAATTTATCTAGGTCCCATCTCCTTATTTTCCTATCTTTCTGTAGTTTTTTTCAATTTTAGTCTGTAGTGCATAACAAATAAGATGTGGCCAGAGTTAATATCTGCTCCAGGATATGTCTTCAGGCATATGGATATAAAATATGCAATATTTTATTAGAATATTGACCAAAAATATTTTTGAAAGAGGAAAGTAGCCTATTTCTCCTCAGGTCTGAAGAAGTTATTGTTGACATTGCTGAAAATGCTGCATGCATCGTACAATCTTCACTAACTGTGTCATGGCAGCTAAACATTCTGTGGTCCACTGTTCTGAAAGTGTTGTGAACTATTGTGTACTGATATCTGTATGAACTTCATGGGTGCAGTGTGTCGTCACATTGAGCAATATTTTTAACCTGGAATGTAAACAATTGTTACCCTCTCATATGGAAATGGTTAACTCATGATTCATTAATCATTATTCAATAGTTTGTTCATTAATTCTCTTCCACATGCCCTTACAAATGTTTCCACAAATCTTCATTTTCCAATAATTTCTTGTTTCTCATGGGGGCTGTTTCAAATAGTCGAATTTAAAATACAGTAATAAGGACTGTTTACAGCGTATTACTATGTCCTTATTACTATATTGTTAATTCCAACATGGACTTTCCATTATTGGAAGTTAAAATATAATAGTCATGTATATCACACACACGACCGCCTAAAATAAATCAAATAGGATTTAGAGATATTACACTCAGAGAGAAAGGCAAAGAACCAAAGCTCACTTAAAGACTTTTGATATTTCACTGTCTTTTTCTCAAAGCATGAATTCTGATCAATGATTCAAGTTGTAATTGTCTTTTGTACTCTGGGTTTATCTCCTCACTGCATATAGTGTCCTGATGTGAATTGTTCAAATAAAGAAAGAACTCCAGCAATTAATTTTCTAATCTTTAATCACCCATATCACTCTCGTTACAACCTTTGGCACAATACGAGATCTCTTGAAAAACAAATGCCTTATTTCAGAAGCACCAACATTACAAACTGAGCTTACTCCAGAACCTAATGAATTCCCAAGTGCCCTCTGTCACCACTGTATATGAATCTTTTAACAATTGTCATTACAAACATATTGTTTACAATAACAACATTAATCGAATTACAGTTACCAAGTATAATATGAAATGACTTTACATACACCAAATATTAGAGTACACAAAGCTGAGATAATGTATAGATATAATTTAATAGTTTCTTTGCATTAAATCTCACAAATACGAATACATACATCAATTAACAATGTGAAATGGTTATTAATGGTTAATTAATGACATATGTGCTTTTCAGTGTTCCTAACATTTTCATAATGTCTATATACAGGGAATAATTAATACAAAAGTGTCAAAATGGACAATACTTTTGTTATTCATGAAATATTACATAGTTTCATATAGTTCAGATCATATTATTTATTGCTTTATTTATGTATTTTTATTTGTTTCACTGATTTTCGGATTGGTAATTCTTTAAAGGACATTTACAGAGATAAATCAGTTATTTCAGGCCTCAGTCTCTTTTCTGTATTCATTAATTCAGTGTAGATATGTTTAGAATGTTCTGGAAAGTGAGACATAATTTAACACATTATTTTATTAACTAACCATCAAAGTTCCTCTAAATTACTCAGTCTGACACCCACACACTGTTTATCAATCTGTACATACACAGCATACTATCTCACAGTTCATTACGAATTAATACACAGATAATTGTCATCTCACTAATTAGCATGCTAAAGATAAGCAGTTTGTCCAAATTTTTGGTATTGAATTGCTCGATACTGTCTCTAAGGAGCTGAATTTGATAGTTCCACTGGTATTGGGTAGCTTCATGAATTCTGGTATCGACTATTTCATAATGGTGAGGGAGCTGGTATCACTACAACTAGAAATATTAAGAAATATTTAATAATGTGCTTAATGTACAAATGAAAGGTATGTCTGCCTAGGTGTGTTTGCATCTGTGTAAATGTATGGGTGTGTGTGTATTTGTTCACCTTCCTTTTCTTCCCCCAAGGTAAGTCTTTCCTCTCCTGGGATTGGAATGGCTCCTTACCCCCTTCCTTAAAACCTTCATCATTTCCTTTTCCCTCTCCTTCCCTTCTGCCTGAAGAAGCAACTGGGTTGCGAAAGCTTGCGTTTGTGTGTGTGTGTGTGTGTTCATTTATTTATTTGTGATGCTGTCACACCTGTGCTCTTTCACCTGGTGAGTAATCTTCGTCTATTTTTTATATATAATTTTTCCTGCTAGCAATTTTTCGTCTTAATATTTGTATCATATCAATCCTTGTTTCTCTTAGTCATGCCTTAACTTGAGACCGGGTCTACCAATTTGGCTGATCTATTTCTTTGTTGTGTTTGAAGTTCTCAGGATAAGGTTTGTAAAACATAAAAAGTTTTCACATATTTTTGGAAACATTTTTGTTTCACTTTGTGGGATTGACAGCACTCTTATTTAAATGTATATATAAAAAAACAGTCTAGAGTGCAATGAATTATTTATTTAGTCAACTAGTTTCGGTCCTTATTTTGGACCATCTTCAGGACTGTAACTCCATTGATGTCGTGGTGCTTAACAGGTGCTTTGGAGTCTTCTAGCACTCTGATCTTCATGAATTTATGCATACTTAAACTTTTAAAAAATGAGGAAGCACAGTCTACATAATCATTGATACAGTGCATGATAGGGGGTACCTAACAGCACACTGTTTCACAAATTACCATGGAAGTTAGTAAATGATTGTATATTTTCTTGGAGAGGGTTTTTATAATCCACAAGCCACCAAATGGTGCATGGAAAAGGGTACCTTGCAATAGACTTCGACTTGTTCACCGTGAAAGTTCACAGGTATATATGGGTTCTTCTAGATAAGTGAGAGGCGGGGAAGAAGATTAACTGAGCAGGTGGGAAAAAGGAGGGGAGTGGAAGAAATGGACCAAAAGAGGAGGAGGTGGAGATGAACAGAGAGACAGAAGAGATGGACGCAGAGAGAGAAGGGGAGGGGGTATGGACTGCGAGAGTAGAGAAGAAATAAATACATGTGCAATGTTGGGTTTTAGCTAGTCATTTAAATAAATGATTTGTGTGATCATTGACTGTTTTGCTAGTTAATAATGACCAAAATACCCTTGTTTCTTCCATCTGTGATGTCTAAAACATTCTACTATGAGAATTCTTTTAAGAAAACAATGTCTTTGAACATAAACAAACTAATATTTTGATTCACAATGTGTGTTGGATTTTCCTGGCATGGAATATATGTGTTCTTGAAGATACTTTATTGTATACAAAATGTTATAAGATATTAAAATTTTATGTAAATTGAAAAGCAAAACAATATCAGTTTTCATTCAGAGAGATGCTTTTCATACCTGACACAACAAATCTAATTTCACCCCTTCACATCGATAATTACCTGGTCATAAAATAGTCATATTTTGTAAATGGATCAAGGTCTTTGCAAATAATTGCTCACAAAGTGCCATGTATGATGTGTCATAAATACTTGAAACTTCTTTTACTTACTTAGATATGGAAGTAACTTGTCCACAGAAGTGAGAGGATAAGTGAAATGGTCCAGAGCACCTGAAGGAAGGATGAAATGTGCATGTAAATATGTCCAGACCACTTGGGGACAGTAGCAATGGCACACTTTAACACATCTGGAGGAGTCAAAGGGTTAACTTTGAACTTAGTCTGCTGAGGTGGTAAGACACTGACCCCAGTTGCAGATACAGCAAATGAAACAAACTACAGTGGCTCCGCCCATGTAACAAATCTGCTGGTGAAGCACTATTGCGTGGCTGGGAGCAATATGTTCACAACAAAAGCAACAGAAGTTGTTCCCTCATGTAGAAGGCATGACGTTTTTCCATGTGTTGCTTAAATGTACGGACAAAGTGTTCTGTTTCCCAGTTTTGGGGCAAATTGGTGTTCTCGTAAAATGCATAATGCTGTTAGCTTTGCAAAATTGTTCAAATTCTACCACAACAGATTTATTTCCCATTTCTGTCAGAATCACTTTGGGAAATCCTTAAAGGTTTGTGGCAGTGCAGCCATATTGTTAGGCAAAAAATACAAGAAAAACTGTACAAGCAACTATCTATTTACAAGCAGCACAAAACAAACAAATAGAAATGCCAGAATGAAACTTTCACTCTGCAGAAGAGTGTGCGCTGATATGAAACTTCGTGGTAGATTAAAATTGTGTGCCTGAACTGGAATACAAATCTGTGACCTTTTCCTTTCACAGGCAAGTTCTTTACCATCTGAGCTATACTGGCACACTTCAAGGGTCATCCTCACAACTTTACTTCTGCCAGTACCTCACCTCCTACTTTTCAAACTTCACAGCAGTTCTCCTGCGAACCTTGCAGCACTAGCACTCCTGGCAGAAAGGATATTGTGGAGACATGGCTTAGCCATAGCCTAAGGGATGATTCCAGAATCAAACTTTCACACTGTAGCAGAGTGTGCATTAACACAAAACTTCCTGGCAGATTAAAACTGTGTGCTGGAACCCGAATTTGAACCTGCCGGGATAGATCAGATGGTAGAACGCTTGTTCTTGTGTGATCACCAACAGTGTCTGTTCGAATCTCTGCTACAAACTTAAGATGCCAGATCTTATGGAACTGAAATAGGCTTCAACACTACAGGAGGTGTTGAAGTGTGTGGTCATCTGCACCAAAAAATCTGTGAATTTAGGCACCTGAGCCCCTTTTAGGCACCTGTTAAACTGATACTGGTTGTGGCTGTTGTTGTGGCAGTGCATGTGCCTGGGCCAGGTTACCTAACACTTGCAGCAACTGATCAATGTACTGTCCCTGCGAATGAAAAACTTGTGCAAGTGACAGTTCTGGTACTTGAATAGTGACAGACATCATTACACACAATGGCAATTAAAAACATTGCTGAAAGTGAGAGAAATAATATTCACAGTAATGAAAGTATTTGCCACAAGCCTCGGTTCCAGTTTTAGTATCTGAACTAGGGGAAAAAAATCATCTTTCTCTTCACTGCAGTGTCATTTTATGGCGGTACTGTAGTATATATGTGTGGATTCTGACAAAGATAACAGGATAGGACTTAGGGCGCAGATGCACACACTGCCAAACAATTATGGATCACTGATGAAGGACAGTACGTTCAAATAAGATAACTCTTCAGGTAAATACTGTATTAAACCTTAAACAAACTTATATTTTCCCAATGTAAATGTGTTTTTCTGTTCTACACATGCAACAGAATACAACAAAATAAGCTCCTTTGGAAGCAAAATGTAAATGTTTCTGAAGCTACACTCACAGTTCCAACACTTGACTACACAAGTGCATGCAAAAATTAGTTTTCTAATGTGTCAACCTGTCTGACTCTGAAGACCAATCAAAACTATCAACTCACTGCAAAGATGCACACTGAGCCATGACATGCACATAAAAAAAGATACAAACACACAAACACACACACACACACACAATCTCCAGCTGCTGCAATCTGAATTCAGAGTGCAGTGGCCAGAGATGGTAGGTGTATATCTGTTGTGGGGTGGGTGTGTATGATTGTATGAATGATAGTGCGTGTCTTTTCTGACGAAGACTAATACCTGAAAGCCGATTTGTGTGTGTGTGTGTGTGTGTGTGTGTGTGTGTGTGTGTGTGTGTGTGAGAGAGAGAGAGAGAGAGAGAGAGAGAGAGAGTCTCATTTTGTATGTGACTGTCGTGGTTTGGTGTACTCTTTGTCTGAGTTGTAAACTACCGGCATTATAATGTTATACTTCATAGTTTGATAGACACAAAACTCTATACAGCACAGTGCATGGCTCAGTCAAGTGAAGATTGACATGAATAGATTGCTATTATAGTACACAAGGTTAAGTCTGAGAACAGAATGAAAAAGATCATAAAGTGGCTATTGCATAAATAGCCACAGTTCATAGAGGACACAACTGCAAATCCTGCACCAAAGGCCTACAGGTTCAAAAGAACAAACGGCAGTTTAATCCTGCAGCTATTATGCATCATGGCAAAAAATAATTTATGACCTTAGCTGTCAGTGGACATTGAATTAAATAAAGGGGGATAGTTGAAAATTTGTGCCCAACCAGGATTCGAATCTGGGAACTAGAGTAGTCCATGCAGTTGGGGTGATCTCGGTTTCATGGTGACATAGTGGCCAGGGTGGATGCCTAGTATGCTGTAGACTTGTCAGTTTACCACAAATCCCTATATGACAAACAAAGAATAATTAAATAAATGACCATAACAATCTGCTGCCAGTGTCAGATGATGCAGAGCACTAAGTAAGTTAGCATTATTAAATTTTTGTGCATTTTCATTGCTGGTCAGTTTCTTAAATTGTGTTAGAGCATCTGGTTTTAAGAGCTTTATTTTAGTCTATTTGGCAAATTTCATTAGAGCATCTATTTTAAGAGTTTTGAAAAATAGGGGGCTGCTTATCACAGCTCAGTCAACTACCAGCTGCCATTAGTGAAGAACTAGTGTAGTAACAAAGTTAAGTTTTTAGCAGCTTTACATCTTTCCAGTCTAGGTATTTCCGTAGTAGTGATAGGCTAGACAGGGGGTGTGCATGCTGTGTGCAGACGCAGGAGGAGCTAGAATGAAACTTTCACTCTGTAGGGGAGTGTGCACTGATATGAAACTTCCTGGCAGATTAAATAATATAGTGAGGACAGTTTACAACTCACCGCAAAGACGTGGCGACGAGCTGCGACAGGCACATACAAAAGACGCACACATACAACACATTCAGCTATCGGCCATGGCCTTCTTCAGAAAATAGAGCACTCACGCAATCACACAGGCACACAACACAGTCATACAACCATCACCTCCGACTGCCACACTTCGAATCACGCTCTGCAGCGAATCGGGGACGGGAGGGGAGGGGATAGAAAGGTTACGTCACGGTGGTGGGGATGGGTTAGATGGGAATAACGAGATGCAGCTTAGGAATGGAGTGGGGAGGCGGGTGAGATTAAAATTGTGTGCCGGAACCGGGACTCGAACCTGGGACCTTTGCCTTTTTCGGGCAAGTGCTCTACCACTGAGCTACCCCGACACGACTCACGGCTCCCCCACACAACTTCAATTCTGTCAGTACCTCGTCTCCTACTTTCCAAACATCACAGAAGTTCTCCTGCGAAACTTGTAAGACTAGCACTTCGCTGCAGAGTGAAAGTTTCATTCTGGAAACATCCCTTAGGCTGTGGCTCAACCATGTCTCCACCATACCCTTTCTTCCAGGAGTACTTGTGGAGTGCAAATTATTTTTTAGGTTAGACAATACTTCTGATGAACATTTGTCCAACAATATACAGACAGTGAAAACAGTGCATGTTCAGAAGAACTCTACAACTGTCAAAATATTAGCAGTAAATTTTCAAAGTATTATAAAGCAAGTTCTCAAATTTACTGCATTGCAGGAATGTTCTTGCCCTGGAGTAATTCTCAGAACTGAGAGTTGGCTGAATCCCGATGTTGGAAGTTCCATAATATTTAGCGAAGAATGGGATGTATATGACAAAGATAGATCAGCTACAATCAGAGGGAGGCGTTCACTGCAGTCCACAAAATATTCCTTGCACTGAGGTTGAAGCTAAGAATGACTGTAAGGTTATCTGAATGCAAGTAACAGGTATAAGTAAAAATCAAGTAATGTATGAGTGTTTTTACCAGCCACCTGGTCCCACCGTCACCGTCAGTTGTAGAGTCATTCAAAGAAAGTTAACGATCAGTAGTGCGAAGGTACCTGGACCATGCATTATTAGTTGTGGGTGACTTCAACATCCCGAATATAGACTGGGGCACCCATGCTTTCACTACAGGATGTACAGAAAACCAGTCTTGTGAACTATTATTGAGCATGTTTTCCAAACACTGCTTTGAGCAGCTAAATTATCAGCTGACACACAATGGAAATATTTTAGACTTTATAGCTAGAAACGGGCCAGACCTTGTCAATGGTGTCACTGTAGAAATGGGTTAGTGATAATCATGTCGTCATTGTGCCAATGGCCACCAAAGTTAAGAAATTGCTCAATAAGCCTAGGAGAGTGTTTGTGCTAGAAAGAGCAGATAAGCAAATGTTAGTATCCCACTTAAGGAATGAATAGACATTGTTTAGTTCTGGTATGGTGGATGTAGAGGAATTATGGGCAAAATTTAAATGCAGTGTAAATAAATTGCTGGAGAAATATGTACCAACAAAGTGGACTAACAATGGGAAAAACCCACCATGGTTTAATAATAGTATTTGAAAAATGCTGAGAAAGCAAAGGAAGTTGCATTCTCAGTTCAAAGGTGGTCAAGCAAACCAAATCAGACAAAAGTTAAAGATTTGTATGTCTCTAAAGAGAGTGATAAGTGAAGCATACAATAAATACCACCATCATGCCTTAGCAAAAGATCTTGCTGAGAACTTGAAAAAATTCTGGTCCTGTGTAAACTCAGTAAGTGGATCAAAGACATCAATCCAATCACTCATTGATCTTTCTGATGTGGTGATAGAAGACAGCAAAATGAAGGCCAAAGTTATAAATTTAATACAGTGGCAGTGGCTCTTACTTAGCCTGCATTTATCGTGAATCTTTGATCCAGCACAAGGTTCCAAGTGACTGTAAAAATGTGCAGGTAATTCACAAGTGTGAGAAAGGCAAAAGAACTGACCCACAAAATTACAAACCTATATCATTAACATCAGTTTGGTATAGAATTCATGAACTTATTCTCACTTCTAATATAGTAAATTTCCTTGAGTTGGAAAAGCTTCTGCCCACCCATCAGCACGGCTTTAGGAAGCATCAATCCTGTGAAACTCAGCTTGCCCTTTTCTTTCATGAGCCATGGATGAAGGGCAACAGGAAGACTGCTTATTTTTTGATTTCCAAAAGATGTTTGACACGGTACTGCATTACAGACTGTTAACAAAGGTACCAGTATATGTAATAGATACCCAAATATGTGAGTGGTTTGAACACTACTTAAGTAATAGTACCCAGTATATTGTCCTTGATAGTGAGTGTTCATCAGAGATTAGGGTATCATCAGTAGTGCCCCAGGGAATTGTGACAGGACTGCTATCTGTATAAATGATCTGACAGACAGAGTGAGTTGCAATCTGCAGCTGTTTGCTGATGATGCTGTGGTATGCAGGATGACTTGGACCAAATTTCTAGGTGGTGTGAGGAATGGTATCTAGTACTAAATGTAGGAAAATGTAAAGTTATGCAAATGAGCAGGAGACACACTCCCATAATATTCAAATACAGCATTAGTAGTTTCCTGCTTGACACAGTTGTGTCAATTAAATATCTAGCATAATGCTGTTAAGCGATATGAAATGGAATGAGCATACAAGGACAGTTGTGGGGAAGACAAATGGTCAACTTTGGTTTATTGAAAGAATTTTGAGAAGGTATGATTCCTCTATAAAGGAGACCACATATAAAACTCTGTGTGACCCAGTCTTGAGTATTGCTCAAGTGTTTGGTGTCCCTATCAGATCAGTTTAATGGAGGACACTGTTCAGAGGTGAGCAGCTAGGTTTGTAACTGGTAGATTCAATCAATACATGAGTGTTACTGTTACACTTTGGGAACTCAAATGGAGGTCACTGGAGGGAAGGCGATGTTGTTTTCAAGAAAGACTGTTGAAGAAATTTAGAGGGCCAGAATTTGAGGCAGACTGCAGAACAATTCTACTGCCGCCAACCTAGATTTCGCCTAAAGATTCCAAAGATAAGTTCAGAGAGGTTAGGGCTTGTATCAGTGCATACAAGCATTTATTCCCCCCCCCCCTTTCTATATAGGGGTGGAACAGGAAAGTAAGAAACTAATCTTGGTACTGAGTTCCCACCGCCATGCACCTTTGGGTGGATTGCGGAGTATGTAAGTAGATAGAAATTATAGTGATGGGTTCACTAGAATAGTAATGAAGCTGATCACACTACTAACACACACACACACACATTTAAAAAGAATAACTATATTGTACACTCTTACACAAGAAATTACCCAACATTAATAATTAATAACATGTAATGTTTATATTTATCTGTTACCTGGAGAGGAAAACCTGCTGATTATGGTTAAGGATTCAGCTATCTATATTTACATCTACAGATATACTCTGCAAGATACTGCAATGCATGTGGTGGAGCAGAAGTTCTACAATAATTAGTCATTTGCTTTCCTCTTACACTCAGAAATAGAGTGAGGAAAAAAAGTCAACTATCTGCCTTCCCCTCAACTGTCCTTATATGCCCACTATATCTCATCAGAAGACCCAGATCCGAGACATGTCTGATACATCCACTCAACTCCTCCTACTCTAGTCTTGTCACAGACTTATACTATCCCATCAAAGGTTGGGTCACTTGTGTAAGTGGCCATGTCATATAAGAGCTCCGCAACAGTTTCAACATGGCATTTTATGACCACCGATGAGCCGTACACCAACAAAGTGTGGTCAAGAGCGGGATTGACCATCTACGGCACAATGCATGGCTGACCACAATAAGTTCGAATTCTATGGCTGCTTCACAAGTCATGCCTTCACATTACAAGCTTTTTGGAACTACCCAAATGAGAGTTATCCCTGCAACACATATTTTGTTTCTGTTATCACCCCGGTCTCAATCTGCAGCTAGTCACTATTCACACCTCTGCTCACAGACTCCCCTTCCTCTCTCCTGCACTCCTTTCCAGTCCATTTCTCTGTGGCATCATAATTGTGCACCACATGATTTCTGTGCCCTTGTGTTACATTCCTATCCTGTTCACCTACAGTCTCAATCCCAATCTTTCAGTCTCTTTTGCCCAGTCCTCCCACTTCTTTTCTCCTCCTACTATCCCACCCAACACAACCTTCTCTCCAGCCTACTTGTTAAGCTGCTGTCCTAGTGATTGTGTGTGTGTGTGTGTGTGTGTGTGTGTGTGTGTGTGTGTGTGAGAGAGAGATCTTCCTGACCAAATTAAAAACATCTCCTTTTGCTTTCACTAGTTTTCAGTTTTTGGTGTGTTCATTATCTGCATTTCGTTTGCTTTAGTTGTGCCATTGAAACAAGTATATTCACAAAATCATATTTGACTTCATAAAAAAGGAACAAATATACTACAAACTTGAAATATCATGAAGTAAAGTGGACATTCCTTCTGATACCCTGTTGTGGTATTATTATTAACTTATTTGTTTTTTAATTTTAATTATTGTATATGTAACATTACTTTATATAAAAAATAGAAATTGGATGACTTACCCAAAGCATAGGCCTGTCGACAGACACAAATAAAACACACACAAACACACATTCAAGCTTTCGCTACCACTGGTAGCTTCTTTAGGAAAAGAGGAAGGAAGGAGGGGAGAAAGTGAAGAATACGGGTTCTATGGAAGTGGAAAAGGTGTCATTCCAATCCTAAAAGAGGTATGCATGTCTTATGTAGTCAATGTATATCTGAACCAAATGACATGTTTCCACAATGTGTATGTTACATTACACACATTTCTTCTCATCATTACTTCAGCAGTTACCTGTAGTCATTTAGCTGCTCCTTATGTCAAAGTAATCTTGATATGACAGTGAAAACTAAATAAGTAAATTAAAATCACAACATTCTGTATGTCCACAAATTTATTTTAATTCATTAACTGGTTTTCAGCTTACAAGGCCATCTTGAGACTTTACTATACACAGTTAAAGTCTAAAGATGCCCTTGTAAGAAAACAACCGGTTAAAGAATTATTTTGTGACGCATACACAGAATTGTGATTTTAATTCAGTATAATGATGTTGCACCAAGAACCAACAGAAAAATCAGTCGAGGGAATAAATAAATTGGAAAGGAAAAAGAGAGAGAAAAACCAAATAAGGGATGACACAATAATATTCTATTCATTTGGCTGATGATGGTACTTAGAATCTAATATTGATTTGATTTTCAAATTTCACTCTGCTGGCTAATTCCATTTTCATGTGTTCTAGACTCTGTAGCTGTTTAGAATTGTTTGCATTGGAAACATGTGATTCTTGCATTGCTGTGAGCATTTGTGGGTGGAAATGCTTTAAAAAAAATCTGAAAGTACCTTTATTTTATGTATTAATTTGTTGTGTTAATCTCAATATTTCAAAGTAAATTATAATCTATTATTGAGTGTAAGTTAAACACCATATTAGGACCTCTAAATAGGTATTACTGTTGAAGATTTCGTCTTTTTTGACCTCAGCTGATATGTAGGTAGGTTTATTTTATTGGTTTACAAAAGTAATTTTCACAGAAATCAGTTTTCAGTTTTGTTCAATAAATGTATTGTGTAATAAATTTTTATTTTGTAAATATTTTCAGTAGTTTGCATTCAGATAAGAGAATGTACTATTGTGTTGTTTCGAATGACATCAAGATTCACAGGAAGTAGTCATCCACTGAAGCCGTAGTAGATGGTTCTCCTGCAGGATTTCGATTTCTATCGTCTCCCTAAAGGTGAGTGAAACCTTCTCATAGTTTAAGTTGTTTGTTTGATTAATTATTTTGTTGTGCATGGAAGCTTTTGCTAATGTTGAATATTGTAGTAAAGAAGCATGTTTAGACATATTACTGCTCTTGTATGGCTGCATGGGTTTATGTGTGTCTTCGAGCTTGTATGTTTTCATTTCAAGAGTGATAGATCATTTCTTCCTCTTCCTTTTTTAAATGGTGCTTGGTGTAAATTTCTAAATAGATTAAGAATGTATTGCTGATACATTAAAGTGTTTGTTGGGTTGAGGAGGCAGATAAGAGTGAACTTTAACATGCTTACACATTTATATGATAAATATGGAACTAACACTGTGTAATTTCGTCTCAAAAGTTTTTTGTCTGTTTATTGATAATGAATACTTATACCACCTTATTTATATTTAACTACACGCTTCATCACAATTTTCCACTTGTGTCTCGTGGAGTCTTTACAATGTAATATGCCTGTATGATATTACACTAATGGATGTTGCTTTTGTGGACTAATGTTTCGTAAAAGAGTGGACAGTGCCAAACTTGGAGTACTCATATAGATAATTAATTGTTATTGGCGTCAATCTTCATCCTTTAAAAGTGTTTTGTAGCAACAAGGATTTCTTTTATTTTCTCAAATTTCTTTCTTTAATTCAGCTCGGCAATATAGATGAATTATCTTAGTTGGTAGTGACAGCTGTTCTGTCACTGCATCTACCAGACAGAAATTCATTGTATAATGATCCAAGACTTATACCCAATTTACTCTTTATTTTCAACTGTCAAGTTGGTTCATTTCATTACACTGTGTACTGCATACAAATAGCTTTGCTTTATTCTTCCTTTCAAAGTTTTGTGGTTTCTACCAACACTACCATATAAAACACACGTAAATGCTGGCAGAAAATCACTTTATTCACATACTACAACCGACAGAGACGTTTACACTTTATCTTTTAGAGCAACACTGACTGTCTTGCTGCTGAGGCAGCGATCGTGTACCTCGACCAAAGTGGTTATTTTTGCCTCCAGTGTAATATCGATTCATGGGACACCACAGTTTACCTTTTTCTTATATGAACTCATTTTGATGTGAGCTATCTACATTCCACTCAAATAAGTCCTAATGCACAGCTCTTCTTTCTTTGCTATTATGTAGTTTATTATATGCGCACTTAAAAAAAATCCAGTATGTCTATATTTGTTCTTACTGTCCCATGCATTCATCATTGTTCTTGAACTTCAGGAACATAACCACAGAGAAAGGAGTCATTGTGACTGACCCATTGTAATAACATCTTACAATGCAAATTTCACTTACACTCAGTCATGCTAAATTGACTCCTGGAGAATACTTTCTGATGCAAATAATTTTCCCTTACGTATTAACAACCAGACATAAATTTTCTGGAAGGTCTATATTTGTGCTCAGAACTGACAACTTTAATCAATTACAGTGTTTGTTTATATAACAGAGAAGAAAACAATGAATGTCTAATGGCATAGTAACATAGTGGCTAATCAATTACAGAATACTGTGTGGCAATAGATTTACTAATTTGATCTTAAATGTACTTTCTGCATATATACTAACATTAGTAATACTGTGTGTGTGTGTGTGTGTGTGTGTGTGTGTGTGTGTGTGTTTTAGAGAGAGAAGGGAAAATGGGTAATTAAGTGTCAACACAGTATTTTAAGGGTGAAAAACTTTGTGGTGGAGGTAGGATATAGTATGTCTGTAAATATTTGTCTCAGACATGTAGTACAGATTTCACTTAAAATGGGTAAAAAATGTTACATTAATAGCTATCAGTGTTAGATATTTGTTACAAGTCAAGTCATAGTCTACTAAATAGCAAAGAGATGTAATATTGATTTATGATGATATGTCTGGACAACTGTAATAAACAAGGGTAACTCATGAATGGAACTTAAGTAACCAAAATGTCTTGAATGAGGGGAGGTAAATTTATAAGTGGAGAAATTACGAACCATATGGAATGACAAATTGTTTTGTTCATTATATATCTGGTGTTGAAATAGACAACAATTAAGTTACTCTATCTTAAAATTCTTCTTGTTTCTTGTAGTTTTTCCTCCTGGTCTTCTGCTGAAAGGTACTGTGATGCAAAACCTGATATTTAATTATGTACACTTCAAAGTTTGTGATACTTGGCAGTTTGAGATGCACCAAGGAAATAGAATTATGCATGAGACATGCACTACCCATCTACAAGCTCAGAATGAATACTTAATAATACTCAAGAAATGCCTGGCAAAGATGGTGGAGTAAAACCAATACAGTGAAAGACAATAAGGCATAAAGGTGATGGTCAAGTTCGCAGTCACTTTTATTTATCTTTTCAGTGAGTATTTTGAAGAATTTCATCTCAGGAATTTATTGAAAATTTGTGTCACATAGATGATTTGTGTGCAATTTTTTATGATGACCTGTGATACTTTCAAATGTCACAGATAGATTTGCAAATTCATATTTACATTACATACATCATTTTCATGAAAAAAATTAAATCATTGAGGGCTTCTTAAAGATATCACATAAAAAAAATATCTTCCATTGTGTGTACAAGAGCATCCACAGTGGACACACAAATCACTATTTGCACTGCGTTAGAAATATCGGTGGACTCCTCAGGTTCAATGGAAAATGCAGTAAACTCATGCACTTCACTTATTAAATGACAGTAAATGTCAGCAACCATGGCACTTCAGTGGGCACAATTGCCAGATCTTGTTATGTGAAGCACAATATTATCAACTTGCATGTACCACTCGACAATCATTACTATCATCTTGAAACATTTAAAACAATGTTCCATAAAATTCTAGATCATTTAGTTGGGAGGCATGATGAAAGAAAGTTGTAGATCTCTAGTGACAAAAGCAACTGATTTCAGATTCATCTGCTATCATCTCATTGCTCTTTTTCAGCCTAGTCAATTTTACCATCTGCTCAGAATCCCAAAATAAATTGCAGTCTTCCTTGTGAAATATTTTCTAATGGAATTCTGTACTAAACTTCTGTTGACAAGCACATATACGGCCACATATTAAACATTTCGAATTTTCACCTGATACTCCAGTTCCTTTTTAAAAGGTGGAAAATCTCTGCCTCTACATTTCTTTGATACACTTTGCATTTTACAGTTCTTAAAATATAATGTTCACTACATAGTGGTCGCTTCATATCAGTGTCCACCACTTTGCCTGGTGTAACATTGCTGCAACTACAGGATGCCGGCCTTCGGCAGCACATGAGCAGCATGCATGCAGCACTGTGCTCTTGCAAACTGCTTGCAGCATTTTCCCACCCCTGACCTAGACATTCTCATTTTTATTC
This sequence comes from Locusta migratoria, assembly GCA_026315105.1. Taxonomy (NCBI): domain Eukaryota; kingdom Metazoa; phylum Arthropoda; class Insecta; order Orthoptera; family Acrididae; genus Locusta; species Locusta migratoria. Next base: position 239,551,049 of record CM048744.1, read on the forward strand.
AAGGTTGCAACATACACCAGTACCCCTAATAGCCAGTTACACACCCTCTTGCACTTATGCATGCCTGTCTTTGTTGTGACATGCTGCCCACTACATTATTGAAAGACTGTTGGTACAGATTGTCCCATTCCTCAATAGTGATTTGGCATAAGTGTTTCATATTGGTGTGTCATTTCATCCAAAAACTGCCATTTTCAATGTATACCAGGCACGTTTGATAGGGTTCATATCTGGAGAATGTGCTGGCCATTCTAATCTTGTGATTTAATTAGAGAATGGGGACTCATATTAAGCCAAGAATTTAAATAAATTAACGAATGCTCTGAAATCCAATACTGTTTGATGATAATGAAGTTGTTATTCAACAAACTGAGGATGACCTACAGATATTTCAGATTATCTTCAGTAAATCTGTTCTAAGTATAAAATACATCATCACACTTATCACAAACTGAGTGAGTCTACGTTTTTATGTGGAATAATTTGAAGAACATTGACTCGGAAAATGAGAATAGAAATAAAAAAAGTTTACAAAGTGATAGCTGCACCATGTTTGCTGTATGGATCGGACACTTGAGTGATTAATACTAAACATCTTATTAAATGTGATGAATAGAAATGAGACTTCTGATATCTGCGAAATGCTACACAAGATTGAATGGGTAATGGAAAATATAACCAAATAAAATAAAGAAATATCACTCTCACAACTAAAGAAAAAAAAAAAATGCAAATATGGAGCATACCTAAAGGAGTTTGATCATATACACCAAATGGGAGAAGAAACTGAGGAGGTATTGGCAACAACGTCCTCAGTGAATGGATTATTTATTCCTTGAAAGAACAAAAACCATCATTAGAAGATAAATATCTGGTACCCAATTATTATAATTGGAAACTATAAAATAATACAATATATGAATTAAATTTTGTTTGTGAGGAATCTGAGATTCATTCTCACATTGAGAGCCTGATATGTGATACAGCTGTCATTTGCTTTACATTTCCTAAAATATTTTACAGTTGACCATTTAAAGTCTCACATCCTACATGATGTACCTCATTATTCATATTTTAGCCTGTTGTTCATTCAACAAAAATAGAGTTATCATAAATATTTCTTCTTTACTGTTATCACATACCATGCAGAAGCTTCATTCCATTCCTTGTGTTTCTGTTCCATATCTTTTGTTGATTGTTATTTTGTCATCATTTTATTTTCTTCCATTCTCACTTTGTAAAATCCATGTACCTGCACAACATTCATTTATCTGAACTGTCTTCACTGAAATTTTCTTTATAGCAGAAATTAACACATTGACTGCCCCACATGCTTAAAGATGGACGTTGCAGGTCAGACCAGGCATGCAGCATATGGGTGAGGTTCTGTTCTGGTCACTGTTAAGCATACAGTCTCAGGCAAGAGATTCTGCTGTGACTGCGAGCTGCCACACAGTAGGCAACATGTTAATAACCTTTTTAGGAATTTCTTCGAGCTATACAGTTCCATAAAAAGCAACTGTGAATATTATAATGTGTGTGCTCAGTTGGAAATGTCTAGTTATTTTAAATCCATCTTTCTATTATAGCGGCATTGTGGAAGAGTCAGGGTTCTTTGTTGTCTATTCAAATACTGGACATAGCTACTTTATTAACACCATTGACAATGGAAAACTGTTGGGAACAGCACATCAATCTACATCCCAGAATGGCCTCACTGTCAACGGGACAGTGGCGGCTACTCCTTGAGGACTCTGGGGCGGCGCCCTCCCAAAAATATCCAACACGGAATACGTACCAATCGTTAATCACAAATCTAATTGAATAATTTTCGTGTAGCAGCAGCCCGTGTAAGTGAATGACCAATGTTTTTAGTCTAGGTAGTCTGCCAGCCAGGCTCACCGAATGTTTTCAGAATGGACTGACTGTCGGACTCTACGCGATCCGTCCGCGCCTTGTAAAGGCTGGCAACGGGCGCCGGAGTGAGTGGGGGTAGTGGGGGTTGGGCGGGGGTAGTGTGCTGAACCGGGCCGCTTAGGACGGCGTCCGCGCCAAATACAAAGGCGCACCGGCACCGGTCAGGCAGTTTCTAACAGGTGCCCTGCGCGTGAAGGTGCGTGTTATTCCCTAACTGTTTTTCTAGTTCCCTATTTAGAATGAATAATATAAATAGCGTTAACTACATTTTAACATTTGGTAGTGAAAAATTGACTTTTGAAGGAAAGTTGGAATTAAAAAGTTTAGGATCACGCGAGACCTAATTTGAACAGTGTACAGACACAAAATGCGTGCAAAAGCAAAAGTAGTTTCACTAGGAAATTTAATCCTGCTTTATATAAACACACCAATATATAAGCATACCAATGGTATTACTACATTTGTTGGTGACAGTCTTCTAATTTTAGTAACATATGTTTGTCGCTGACGAAGCATTTGTGTTCTCTGAACACTTACTTATATAGTTACACACACAACGAATTTACTTCTTACTTTATATTATTTTAAGGTACAGTTTTGGGTCTGTTGTGAAATCTAATATAATGGAGTTAAAAGGTTTTCATTGCCTGAAGAAAATATTAAAAACGACATATTTGTGCGTAAATTTGTTCGTATTTTGGTATAGGAGGAAAAAGTCGTGTTAGATGAAGGGTTAAATTACATAACTAGCTAATAAAATTAATGCTATATTCTGCCAATAAATGTTCTGAAGGGACAAAATGTCGTGTACAATTGAAGACACATGCCGCCCCTCCTAATAAACAGCCCACCAGCCGCCACTGCAACGGGATGTGAAATCAATCATCTTCTTTCAGAGTTCATAATCTTATGATGATATATGAGGTTGGGTGTTAGTGGAAAGACTCAAACTTCCCAAGATTTCAGGAAAAGTTGGAGATGTACTATATTTTAATGTGGTATGTTTTCTCTTTACTAGAAAAAGCTGACAACATGGCATGGCTCTTGAAAGAGCAGATGCTTACTGTCTCAAATATTTTGCTTATTCTTCTATGTCAATAATTTCTGTAGAGCATATTGAGAATACATGTCATTTTAGTGCAGTATTAGTATACAGGTGTCGGTGTATCTGTTTCAGTGCCCGAAAGCGCCCAATACCTTATCACCGACCCACCCCTCCCACCCCATCATCAGTGAGCAGTCGCCGTAGCTGGAGCAGCTGCAGCCTCTCCCCTTGTAGCAGCTGGTCACGAGGCAGCAGATCTCCTGCCAACTCACCCAGTCGTAGCCCGTCACCGTACAGTCGGTAGGCTGCGACAACTTTGACGGTGGGCAACTCTGTGACCACTTCTGTCTTTCACGTTTGGTCATGGTGATGCATGTCTTGTACACACTGTTCACAAAACCAGTAATACATACATAGCTGTTTTCTGTGCCTAGTCATTCTCTTAGTAGGAAAAGGGCTGTGTTCTGTTAATTGAAGGATACAAATACTTCTTTGTATGTACATACTGAAATTATCAAACTGAAATAATAAGCTAACTAATGACCAAGTTTTTGTGAGATCCATGTCGATAATAATGAAAAGGGGTCTATTGTAAATAATTCTGAAGCTGTTCATTGCACATTTCAGATGGTAATTATTAAAGGTTTTGTAGAGGTACAAGTGCTTCATCTTATATGCTGCAGAGTTGTCTAGATTAGAAGAGTATTATGCCTCCTTGGCTCTTCAGTTCTGATACAGAGGGCCAACGAGTATCATAATTAGAATTTTGCTTTAAATGACTTTCACACTCCAGATGATAGCATCATTTTTGAACAAAATGAGCCAAGAAAATGTTCTGATAATAACTGTTGTTAATTTAGGATCACACAATCTGCACCTCATATGAACATGCTAGTCTGGTGTAGTCTGGTACTCAACTGGTCAGTATTGACTGTAATAATGGCTATAACAAACACTCAAATATTGTAAAAAGAATCCCTTTGTTTGCTCATATTTACAGCCGAAGTGTATAACTGTACTAAATTACTATAAAAAGAATATTAAACTTTTCTTTAATGAAAAGAGTTAGCTTTTATATATATATATGTATAAATATATATACACATTTTATTGTGTATCAATGCACAGTTAATGGCAGCTGTCATGGAATTACAATGCATAATGATGTCCAGAAAACAGTTTCATGGTGCTATGTAATTTAATACTTGCATTACCTTAGTTTTTCAATAGCCATAAAGCCAAGTTGAAAACAGCAGTGCATTTCGCATTACAGTAAACAAAGTTTTCACTTCACATGTATCTGATCATTTCCATACTGGAGCTCAGCAGTATGCACTTTATATACATTAAATATTGAACAATTATTTCAGACAGTTCTGCATATACACAGTCACATAATGTGCTCAGTATTTAACACTTAAAGTGCCATGCCAATAGTATTATGTTGCTGTTGGGGGTACAAAGAATGCCACGCACATAATATTACATACAGTACACCTTAGTGAAAACTGTCATACCCCTAATATCATGCACCTCCCCCCCCCTCCTTCAATACCTAGCTGCAAAAAAATATTACGGCTCTGGCAGTTTTCAGAAAGAGAAATGAGCACATGTAGTACACATTCCTGCCAGTTGGCTTGCAAAGTGGGGTTTTGGGTGGATCAATTTATCCCATTCAAAAAAGAACTATTTCAAATAATAAAAAAATAATTTATGAAAATTTAATACCTTATTCATTAGCTCTGTATAAAAATACATCAACTCTACCATTCATATAAAAAATAGTCTAGAACATACAAAAACATTTTTTCCTAGTTTGTTAGTTTTGATTGTGGTGATGAAAAGTTACAAAGCAGAGTACCATAAAATACATTTTTTGTAGATGAAATAATGAGCTATATTCCTGTCTCAGAAAAACATTTTTTTTATTATTACTTAATGTGTACCAAAGGAACAAATTACTGAAAAAATAACTGGTACTGGTTTAAATGAGACTGAGAAAGTACATGGGGTAGCTAGGTAGATTTACATATATGGCTGGCACTCAAAGTGTTAAGTGTGCAATTATAAATTTTGTCTCCATAAGTCATAGAATCACTTAATTCCACTGACATTGGCATAAAGCATGTCAGAAAGTCACCAGGTATAAACATAAAAAGAGCTGCAGTGCTGTAATATGAATTTGTATTATTGTTCATACTCCTATAATTACTAAAGACATTTTGTGTATTTACTATACTAGCTGACTACATATGAGTGCAGGTTATTGTGTAGAATATTTGCACTGACTTGGTTACAACGTACCTCTATTTGCATTTGATTTCTCATTCTTAGTTCCTTTTCTCTGAACTAGTGACAGTTATTTGGTTATTTGTGAGGTTTGTATGTTGATTTTTCTGCCATTCTTACAAGAATTGCTATACAAATTGCAACCAGTTGTATTTGGTTATATATCATAATGATCTGCTACAAAACATCATCTGGAGATAACAGTTTCTTCAATGAAAAGCAATATGTCTCATTATTATAAGTGATGTCTTCAATGAACATCGACATTATTGTACTTCTCATTCTTTAAGTTTTCTTTTTCCCTTTTTTGTTGATCATCAATATTTTTTCTAATCATTTATAGGAATGATGATTTTTTATGCCTAATGCAGGTCAAGTAAAGAATGTGCAATATATTTATATATTACCCATTAAACCTTGTAAATACTTTTAATTTAAATAATTTATGTATTTATTTATTTATTTATTCATTTATTTATTGGTATTTAAAATGTACTGTGATCACTACTCTGCAACCAGAATTCTCATAAGTGTAATCCTGATATTGTTTGAGGGAAGCAAGCTTTGAATTGCTCTAAATTAATGGATGATCATTGAGATTATAATTGTAAAATACTCATTCATTCCTCTCATTAAAGCACAGCATGACTCAATTCACAGAACTTCAGTAAAGAAAATCAATTAGAACAGCAATGTGAAATATTTATCATGTCATTGTCACTTGAAATAAAGTTCCTGTTTATGTTAAAATGTATTTTGAAATAATTTATAATATTTGGGCAACAGTGGCAATTTAATGTCAGTAACAGTATGCTGTACGTGGTCTTTAAAGTATCTTATTATGTAAACCAATATCAAAGATACATGTGATGTAAAGTGAGAGTTACTGATATTTCAAATGGGTATATTCACTTTTAAACATTATTATTGAACATGACTTTTTCTATTATAGTTGTACTGAAGTACACTTGTGATGATTGAATTTCTTTTCTATGACATCGAAAATGTTGTTCATCTCATGAAACAAAGCAAAAAATAAGAAAAACATTCCAAATGTTGAAATAGGTATTAGAACTGCATTTCATATTGCCCATGCTGGATGTTTTCCAACCCCCTCCCCTTCCCTTGCTTTTCAGGGTGTGTTATGATAGTGTGATTGTTAGCAAAGTCTTAATTGATGTGTGTCCATAGCTGTAATGTTACCTGAGTATGCACCATTCCAAAAATATGCTTCTAGTCATTTTGATGTAATTTTATGTGTGTTAAAAAGATTCTAGTCATTTATTTTGATTGTGTAGAGAATTATTAATAGATAAATTGTCACAATTAGGCCTTTGAAATATTTGAGCTTATTTGGTACAAGGGTTAAACAATCTGTAAAAATGGAAAATTTTTAGTTTCCATTCTGATCATCAAATATATTGACTAAACTAGGTAACACATGGTTGTTTGACATAGCTTAAATATTACCAAGACTTAATGCTGCATCAATATTACTGGTAATGTGTTTAGCTGTCACAAAAAGCTATTCCTTATATAATGGCAAAGGAATTCTTGTTTCAAAATGTCAATAACTACTATGCATTTCACAGTAAATCAGCAATTTAAATATTTGCTTGCATGTTTACTTTTTATATAGACTACTCTTTATTATTTTGGTGATAAGTGGTGTAGTTCCTCAGTATTGACAATTTCTATAGATGTTACATTCTAGTCTGGAAGAGCCATTGTGTGTAACTCTATAGTGTTGAAAAGACTATTCATTTATGATCTCTTTAGTATTTATTTGATTAACTATTGAAAGCACTATTTGTGATAAAAATCATCAATAACTGTGCCCAAGTATTTTGTAACATTTCCTGTTCTATAATTAATAATAAGAGAGATATTATTGAGCTGTGAATTTCCTCTTTGATAAAAAGATGTCTGCAACCAAGTTGCCACTTAATATAATGAAAAGAAACCATATACGTATTTTATTTTCCTTCCACTGAAGTTTATAATGTTCGCAAGCATCACACTAGTTGCTTCACACACATTCTGTTTGTGTGAAATCCCATGCCAACTAATGACAGATGTGGTTCCCATTGTCCCTATTAACTCTTCGAATGCTATTACATAGAAAAGCATTTATTCATTTCAATTGAAGAGCTAGGTTATTTTTGGCAGCCAGAACACTGTGTAGGTTATGGTTTTAATATTACTTAGGTCCACACAATCATATTAATGGATCTGTATTATTTGTTCCTAGTTAATGACCTTTTCACCACTTACAGCTACATGTTTTTTGTAGGTTTGGAAGGAATAGAAAAAAATGCAGCCACTGAAGGTCTCATCAATATAACACACTAAACGTAATCCTCATTTTCTTATGAATACACAAAAAACAAAACAGATAAAATGATTAATCCTCAAGGTCTGGCAAATTCTATTAGCACATTGTACACTTCCAGTCACTAGTAACAATGAACACATTCAGCAGTTCAAAGCTAACTCTTTGAGCATCTAACTTTTTTTGTCAAATTAGGTACATTTCAGGGGCTGCTTTGTATTATATACGTATGTTGGCTTGCTAGCAGTGCCAGATACTGTGATTTTTTTATCTGTCAACTTTCACACCTTTTTTTTTTTTTTTTTTTTTTTTTTTTTTTTTTTTTTTTTTTTTTTATGTGAAATAGGCTGAGTTGCAGTGTGGTTGGAATCCATGTTAAACTACAGGTCCCCCTGTAACTAGCTAGGTAAGCCAGTTTGTAGGTCGGGGGAAGGCACTGGCATACCACCTCCAAACAGGACTAAGTCTAGTAAAGCACTGATCCATTGTTACACTGAGTTGGAATAAAAGCTATAAGATTCTGTAATAAAATTACATATTATTTACGCTATTCAAACTGACACTCAACTATTGTGAATGATTGAAAATGGGGAATGTCTTTATGGTCACTTCCAATCAGCCATTTTGGATTGCATGATTTAAGGGTATTAAGAAGCACAAAAATCAAACCAAATGTCTAGGATGATGAAAAATTTGGAACAAATTTAAGGTTACTGCCAGCATAGTTCAGGGTTACCTGTATTTTGTTCATATTTAAGGTTCCAAATAACTGTGTTAAACTCTGTACTAATGTTCCCACCTTCCATGTTTTATTTTTGTTTCATAGTTACTGAAGAATGATTATTTGACTGTGAGGGACTGAACTGTAAAATTTTCTAGTTGTCAGCAGCTTCATTAAAACTCTGGCAAATACAATCTTCACTTACATTTAAATAATGATTTTAAAAGTAAATACCACAGGAAGGGGAAAAAACATTACCTTAGGACTTGCTAATGGAGTTTTGTGTAATTGAAGAATTTCTGTTTTAAATATTTATCTAAAAATACATGCTACATTTGGCAGACTATGACCTTTTAATCAATTACTGCAATCAGTACATTGTAAACTAAGAGACTAAATCAGTGTATTCTGAATCTGGAACTGAAATGAAGGCATAGTCACTCAAAGCAGTTCCTTGGCATTTTAATGGAATATTTTATACAGATATTTTCCCACAGTGTGCTACAGTTATTTTATTGTTCTGTTAAGTAGTGTAATTGGTTTAGGTATGTGTTTTGACTTAAAGCCACAAATTTCATTGCTATCTTCCATATAATCATTAGTTCCTGGATTGTACAGTGTTCTTGCAACCATACAGAGCTTTCTCAGTGTTAGAGTTAAATCTCTTCTTTGTAACTAATCAATGCTCTTCAATGAAAAGATTAAATGTTCTTTAAATAGTTTCAGTACACAATATAAACAATCATCTTGGGATTCTAGTGTTACGGTGAAATAATTTATAAGGAACCACTTCACTGTTGCTATTTGGTGTAAAGGAATTTTCATTAGACCACAAAAAGGACAGCTGTTTTTTTCTTAACTACACACATAACTGTGTTTCTTTAGCAATTAGGTAATTGGATATTTCTTGTTGATGTACCGTGTACTTGTGTTGTTTTCAGGAAATTGTTAATCCAAGACAGTAACTTTTTTGTTGTGTTTATTGTTTGAGAACTTGTGAAAAAATTCCTGTCACAATGTAGAATTTTATGTGTGCTATTTATTAGCTGGAAATAATACTCATGTGTTATGTTCGTTAATAAAATAGTATGATTTAAAAAAGTGGTTTCTTTTTTCTGATGTGTATAACTTTAAGCATAGTGCCTACCCAGGTGTGTGCAGTCATTTCATTATTTCAAGTAGAATACTGACACAAAAAATATGTCGAACACTGTCACTGCTGAAAAGTCATTCTCAATAACTAATTGTTGTTTGAAAGAAGTACTGGGTGCATTGGCGTCGGATATTGTCTTTCAGCAAACCTAGAGATGTTGGGGAATCACAATACACTTGCGACTTCAGGTAACCCCAAAGCCAATAATAGCATGAACTGAGGTCTAGGGACCTGGAAGGCCAAGCATGACGAAAGTGGTGGCTGAGCACATGATCATCACCAAACGACGCGCACAAGACATCTTTCATGCGTCTAGCAATATGGGGTGGAGCGCCATCCTGCATAAAAATCGTACATTCCAGCAGGTGTTTATCTACCAGGCTGGGGATGATGCGATTCTGTAAAACATCAGCATACCTCTCACCCATCACAGGAGCAGTTACAAAACCAGAATCACGCGCCATCTGTCGGACATTTCTTGAACTTTTTTTTTTTGTTCTAATTAAACCCCATGTCATACCAAGCATGTGTGTCAATTTTTACCTCTCTATCTACATTATTTTGTGATTTATTAAGTTTTCAAATTTATACTGACTTTTTGATCACCCGGTATATTCTACATCTACATGGGATACTCTGCAAATCATATTTAAGTGCCTGGCAGAGGGTTCATCCAACCACCATTATACTATTTATCTCCCATTCCATTCTTGAATAGCGCACAGGAACAAAGAACACCTGAATCTCTCCGTTCGAGCTCTGATTTCTCGTATTTTATTCTGATGGTCATTTCTACCTATGTAAATGGGAGTCAAAAATATATTTTCACATTCGGAGGAGAATGTTGGTGATTGGAGTTTCATAAGTAGCCCACGCCGCAGCGATAAGCGCTGTTGTTGTAATGATTCCCATCCCAGATTGTGTATCATTTCCGTAACGCTGTCTCCCCTGTATCGTGAGAATACAAAACGAGCTGCCCTTCTCTGGACTCTTTCGATGTTCTCCGTCAAACCCACCTGATAAGGATCCCACAATGGGCAACAATACTCCAAAAATGGATGGACAAGCATAGTGTATGCAGTTTCTTTAGTAGTTCTGTTGTATCTTTTAAGGGTTCTGTCAATAAAACACAGTCTCTGATTCGCATTTCCCATGACATTAGCTACGTGTTCCTTCCAGTTTAAGTCTGAAGTAATAGAAATTCCTAGGTATTTTGTGGAGTTTACGGCCTTCACTTTGATTTATCTTGTAAACAAAGTTTAACAGATTTCTTTTCGCACTCATGTGGACGCCTTCACACTTCTCATTATTTAGAGTCAATTGCCAATTTTTACACCATAGTGATATCTTATTCAGATCATCCTGCAGTTGGTTTTGATCTTCAGATGATTTTACTAGATGGTAAATGATGCCATCATCTGCAAACAACCTAAGAGAGATACTTAGATTTTCTCCTAAATCATTTATGTAAATAAGGAACGGCAGACTACCAATAACACTACCCTGTGGAATGCCCGATATCACCTCTGTTTTAGTTGATGCCTTACCATCGATTACTATGAACTGTGTCCCCTCCAACAGGAAATCCCCTATCAAATCACAAATTTGGGGTGTTATACCATAACCATGCAATTTGAGTAAAAGCCGTTTGTGAGGTACGGTGTCAAAAGCCTTCTGGAAATCAAGAAATATGTAATCGATTTGGGAAGCTTTGTTGATAGCGCCCAGCACTTCATGTGAATAAAGAGCTAGTTTTTTTTTTTCGCATGAACAATATTTTCTAAATCCGTGTTGACCTTGGGTCAATAGATCATTCTGTTCGAGATAATTCATAATATTTGAATACAGGATATGTTCCAAAACCCAGCTGCAAATTGACGTCAATGAAATAGGCCTGTAGTTTAGTGGGTTACTCCTACCGCCTTTCTTGAATGTAGGTGTGACCTGTGCAATTTTCCAATCTTTTGGTACAGATTCTTCTTTGAGAGCGGTTGTATATTGCTGTTAAGTAAGGAGCTATCGCTTCAGCATAATCAGATCATATTCACGTCACCTCTATGAACTCCTTTCTTGAAACAGTGCCCTCAGTCATCAAAGTACAAAATTTAAGTATTACGCAATGATATTGTGATATCCTTATGTCTTACTAAAATATTAGCATGCTCAATCAGTGGTGAATAGAGCTTTTGTGTGTGGGGGGGGGGGGGAAGACTAAAAATTGCAGGCCGGGGGTGGTCTCAACTTTCTGCCTTGTTATAAAAAAAAGTTACAAATTAAAATATCATGGCAATGTACCAGTTGTTGGAGTAACCCTGAGTTGAACAATCCACGGAAGACCCATTTCGAAATGAGTAGAGAAAATTTGTCTTACTGCTCCAGACCAATATTCTAGTCTTAACCACTGCATTACCTCATTATAATATCCTGTCTTACCAGTAGGGAAGTTCAATATGATGTGGTCAAAACTTTTTGGTTTAACAAAGAGACAAGGAAAGAATTTATTTTGACTTTGTTCACAGAGTAAATCCATTATCTTTGTGACATTATTTACAAAAAATTAAAGAAAACTGAAGCATCACAAGTATGTCTGCAGCTCTTGTAAATTATAAACCATACTCTTTTTTTACGTCTATGTAATTGCATGCAGTAATACAACTTAGTTAGGCTTCATAACATTCAGACTTCTTTTTCTCTTTTTCATTTTAATGAGCGAGGTGGCGCAGTGCTAAAACACTGGACTCGTATTCGGGAGTACAGTGGTTCAAATCCACTTCCAGCCATCCAGATTTATGTTTTCCGTATTTTCCTAAATCACTCCAGGCAAATGGTGGGATGGTTCCTTTCAAAGGGCACGGCAGATTTCTTCCCCCATACTTACCCAAAAGTCCGATTATAAGCTCTGTCTCTAATGACCACGCTGTTGACGGAACATTAAACACTAAGCTTCCTTCTTTTGCATTTTGTCACTAGTTGTGTAAGGTTAAGTTGTTTAATAGTTATGTAAAGTACAATTTTAAGCTCCTGTATTATGAGGGGAGTTCAAATAAAAAGGTATGAAACGTCTTAACAAACCAGTTGAAATTGGAAAATGCTGCTTTGGGATAACATAGTGCAAAATCTACGGACATGAAGCTTGCATCATCACCTTCCCCCCAAAAGATTCAAGCTGTGCCCTCAGCAGGCAAGATGAGGCTTACTGTCTTTTTCAACGATCGAGGTCCTATACTCGTTGAATTTCTCGTGTAAGGAAAAACCATTCAGATTGATGTGTTCTGTGGGAGACTCCATAGGCTAAGCAAGTCCATCAAGAGCAAACGGCCTGGACCACTCATGGAGGGAGTGATTCTGCTCCATGATAATTTGTGTTCACACATTTCCATGGTCACACAAAGTGTACTGGCCAAGTTAAAGTGGGAGCAGCTTCAGCATCCGCTCTACAGTCTGGATATGTCGCCCTGTGTCTTACATCTATTTGGTCTACTAAAATATAAAAAAATGTAAGAGAGAAGCGCTTCAATTTGAACAGTAAACTGAAGTACATAGTAGAGGACTCACTCTTGTCACAGCCAGACAAATTCTGAGAACGGGGAATTCTACAGCTCATTAAACAGTGGGATAGTTGTGCTCAGGCCTCTGGCAATTACTTTTGAATAAAGAGTTTAATTATACCAACAATGTAGTTTCATACCTTTTCATTTGAACACCCCTCATATTTGCTCTATTCTCTGGCCATATCAAAACTTCTGTTCCCACATACTGCTATGATGATTGCATATTCTTGGATAAATAGTTCCTCATTCAGGACTGGAGAGCAGGCCTTGTAAAAATCCTGGGTTATCACAGGAGACACTGAATATAATTGATGAAAGGTGCAACAATAAAAAGGCAGCAAATGGAGCAGGCAAAAGGAATATGGTCAGCTAAAAATGAGATTAACAGCAAGTGCAAAATGGCTAAACAGGAATGGCTATAGGATAAATATGAGGCAATAGAAGAAAGTATAAATAGTGTAAAAATAGAAATCACCCATAGGAAACAGAATATAAAAGAACTCAAATAGAAAAATAAGTTCTAATCAAAGGTTTGGAAGGTGGAAGGAGGGGGCCACACAAGGGAAATACAGTTTTGTAGAAAGAGAAAAAGAAGAATTTGAAGATAAGAGAGAGAAATTGTTTTGCATGTCTGTCTTCCACAGCAAGTATCAAATAATTTGTTTTTGGTAATGAAATCACAATTTTCTTGCTGAAATTTATTTATTTATTTAGCCTGATCAGATTAGGGCCATCGGGCCCTCTCTTACATCGGACCACGGTTTTACACATACAGTACTTCTTTAAACATACAGTACTTCTTTAAACTTGCATCCTTTCCTTTTCCCTCTCCTTCCCTGCTCTTTTTCTGAAGAAACAACCCAGGGTTGTGAAAGCTCAGCATTTGATGACCACCAAATATGAAAACTGAAAGACTATTCTTGAGTAGCCTAAATTTATTTCAATTAAAACAAAGCGAACTGTTTATGATCTGTTAGGGCTACATCCATGGAAAAAGAAAAAAAGAAAAATTATAGATGCGGAACCCACTGATGATGCCTTAAAATAGGAGAGGGCAAAATGCGTATAGATGAAATAAAGAGATTGCAGCAAGAAAATGGTGATTTCCTTATCAAAAACCAGAGGTCTGCAATGGGCAGGTATGACAAGGGACAAAGTAATTTCAGTCGGGTACGTGACCGCAAGAGTTGGGTCTGTACCTGAAAACTTATACCTGATATCCGACTCAGACCAATATTTTTTTCACTGTGCTCATAACATTTCAATTGCAAGGACTGTAAATCATTTAGAACAACAATAGAAACATTTTCTTCCTCTTCTCCTTTTTATATATCTATTAGTGTCCGTGTGTTTCTATTGCATATAAATCTAAGTTTTGTTCCAATCTTCGTAAAATTTTGCACACTTGCTCTTCCAAACATGAGGAAGACCACACAGTCATTACTTCTTAGTAGATCCACAGTAAAAGTATTCAAAGAATAATAATAATAATAATAATAAAAGAACAAATACACAGGGAAAACCCACGAGTGCTATCAAGGACATAAAACGGCCACTACATGGTTAATAATATTGACAATATTTCCCGGCTGTGCAGTAATATTGATGGTCTAGGGGTGCGATTGAGAAGAAGCGCAATAATATTGAGAACATCAAAAACTTCTGAAATATATTGCACTGCCATTACATATTGTGCCATCTGTGGGCAGTATTGACAATATCTTTCACAGATTATCGCGCTGTGTTGTTATGTTTGCTGTTCCGTGAGTGAATCTTTGACACTTCTTATACCACTTTCTTATCCATCTTCATTTTTTGGTGTGCTACAAAGTAAAGCAATAATAACAGCAGCAGCAGCATCTTTATTGTCCAACATATCACACCACAATATCATTCACAATATTATTGTTGCACAATATTATTAAGCAATCTAGGAGAGAACACAATAATACTGCACAATATTATTGTCAATATTACTGATGTGTAGGGGCCACTTAAGGTAGGATGGCTCTCTCACATTATCAGGGTGACACAGCAAGTAGTGGATTGCTCAACCTGCCAGTAGAACAAAGTCAGACACGGCCCTGTCCGCCAGCTGCTGCTGCAAATGTCCAGGAGGATTCTAATGGGGCACCACTGGCACCTGCAGACATAGGCAGGGCATGCCACCTGTGTGCTATTGACAGTTTACATAAAACGGCCACTACATGGTTAATAATATTGACAATATTAGTTGTCTGTGTACCCAGCTGACTAAGAAACGATTGTATCCAAGTTCATTATTGATTTCTGTTATTCTAATGGGAAAATACACTTATATTTCCATTGGCATTTATTTAATTCATTTGAAAATAATGACGGAATAAAATAAATGTTTCAGTGGTAAAGTGTCGAACTACAAATGCAAAGGGCATAGATTCGATCCCTAGTCATTCTTAGGATTTTTCTCTCTTACTTATGACATCTTTAATTTCTGGGAATAACTGTTAATGTCAAGTCACAACTTGGTTATGAATCTGCATTTAAATGTAGGTCCCCCTGTAAGTGGTTAAGTTGTTCATTTCAAATATCGTAAAGGGAAACCGCAGACCGCTTCCAACAGGACCATGTCAGCTAAAGCACTGTGGTGTTCAAACCAAACTATGGACTGTTGACTGCTTTACTAATTTTCAGATGGTTCACTGTAAAACAAGTATAGAAATCTCTTTAAATGTAATGTAATATCAAATCCTCTGTTCTGAAATGACAGTACTCCACTTGGGGTAATAAACAAACTACAGGATGTATCTGTAACAGGTAGTTACAACTATCACATCGACTACATCGACATCACAATCAAAGTATCCAATACTTGTGACAGCGACAGTAATATACCCAAAGAACATTTTACAAACCTACCTTCCCTGCATAATCCATAGTTAAACATGCTACTTTCATTAGTTAATTGTCTATGAGCATAGACTCGTTATGTGTTTTGTGAAAGGAAAAGCAATCTTCTTTCAGTGGAGATTTTCATACCAGAATTGGTAAGGGTGGAGGGGGGGGGGATTTACTGAAACAACTCTCATTTATCCTGGATCAAAGTGTGAGTTTATTTGCATTCATTATACTCATAACTTCCTTTGTTGTACAGTGAGAAAAAGGTGAATGTAATTCTTCACCTCTCAGTGAAAATATGCAGCATAGGCATGACAGAACTTTAGTGGAATTAAGGGAAGGTTCAAGAACTGCCAGTTTCTAAATCTCTTGCAAAATGTGTCATAATTTAATTTTCTAGGGTTGTGGACAGTTTGGAGACTTTATCAGTTGCAGATACGCAAATACCCGAGACACCCAAATGGCCAAGCAGTAGACATTTTTCTTCAATACATGGCATACCAAGACACGTGGCGGATGTGACAAGACATGCACACTTGCTCCTGCCATACCCACTCATACACAAAAGACCCAACTTGCCAGCATCGCTGTTGCCAGCAGGGCACGCTGTTATGACACAGCGCACAAGTAGATGTAGTGAGTTGCCTAAGCAGGGGTGTACCCGCCAGATGCAGACCTCTGCGAAAAATGAAGAGAGAACAATCCATAACAATTCTATTTCACTTCGTGTGCAAAATGTATGAGACAGGCAAAATAGACTCTGACCTCAAGAAGAATGTCATAATACCATTTCCAAAGGAAGGAGATACAGACAGGTTACAGAATGTTACAGAATTATCAG
Organism: Locusta migratoria; assembly: GCA_026315105.1. NCBI lineage: Eukaryota > Metazoa > Arthropoda > Insecta > Orthoptera > Acrididae > Locusta > Locusta migratoria. The sequence goes on from CM048744.1 coordinate 239,567,775, forward strand.
CTTAGTAAGTCATGGTCACAAAACACTAAACATGACTTGTTTATAAAAGAATAGAAAGACTGGTAGAATCTCGCCTGTGAGATGGATGATCAGTTTGACTTTAGCAGAATTGTAGGAGCATGCAGTACTGACCCTGAGAAGATAGGTTTATGGAAAGCAGTGGCGTATCCAGGGAAGGGGGGGGGGCTGTTGGGCTGCAGCCCCCCCCCCCAGACCCTCCTTGAAGCAAATACAAAGGGAGTAAAGGCGTAGACCTCAGCCTCCCCCCCCCCACCTCCCCCTCAACAGACCACAATCCTGGATACGCCACTGATGAAAAGTAAATGTTATAGCTCTTGTAGGAAAAAATCTTTTAACACAGATGTCTGGAATCACTCACAAATAATCTGAAGACATCAGGGCTAAAATATCAGGAACAAAATGTTATGTATAACAGGAAGGGAGTAAGACCAGGTTGTAGCTTTTACTTTGTCTTATTAAGCCTGTACATTGAAGGAAAGCAACAAGAAATTTGGAAAGGGATTTCAATTTGGGATTAAAGATAAAAACTTTGTTTGGTTTCCTGACAACATTGTTATTCTGTCAGTGACAGGAAAAACCTTGAAGAGCAATTGAATGGAATGGACGATGTCTTAAAAAGATGGTATAAAATGAACATTAACAAGGGAAAAACAAAGGTAGTGGAATGCAGTCAAATCAAGTCCTGCAACACTGAAGGAAGTAGAGTAAGAAATGAGACAGTAAAAGTAGTGGGTGGCCTTTGATATTTGGGAAGTCAAACAACTTATCCAGAATGAAGTAATGAAGATACAAAATGCAGAATGGTGTTGGAAAAAAGCATTTCTGAAGAAGAGAAATTGACTTTGTATTAATTGTTAGGTCTTTTCTAAAGGCATGTGATGAAGTGTAACCTTGAATGGGAGTTTAAAACCCTTTAATGGACTATGTATTAATTTCTAAACATTTAGTTACCAATCTGACACTTTTACTCACAGGTCTAACAAAGCATACGAGACAGCATTGGAAATATAGAAAAATAGATAAAGAGAGTAGCAGAAATGTCATTCTGAACCTAAACATAACTGTTGGGCTTTTCACCATATTAAATAAACAAATAAAAATAATAAATCCAACAATGGACTTACCTTGGGGGGGAAAAAAGGAGGGTAAACAAATACACACACCCACACATTAACACAGACGCAAGTACACCTAGGCAGACATACAGTAGGCTTTCTACAGTATGTCTGCCAAGGTGTACTTGCGTCTGTGTAAATGTGTGTGTGTGTGTATATATTTGTTTACCCTCCTTTTTATCCCCCAAGGTAAGTCTTTCCTGTCCCTCCTTACACACTCCCTTAAAACCCTCATCATTTCCTTTTCCCTCTCCTTCCCATCTGCCTGATGAAGCAGCTAGGTTGCGAAAGCTAGCGTTTGTGTGTGTGTGTGTGTGTGTGTGTGTGTGTGTGTGTGTGTTTATTTGTTACTATCACTGCCTGTGCTCCTTCGCCTGGTAAGTAGACTTCATCTATTTTTTTACATATATTTTTCTTGTTAGGAATTTTTTCCTCTATAATATTCGTAGATATATATATATATATATATATATATATATATATATGATACGAATATTAAGACGAAAAATTCCTAGCAGGAAAAATAAAATGTAAAAAATAGACGAAGATTACTCACCAGGCGAAGGAGCACAGGTGTGACAGCATCACAAATAAATAAATGAATACACACACACACACACACACACACACACACACACACACACAATCGCAAGCTTTCGCAACCCAGTTGCGTCTTCAGGCAGTAGGGAAGGAGAGGGAAAAGGAAATGATGAGGGTTTTAAGGAAGGGGGTAAGGAGTCATTCCAATCCCGGGAGAGGAAAGACTTACCTTGGGTGAAAAAATGGAGGGTAAACAAATGCACACATGCCCACACATTCACACAGACACAAGTACACCTAGGCAGACATACTGTAGAAAACAGTATGGTTTCTACAGTACAGTACAGTTTCTACAGTACAGTTTCTACAGTAAACTGTAGAAAACAGGTTTTCTACAGTATGTCTGCCTAGGTGTACTTGTGTCTGTGTGAATGTGTGGGCATGTGTGCATTTGTTTACCCTCCATTTTTTCACCCAAGGTAAGTCTTTCCTCTCCCGGGATTGGAATGACTCCTTACCCCCTTCCTTAAAACCCTCATCATTTCCTTTTCCCTCTCCTTCCCTACTGCCTGAAGACGCAACTGGGTTGCGAAAGCTTGCGATTGTGTGTGTGTGTGTGTGTGTGTGTGTGTGTGTGTGTGTGTGTATTCATTTATTTATTTGTGATGCTGTCACACCTGTGCTCCTTCGCCTGGTGAGTAATCTTCGTCTATTTTTTACATTTTATATATATATATATATATATATATATATATATAAAAATAAAAAATAGAAAAGAGATGACTTACCAAAAGGACCGGCTCGTCGACAGAAACGAATAAAATCACACACATACAAGCTTTTGCCACCACTGGCAGCTTCTTCAGGAAAAAAAGGAAAAAAGGGGAGGAGAAAGGGAAGGATATGGGTTTTAAGGAAGTGGAAAAGGAGTCATTCCAATCCCAGGAGTGGAAGGACTTACCTTAGGGGAAAGAAAGGAAGGTTAGACTAGCATCTTTGCCTTGGTTCTGTGGACAGAGCCTCTGCCTCAATTGGTATCTCTGTCCAACTTCTTTGCTTTTTACAAATGTCTGTCTAGGTATGTTTGCGTTTCGATATGTCTGAGTGTGTGTGTGTATTTGTTTACCTTCCTTTTTTTCCCCTAAGGTAAGTCCTTGCACTCCTGGGATTGGAATGATTCCTTTTCCACTTCCTTAAAACCCATATCCTTCCCTTTCTCCTCCCCTTTTTTCCTGAAGAAGCTGCAAGTGGTGGCGAAAGCTTGTATGTGTGTTTGTGTGTGATTTTATTCGTTTCTATCGACGAGCCGGTTCTTTTGGTAAGTCATCTCTTTTCTATTTTTTATTTTTGTTTATCCCACCAGGAAAGTTTCCCTCTATAATTTTCATATATATATATATATATATATATATATATATATATATATATATACACACACACACACACACACACACACACACACACACACACACACACACACACGGTGTCCCAGTTATCTGATGACCATATGCGCAACAGACCAGATGCTGGGAGGTGAGCGCTCCATTGCCCTGCAATTCAGATGCCGTGGCACTCATCTACTGCCACACTGGCTGGTCGAAAGGGTTAAGCGTCTCCCTGCTAATGCCCTTAGGAACAAGTTGACAATCTTGACTGCCCTGTCTGCACTGCGCGCGTTTTCACCCAGTGAGGCAACAGTGACAGTCAAGTCTGTGACCACAACAGTGGCAATACTTAATTATTCCGTGCCGAATGAATGTTTATTTACGATTCATATGTGTGTACAGAGTTGGCTCGTATTGCCCGTAGACTGTTTGAACAGAAATTTCCAGGTGTTAGAATACCAACTCATGAAGCAATTCACAAATTATTGAATAAATTTTGTGAATTGGGAAGTGTTTGTGACAAGAAGTGCAAACGGCATAGTGCTCTCAGAACCTCGGCTCAATGATGTTGCTTATTGCCTACAAAATTCTCCTAAAAAGTCTGTTAGATGTCCTTCACAGCAAACACAAATTTTTGATGGTTCTGTCTGTACAAAGAGCTACTAAGTTACTTGGCCAAAGGCCATATAAAGTAACAGTAGTGTAAGAACTTGAACCTGGTGATACCGCACACCCTGAGTGCAAGAGAATTACAATGTGTGATGAACGATTTCTGCAATAGACGCCAGAAATGCATCAAAAACAATGGCAAACATTTTGAGCATCTCCTTGCATGACATGGGTGAGTACAAAATTTAGTTGGACATATTTAAAATTTACTACTGTGGTGGCAGTAGAGGGTGCCACAGCATCTGAATCGCTGGGCAACAGAGCGCTTGACTCCCCGCATCTGGTGTGTTGTGTGTGCAGTCATCAGATAAATGGGCACCCTGTATTATGGTGCAACACATTGCACACACTAGAGTTCTTCAATGCTGATTGTGGATACAACACTGTAGGCAATCATAGAATGCAGGTTTTCAAAGCTGGTATTTGATGAATTATTGATATTTATTTTATGGGCAATGGGCCATAATCCAATGCTTAATTCTCTACCTAATGTTTCATCTTCCATTGATGGAGACATAATTGGAGGATTTGCAGACAGAATTGTTTGTATTCTTCCTTTCCGTTAAAATTGTTTTTATGCTTCTTTATGTCTACAGTATTAGGTCTTGCTAAAATCACAGTGTCGAGAAAGTAATCTTGTCATTTCCCAGTCCTTGTGTTGCCCAGGCAACAATTACTCCTTAAGGCAGATGTTAATGCTGCATTTTGTTGTTCCTATGTACACTTGGCTGCAAATGCAAAGAATTTTATACACACCTGCTCTGTGGAATGGTAGCCATAGGATTGGGCAAGTGTTTTAAACACTCATGCACAATTCATGTTGATTTAAACACAGTGTCAGTACCATAACTTTGAGAATTTTTGTAAATGGCAGGAAAACTGTTTCTTAAGTTGGTTCTCTTTAATCATAAAAACAAGACTTTTCAGGAAGTAGTACCCTTTTTATCTTCCTCTCTCGCTTGGCCGTTCGCTATAAAGGCTGTCCTTAAATAATTACACTTGACTTTTAAGAAGTATGGTTCAGAATTTTTTTTTTTTAAATCTGGTCCACCAATGCTTCCCCTTTTCTTCTTGGGATGGTGATAAGGTATTTGTGAATGTTTGTATCCAAGTGAGTGGGCTTTCTGTAGATTTTTGTCTGTTAAGGATTCATCACGTTTTCAAAGTACCTGTACACACAAAAATTGAAATTCAAAAGCAAAAAATAATTCCAAAAGAAAAGGAAGGCTGAAATTAAACTGTTGACCTTATTGTTAAATAAAGCAGTGCCAACTCTTTCTACAAGGACCATACCAAACATCAGTGCAACAGCTTGATGATGTCATAAACCAACCGTTGGGTGGATACATTTAAACTTGCTGAGCTTCTTCGAGTTTTTACCTGCCTTCTGCATCTTCAAAGCCTCCAATGAAATGTTGAACAGACTTATTCCTTAGACCTTGCCCTAACGCCCATTAAATGAAAGTCCACAGTAAAACCAAGTATGTATCATGCCTTATGAGCAATGGACAATCAATATTGGCCGTGCTGATAAGATCCTAAACCATTACTTTAGTTCATTGTGATATTAAAAAATTCTTCAGTTCTTTCTTTATCTTTTTCGTAGTATATCTCCTGCCCAGTCTAGTCACTAGAAATATTACACTGTCTTAGTTTCAAGACAGATGAGGGAATAATTTCAACAATGTTGTTTTAAAGTTACCATCCTGGCTTTCATCCCACAACATTCTGTAAAACAGTACACCTTGACTGGATTTGAAAACGCCCCCTCAATTTCAAACTCATTGACTACTGAGGCAATTCATGAACTGTTTGCCTTCTTTATCAGTGTATTTATTTATATATAATTGACCATGCACAATCACAAGGAATAAACACATAGCTAATTCAACTTCTGTGTACAGCAACTTTTCTCAGAAATGCTTAGGATACTACTTTAATGTGACTCCCAATGGACACATGAAAAACTGCTGGTAGCTTATTATTAATGGTTCCTCTTATTGTGTGTGCAAAATCTGATAATTCTGTAGTGTATAATTATTTGTCAAATACGGCAGGTTTATTAACTTTCAATGGGTGAAGGATTACAATTGCATAATTTGACCAATTTAAATAAAGCAGACATTTTATTTTTACCTTCCAAGTAAAAGTTAAGTAGCTATAAAAATATAACAAGTTTGTATTTTAAAAAAATACTGTGAAACATAACAAAACAACAATTTCAGGAATCACTGTACAAGGAATGTGTGGAAATTCACAGTTCATCAAATACGAGTGCAACAGTAGGTTTTATAGTTACAATAGTACATCTTTATAGTCAATTTCCCATTCTGTGTGCAATATTTAATTACACTGCAGATGATCCAGTTATTGCTTATTTCCTTTCCTCTCTCTTGCTTGTCTTCTCTTTGCCAAATATATGATCCAGAAAAATCCAATCAAATTTGCGAAAAGCACTCTCAGCTGCAAAGAAAATAATCTCAATTAGTGTAAATTGACATTTGTTATCAGTGAAAGGCACTATGTAATACATTAAATACATACTGCTGTTTGAGTTTTCATTTTTTTGAAAAATATTTATGAAATATGCTTGTTATTACAGTTTTAATGGCTAAGTTCCTAAAAAAAAAGTTTTGAGAACAACTGGAAATGGCAGAAGGCTCAGACTTAGGATAGAGTCATGGAGATTATGTGTTTTATGACGACCAAGTCCTTCCTATAATCATATCGCGCACAGCGGTGCACGGTATTAACATGTTCGTAAACGCCGCATGCGAATTTGCGATTCTTTAGGGCCCATATCTCAGGTTATATTCATCTCAGAGTGAAGGGGAAAGTGTTCTGGATAGATCTTGGCCTAGTGATCATTTGTGCACATATTACAAGAACTGGTATACTATAGCTATCATACAGTACATAGTCAAAATTTTCAAAGTTACACACTTCCTGGAGCCCATCCAAATTGAGGAAATCAGTTGGCTTTTGTACATGACATGTAGTCTATGGTGGGCTTTAAATGGCTTATGAAAGCACCATTCATTCATGGGCAGTTCCTGAGAAAATCTCAAAAAACTATGATTTTTGGGTACAAAAAAAGCTCGAATTGTGGGAATGGTCACTTCAATCCTTTCTATTCATTGCAAATCTTCGAAATTTTTACCATATGTTCTTATGATATACTCAAGGCTGTTTTTAAATTTTTTTTGATATCGTTATCTGTTACTGAGATCCAGAGATTGAAACTTATCATAGTTTTGCACAAAATCACAAAAGCCGATTTTTAGCCATTTTAGCGCCATGAATTGCAAATATCTAAATAACTAACCATAGAAAATTGTTCAAATATTTACAATACATGCTGTAGACATTTACCTATAAGCAGCATTTTTCAGTTTTCATAAAACGTAGTCCGTTAGCAATAGAAGGCTGTAAAACAGCGATATTTTTCTAGAAAAAATGCATATAGTGCTGAAAGACAGCGTTTGGACAGCTATGAAACTTACCATGCGATTTGAGAAAAGGTACTCTGCGAAAAAATTTGATTTTTGTACATCTTATAGATTGATTTTTGTTTTCGTTTACTTTACAGTTAATATGCAGCATCCAGTTTAGTGAACTATTGCAACATATTATAAAGTGTTTTCAGAGGTAGAAACACATTGCGTAGACTTCTTGTATGGTTGATTTTAATTTACACATAGCTGCGTATGAAATGTAGTAACATATTGAAATTTTATTTAAAGTTTAGAGCAGAATGATATCTTATGTGGTTCTTGAGATATCGATCCATGAATGATAGCATGCAAAAACGCAATTTCTGATTGTGAGGTAACGTATCTTGAGGAACAAGAAATCTCTAAAATGTTGTGTGTTTGTTGTTTAGGTGTTTATATGGAAAATCCGTTTTCCATTTTTGGAAATGTGTATTCGTTATCGCGATACACTACAAAAATCATAATTTTTGGTATCAAAAGATCCAACTGCGTGCATTGGCAAATCATCAAAATTTTTATTCTGTGTTCCAATATTATGATTAAGGAAAGCATTGAAAGTTTTTCCAACAATACTATCCATTACCAAGATCTGTAGATTCCAAATTACCGCACATATTCATGACAAATATGGAGTGTTATTAATCCCTTGATATTTCATCAACATTCACGTTTTTCAGGCCACTGGACATGCAAAATTCGTCGTCATAATGCTTGGCTCAATGTGAACGACTTGATTTATCATGAAATAGCAACTCGAAAATATTTACATGCTTCCTAGGGAACGATATTGACAGTGTTTAACAATGTTCTTTGAAATAGATAAGTGTGTTTAGCAATCATCTGAATGTGAAGCTCTTTTTAGAAAGTAAACTACTACATAGTCAATTTGGTCTGACTATTGTACAAATGTATCAAGGTATATAAAATACTATCCAAATTTTACTAACCAATGATTTCATGTTATATAAGCAGTACACTCTGATGTAACAGGAAAAGGACGGGAACCAGCTGATAAATGCTCCTGCCGGCGCACAGGAAAGGCGAATATGTTCTCTGACACAAAAGTGTGGAACCAGCTGCCTCAATCCTCATTCTGACTTGCTCACAAAAAATTTTGGCATGTGAACATATTCGCGTTTTTTTTTCGGCTGAATGTGAGTAGGACAGAGATAGTGCAACAGGCAGAGAGAACCATATGTGATGGAACAGAGAAAGTGTCAGTTCAGGAGAAAGGTATATGCATGAAAACAGCAGTGGGAAGCGAAACGAACAGGATCAGTGGCAACAACAAACTAAAACAGATGCAGATAGCAGCAATTGGAGCAAACGAGAAAACAGTGGGAAACTGAAACAAATGGAGACAATACAGAAAGCATGAGTGTATGGCTCTCCAATACTATAGCACAAAACAATTTGTCCAATTTTTCCCATCCCCAGTATCAGCTTGCTATAGTTTTCCAGTCTACAGGTCAAACACCAAGGAAACCATCTCCATGGACATATATGTAAAGGAGACAATCGTGACTGAAGACAATGAAAGCCAACTCTAAGTGAGAAAGAAAGGATACTGGCAACAGGACAGGAAGTGAATGGGACAATGTCAGTGGGGCAGAAACTGGCAGAAAAAGAAAGCGGTGAGAAATCGCAAGGGAAATGGATGAAGACATTGAAAGTTTAACACAGACAGAAAGCGGCAGTGGGAGAGACAGCAAACAAACATACAGAGACATATATAGAGACTGACAGAGAGACGACATTACTATGACGGCTTAATTGGGCAAACTTATTTACAGAGTTATGCGCTAAAAGTGCACGGATATTTTCGCATGTCAAAATTTTTGGCGACGAAGTCGGAATGAGGCAGCTGTTCCACACTTTTGTGTCAGAGAACATATTTGCAATTTCTGTACTCTGGCAGGAGCATTTTTCAGCTTGTGATGAGTGTGTTTAAATTACGTAAAACTAATATGCATAGCTACACCATTATAGCAGTGCTGTTTTGCAAGTAGGTGTCATTACATTTTAAATTGGACAGCAGAAAACCTTGCATGTTTTGGAAGGTTTCATTTTTCTGTCACTGAAAGAAGGCACAGCTGCGGTAAGCAAGCACTTCCAGTTCCACCTCCGCACCCCCCCCCCCCCCGACCCCCAAAGAAAGAAGAAAGTTTGTAAATCTAATGCACCAAACTTCTAAGGTCATCAGTACCTAGACTACTTAAAATAACTTACACTTAGGGCAACACAAATATGCGTGCCCGAGGGAGGACTCAAATCTCTGGCAGCAGAGACCTTAGACCTTAGACCACATGGCCATTCTGCATGGACCCCCTCCCCATCAAAAGTCAAAAGACTGTCATTTCATGCATTAGTGCATTCTGACATTTGTAGCTCAGCAACTATTCAAAGTAAAATTCTCAAATAAATTACAAATGAAGGCATTATTGTATAGATTGATGGGTTTAGGCTGCATTTTTAAGACTTAAATTTCATCTACTTTCCATAATTTGTCATACATTTTCTACAAAACACATTTCAAAATGGAATAAAATGAACGCCACATTGTTCAGCATTTGATGTAAAAAAAAAAGTTCAGAAACAGTTTTATGGTATCTTCATTGGAGAGAATACAATGTAATTAGAAAGTGCGTAACAAATGTCAATTGCACTACACTGTATTACACGATAGCCTTGAAATCTTGAGAGTACAGGCTTAGCTGCAAGCCGTGGAGTACAATTGTCAAAGCTGGAGATGTGGGAATTTGGGTCAGGTTCAGATGGGGCACATGCTTGAGTGGGCCATGCAAGTATGTAAAGTCCATGTGCCTGGGTGGTGCGAGGGTTAGCAAAGCTGCCTAATAAGCACGAGACCCGGGTTCGAATCCTGGCCCCATCACAAATCCATATTGTTTGAATACAACACCTGCAATGGCTGAGGCAAAAATACTCCAAATAAATCTAGATTGCATAAAATGGATGAAAAACATTGTGTATCCCACTGCTGCTCCAATACTTTAGAAGTATTCTATCACAAAACTCATCATATGTTTTTAATTATAGAAAAGTATGATATTCCATTACAGATGGAAGTTATCACCAAAACAACTGGTTTTCGGTTATACCGGTCTCATCATCTCCAGTTTAACCTTACTGTAAAAACTGCTCAAGATAACTGTTTTTTGAATAACCATTGTCAGTTTATTATTATTATTATTATTATTATTATTATTATTTGCAGTAACAGATGTAGAAATCAAAAATTAAAAAAAAAAATAAAGATTTCTTGGACTTTGCATTATACTTTCCTGCAAGATATGAAGAATTGAAATATCTGGTAAAAGACTGAACACAAACAGAACTTCATCAGCCCACTGTTTTTTGCTTTTATCAAAAAGTAATGCAGGGTTGAATACTACAAGATATCAGCAGTTTTCTCTTGTTGATTCTGAATCTAAGCTGAAATATCATGTTGTAATCAAGGATCACATCACTATTTGGGCACTGCGCATAGTCAGTACTAATGAAACCTGAGGTTTGCTATATCTGTCTTTTCCCCATTTAGTCGGCCATTTCCAGGAGCTACAAACAGATAGATACAGGCATATAATGTAGACACAGGCAACATATGAGATTTTTTTTTTTTTTTCTGTTCAAGGTTTTAACCAATGTGAGATAGATGTAACAACACTCTGTTCTTGATTTTCCCAATAGTAAAGACAGTCAAGATCATAAGAAAACTCAACTATGAAACTGAACACTTTTGGAACATTTAGTTAGCCATCAACAGATTAAAAGTGCCATTTCCAACCAAACGGTGCTCTCAATCTGAAAATGGCTGACTAAATGTGCCAAAACTGGTCATTTTAACAAATGACATTTTCGTGATCTTGATTTCATTTTTTTCTATTTATATTATAAACAATGAATGAATTCATAAGTTTCTAATTTATTATTGTTGCCACAATATCCTTTCTCCGATATTACTTGTTCCCAGAAAACATGGCATAGGTGAAGGAGATGGGCGGGTGATGGTGAGGGTCCCACATTGTCACTTTCAGTTATCATCACTTTTGCATTCTGAAGCAACTACAAAATAAAAAGTCTTTGTTATTATTCCAAACTTATAGTACATCAATAACATTGTAGGAATATAAATCACATCTACCTTCCCTTCCAACAAACACTGCTGATGTATCAATGACATCAAGGAACTGCTGTATCACCAGATGGAGGCAAATCTTGCACACTGCATATGCGTACATATCACCTAATAGGCCATGCCACATGACAACAGGTGCACTAATACCCCAATGACAGTTGTACCAATTCTTATGCCATGAGTCTCTTGCTCATTTCAGATTTGGGATTGTTCATTTCCTAGTTTTTACATAACCTAATGTATCACTGCATGGAAAATTTTAGGAATAAATACTGTATTAGTAGTTTTTAAGTCTTTTTCAATTGTTTAAAAGAAGAAAGAAGAAGAAGAAGAAGAAGAAGAATTGATACAGAAAGTAGTTTTACTAGTTACAACTGACACAAAATAAATACTGAAAAAAAAACTAGAATACCAGTATCGATTTTAACTGGTTGGTTTTTCCCGTCCCATACCAATACAAAGGAATTATAAAAATTTGCTCCACCTGTAAAATTAAAATGGCAACAACTGAACAATTTAGTACTGCTAATTCCTTGACAGAAGACGTCAAAGTAAATGTGCAACCTAATATTGAAGGTAATGTAAGTGATGAGTATAGTGAGTGAAGTAGTGCAAAAATTCCTTCAGATAGTTGGAATCTGGTGATAATGGACACTACAATAGCAAGCTTAAATAAAACTCTTCTTGCGCATAGTGAAACCACAGGCTATCAGAGAAAAAAATTTGGAAACATTAAAGGCAGAAAAATAACAGCTAATTTAAAAGCTAAAATATTTCAACAAACAGACACAGATGGACCACAGACACCTGTACTGCACCAAGACATTTTAGAAAATCTAAAAACAGCATTTACTGCTGCTCAGCACAGAAAAACTAAAATTCAGATCCTCACCTCACTTCTGTTAAATTGTGCAATTTAGCAGAACTCTTATCATAATTTCAATGTCTAATATTCTACCAGTAAGATAGGTTCCTCAAAATTCACACTACTTCGACCTCAACATTGTGTATTGGTGGGATCGTGTGACAGCCATGCTGTCTGTGTGTGTGTTTGATCAAAATAAACTTGTGGTGAAGGGTGTAAAACACCCACATTTAACTCATCAGGAAGAGTTTACCTTAAAAATGTACCACCAAGAATCATTATCTTGCTTTTGTAATATGTGTAAAATGTGCCCAAGACCTTCAGGGTGGAAAGAACAAAAAGGAATCTATAAATAGTGCATTACAACTGATGAACAACATTAGAGATCTCAGAACAACAGATGAATTTATTGGTGTGTCACTGGAGAAGTTAATGTTATTGAAGAAACACTATTTTATAGTGTTACAGAAAAATTGATACTTCCAAATACCAAAAACAGTCTACAAGCAACAGAAATTTCCATAGTAATGGATTTATTCAGAAAATTACGCTTTTATCATCCAAGATCATGTCTCTAGATTTCAGTGGAATAACAACCTTGCTACACTACATCCTTCATTCATTAGCTACTATAATAATGGTGGTTCTGTCAATTGTACATCATTATCTGCAGTACCTGATTGTTTAAAATACAATACAGTTTTGAGCTTATTCGTGTTTAATCCTTGTGAAAATTATGTTTATGCATAAAAAAATGAACAAAAAGATAATTTTTTTCAACCAAGTACTCACTATTGGCATGATATTGTTCCATATTTCCATCACGACTAGACATTCAGCTTCAAAACGAGTTCACTTAGCTCCATTATAAGGTTCTTGAGTTGCATGGTAGATGAATCATCACATTTGGAAAATAATACAAACTTCATTGCATTTTTAACTCAAAAACTAGCAATTATTTAAGAGATAACTAGATTCTTTTACAGTAATCAACACATTAGAAATTATCAAAGACTTTAAAATAGAGGTCAATTTTCTCACTTTTGGCCTTTTTGTATTTTTTTATAGGTTACTTTTTATAAAGAATATGTCCACTGGAATCTATAACTGAATGAAATTAGTTCCCACCCAGTGTGTTTAGAATCAGATGAAGAAATTTATAAATAACATGACTTGCTGTGATCAATGATTCATGCACTGATTACATATATCATACTAGCATACTAGCTTAAACCCGCGACTCCGCTCGCGTGTTGGTTGATTATGATAGATAACGCGCGAAACGTAAAATCGATTTCTTTTTTTTTTTTTTTTTTAAAGACATGTATTAAAAGAAATTTCTTTTTTACTGCTTTATTTATTTATTTTTATATTTCCTTATTCGTATGCTTATCCTTACAGACAAATAGCTGAAGACATTGTAGCACGCATAGACCAAAGATATGGTCTGTGGCATCACGATTCGCTGTATGTAACCTCCTTGCTATAGAGTCACTGGCCTTCAGTCCGAATTTTTTTATAATTTGATGACTTTCAACCACCATATCTTCCACCCCCTTATAGCTATCGGCATGGAACTGCTATGGTGTACAACAGGAGACTTTGGACAACAATTACACACAGACCATTCGTTTGCGTACTGTAGTTTTCATTGCAGAGCGAAATATTAACACACACACACACACACACACACACACACGTAGAATTTTATATACACCGATAACTTTCCATCTCAATATACTCCGACCCTTTTATCATTATCAACGCTCAAGCAACAATGTAACCAATAAAATCATTTTCAAAGAGTAATTATTGTTCCGCATTTCACGTTATATTCTTCAAATTACTAAATATGTATCAGATTGCTATAAAACCATGCCTAAAACCTTCCTCAGGTATAAATTAGTAAATATTGAAGTCTCTGCGTCTTGTCGTTCGGATGTGATAAGCATACACCAACAGACATTCACATTAATATATATAGATAAATAACTATCCGATAGCCATAAAACAGTGCCTAAAGCCTTCCCCGGATACACATTAGTAACTGTACAAATTTTTAGCTCTTTATGTCTTCTGGTTCAGACGTGATAAATGTACACTGAACAGACATTCACATTTATAGATATAGATTGAGATAAAATAAATTTGTCACAGAACTTCCTCTCATAGCCACTAAAATTATGAGACAAAACAAGCAGGTCATCAGGCTGCAAATGGCCTTAAATCTCTACATGGTAAACTTAGATTAACAGAAATCAACAACAACAGCTACAATTGTACAATCAACATGGTTACAGTCAGCCACTGTTCCTGGAACAAAAAATCTGTGCTGAGCTCCTAAGTGCTGTGATGACAATAACAATGAGAAAGCTGTGCTCAAACCATTCATCCCCACTTCCATATTTCAGGACTAGTATCAATCTAATGACTTTACACAGTATCCTTTACACATGGTGACACAAAAGGCACTGGGCAGTTGGATAAAAGAAAACAAAGTAACAGCATGAAGTTTGAGCCACTGACAGACACAAATAAAAGACATACAAACACACACACAATTCTAAATTTTCAGTTGCGGCCTTCCTCAGAAAGAGAACACTCATCCACACAATCACTCAGGGACACTCATCCACATACATGAGCCATCTCTGGCCACCCAACACAGTCTGACTACATGACAAGTGGAAGGGTTGGGAGGGGTGAAGGGGAAGAAGTGGAGGAGGAGGGGAAGTGGAGAGGGAAGATAAGGGTGTGGATACAATAAGCAGAGGCTATGTCAAGTGGAAAAAGAGATGCAGTATGAAAAAGGAGGGATATATATATATAGGAGAGAAGAAACAGGAAGCACACAGTAGAGAAAGGGGTATGACTTGGAAGGAAATGTAGGATTTGAGGGAGAGAAGGACTGTGGGGCATGGAATGTAGGATGTTAAGTTATCTGAGGTTGAGGCCAGGATGGTTGCGGGACCATAGGATGTGCTGTAGGGATAACTCCCATCTTCACAGTTCAGAAAAGCTGGTGGAGGAGGGGGGGATCCAGATGGTTCGGGTGGTGAAGCAGCTGTTAAAGTCCAAGGTGTTGTGCTCTGCTGCATGCTGCGCTACAAGATAGTCCACATTGCTCTTGGCCACAGTTTGGTGACGCCCATTCATCCTGATGGAGAGCCGGTTATTTGTCATTCCAATGTAGAATGCAGAGTAGTGATTGCAGCAGAGTTGGTATATTACGTGGCTGCTTTCACTGGTGGCCTGGCATCTGATGGGGTAGTACAAGCCCAAGACGGGACTGGAATAGGAAGTGCTGGGTGGATCGATTGAGCAGGTTTTGCATCGGGGTCTTCCACAGGCATATGACCCCTGTGGTAAGGGGTTGGGATTAGGAGTGATATAGGGATGGACTAGGATGTTGTGGAGGTTGGGTGGGCAACAGATTACCACTTTAGGGGGGGAGGGGGGTTGGGAGGTTCTTAGGTAGGATGTCTCATTTCAGGGCATGTTGTCAGATAATCAAAGCCCTGACATAGGATATGGTTCAGTTGTTCCAGTCCAGGATGGTATTGGATGACAAGGAGGCACTCCTTTGTGGCTGGTTAGTAGGGTTAGAGGGAGGACTGATGGTGTGTGGCACAGGAAATCTGTTTATGGACTAGGTGTGGTGGGTAATTTCCACCTGTGAAGGCCTTTGTGAGGCTTTCGGCATACTGGTTAAGGGAGTTCTCATCACTGCAGATATGCCTTCCACAGATGGCGAGGCTACATGGGAGGGAGTTTTTGATGTGGAAAGGATGGCAGCTGTCAAAGTGAAGGTACTGTTGAGAGTTGGTGGGTTTGATGTGGTCAGAGGTGTGGACGGAGCCGTCAGAGAACTGCAGAGTAACATCCAGGAAGGTGACATATTGGGTTGAGAAGGACCAAGTGAAACAGATGGGTGAGAAAGAGTTGAGGTTGTTCAGGAATGAGGATAGGGTGTCCTGGCCTTGAGTCCAGATCATGAAAATGTCATCAGTGATCCTGAAGCAGACCAGGGGTTTGTGAATTTGGAAAGCTAGGAAGGTTTCCTCTAGATAGCCCATGAACAGGTTGGCATAGAAAGGTGCCAAACAGGTGCCCATGGCAGTGCTGTGAATATGTTTGTATACTTTTCCCTCAAAGGAAAAATAGTTGTTGGTTAGGAAGGAGGTATTGGGCTTGGAGTGTGAAGGACATTGGGAAATGTAGTGCTCGAGTGCAGCAGACCATGGGTGTGAGGGATATTAGTGTACAGGGAGGTGGCGTCAACAGTGAAGTGTAAGGATCCAGGAGGTGGAGAAGTGGGGACGGCGGAGAGTAGGTGAAGGAAATGGTTGGTATCTTTGATGTGGGAGGGTTGATTCTGGACAATAGGTTGAAGGCGTTGATCAATGAGGGCAGAGATTTTTTTTCAGTGGGAGCACAGTAACCAGCCACAATTGGGTGTCCCGGATTATTAGGTTTGTGGATTTTAGGAAGCATGTAGAAAGTAGGTATGCGAGGGGAGTGGGGAGAGAGGTGGATTCAGGTGAGAGGTTCTGGGAAGAGCCATAGGTCATGCTGGACTTTTGGAATGGGATCATCCTGGCATACCTTGTAGATGGAGGAATCAGACAATTGGCAGAGACCTTCAGCCACATAGTCACATGATTTAACACTACATTGGTGGAAACTTTGTCTTCAGAAGGATGATTAGGTTGGGATCTTTCTTGAGGTTGTGTAGGGCTTTGGTTTCTTCTGCCAAAAATTTGGCATTCTTAGGAAGGGACTTAGGAAAGGATGGTGATGCCAGGTTGGAGGTGAGGAATTCCTGAAAGGTGACATGGGGGTGGTTAGGTGGGAGTAGGGGTGGATCACAGTTGGATGGTGGTATGAACTGGGAGAGGCAGGGTTCAATGTCAGGATGAGGTTGGCTCTGGTTGGAGAGATTGGTGGCAAAGTAGTGTTTCCACTGAAGGGATCAGAAGGAGGAGAGGAGGGTAGTATTAACATTCCTTACTGAACATTCCATTGTTGTTAACAGCATAAAGAAGTACAGAATGAAGTTTTAGTCAGTTAATCTGTTATTACCAAATAGTGACAACTACAGCCACTCAAGTTGGTATACAAAGCAATGACAAAGTAAAGAAATCAAACTATGGAACTGCTGAAAGTGTGATCAGCAAGACCTTTTTTCCTACTTGTCATGATGTTAACAAAAGAAAAAAAAATTGATTTTCACCTTTTGGTTTATAAAAGTGGGCTTCTACAGTTGTTAATTATTGGAAAAGACTCATTAGGTCAAAACCCCATCTATACAAAATACGAGATAGGTATGAAGAACATAGATCAGTTATGGATGCACCAAGATCTGGCCACCCAAGAATTGTCACAATTGAGGTAAATGAATTTGTGTGTTTAGCTGCGACTCAAAGTCTGCAAAATCGACCAGATAATTAGCAACTGAGCTGGAATTATCGCAAAGGTCAGTGCAAAGAATGTTACACAAACAGTAGTTTAAAGTTTACATTCCACATTTACAACACACTTTATTTCAAGATGATCCAAATCAAAGTCTTTAGTTTTGTAAACTGATGCTTAACCTATTCAGTAAAATTGTGTGGCCTGATGAGCTCAATTTTAAGTTAAGTGGACAAGTTAACAGAAATAACTACACTTACTGTTATACTGATACTCAAATCTTTCATTAGAACAGCTAACTCAACATGGTGTGAGTGTTTGTGTGGTATTATCATTATCTGGCGTACCTGGACCTTATTTCTTTGAAGGAACAGAGACCGGAGATAAATATTTTGATATCCTTCAGAATTATGTGGTACCAGAACTAATGGTGTGTGCTGTAAACGTTACAAGAACTTTACTTTCAACACAATGATGCTCCACCACATTAAGCCATTGCCATTCATGATTACTTAAAAAATAATTTCTAAACAAAAGTGACTGGTCAAAGGTAAGATAATGACACGCCTCCACATTCAACAGATATCACACCCATGCTTTATTGTTGTCGTCCCCCCTCCCCCACCACCACCAATGTGATATCAACAAGGACTCTGTTTATTCTGAAAAGCCTCAGACCATTTCTGAACTAAAAGACTGCATACACAACGCAATTCATAATGTGGGCAGTGATAACACATTATGCCATTGAGGGTGTAACAGTATTCCAAATACACTTCAAAGACATATTAATGACTAGATGACCCGGGGAACTTCGTGTCACTTACCTCTTAATATAAATCATATTAATTTAAATTATATGTATTTTAGCCCCAGTAGCTTTATAAAGACATCATCAGATAATCATTCGTGGCACAATCACAATTTTTCCAAATTTTATCACCGTTTAAACCTTCCCTGAATTTCCACGAATGTGACATGAACATTATCCTGGACATGTGTGCGTGCTTTGCCCACCCTTTTCGCCCACTATCGAGCCGATACTTAATCTGATGATGCCTTAATAAAGCTACTGAGTCTAAAACACACATGATTTAAATTAATATGGTTTATATTAAGAGGTAAGTGATACGAAGTTCACTGGGTCATCTAGTCGACCTGGCAATGCTTCGCAATTGCTAATATGTACGTACTCTTGCTTTGAACGTCAAATATGCTAAATTTTATCGCATTCAAATGAATGATATTCATATCCCATTGAAAATAGCTCTTTCGGTTTCTCATGAATTTTCAAAATTTCTGAGTAACTTTCCCAAATTTCTAGTTCATAAGAACATTCATCTTTCGTTGAATGTTAAATGATGAAAATTTTATCGTAACTTATAGTGTTGAGTGCATTTAAAAACACATTGAAAAAGGAAATTTTGTTCAAATTTTGGAACTTTCCTTGTTAACTGTCCCTAATTTTTTTTTTTTTTTTTTTTAATGAACACTTTTTCAAGACCATATTGAAAAAATACCCCTCTCCGTCGAGCGAATAGTCAGTTATAGTGCAGAATTCAATCAAAAACACATAGAAAAATGCACTTTCCGTTTTTCTCAAATTTTCCAATTTTCCAGCAGATTTTCCAAAACATTTATTTCACACAAACCTTGTCCTGTCAATCCGTACTCAAGTGTTGCTCTTACAACCATGTGTCAATTTATTCATAGGAAAAAATCCCTTACGGTTTTTCCTAAATTTTCCTAGTTTCCAGTCGACTTTTTCAAATTTATATTTGATTTGAACCTTCCTCTTGCTTTCAAGATGAAATGTACAAAATTTTATCGCAATTGGGCGAACCGTATTGATAGCTCACTGGAAAAAGCTGTTTCAGTTTTTCCAGATTTTCCTCTTTTCCGGAGAACTTTTCCATATTTTATCACCGTTTCAACCTTCCCTGGATTTACATGAATAATTCAAGACTAAAATTAGCTTAATCTGTTCAGTCATTCTCAAGTTTTAGCAAGACTAACGAACAGCAATTCATTTTTATATATATAAACTAGATGACCCGGTGAACTTCGTATCACTTACCTCTTAATATGACCCATATTAACTTAAGTCATATGTATTTTAGACCCAGCAGCTTTATAAAGGCATCATCAGTCCAAGTATCGGCTCAATAGTGGGCGGTAAGAGTGGTAAATCACGCACACGTCCGGGATAATGTTCATGTCACATTTGTGGAAGTTCAGGGAAAGTTTAAACGGTGATAAAATATGGAAAAATTATGAGGATAATTTAGATTGCCATGGCCGAGCACATTGAGGCGCTTTGCTGCGATGCGCACGGCCGTTCCCCGTTGGGGGTTCAAATTCCTCCTCGGACATGGATGTTTGTGCTGTCTTTAGTATAAGGTAGTGCATAAGTAGTTTGTAAGTTTAGGGACTGACGACCCTGCAGTTAAATCCCATAAGCTTAACAAACATTTGAACATTTTAATTTAGATTTAAAACATATAGAATAATGACTTGGTTGTTGTGTTGGTTGCGTTCAGAAATATACTTTGAAAGAATAAAGTTCACTTTACACGATCTGAACCCATATATGAACTGTCACAGATAAAAATGAATTGCTGTTCGTTAGTCTTGCTAAAACTCGAGAATGGCTGAACCGATTTGGCTATATATCATTACATAAACCATTGGATCTACTGTAAGGAAATCTGGTGTGGAGATAACTTGACCACTGTAGTACTGGATAAGATACTTTAGAAAGCTATGTACTCTTTGACTTCTTAACTTTACCGTATCTCAGAAAATGCTTTTATTAGCTGCCACGTCCATGTAACACAAGGAATACCATGCAACTACAGCGTGATTAATCCACATCCATTATGCCATAAACAAAACAAAAATTAAACTTGAAAGAGCTCTTTCGGTTTTCCTCAAATTTTCCTATTTTCCGGGCAACTATCCCAAACTTTTACTTCACTCAAACCTTCCTCTCACTTTGAACGTCGAATGTGGAAAATTTTATTGCAATAAGATGAATGGTATTGATATTTCATAGAAAACTCTCTTTCTATTTTTATATTTTTAATTTTCCGGGGAACTTTTCCAAATTTTTATTTCTTAAGAATGTTACTCTTGCTTTGAACGATAAATATGCAAAATTTTGTTACAATCAGACAAATGATATTAATATTCCACTGAAAAAAGTTCTTTCAGTTTCTCACAAATTTTCCGGGTATCTTCCCTAAATTTTTAGTTCATAAGAACGTTCATCTTTCGTTAAACGTCAAATGATCAAAATTTTATCTCAATCGGATGAATGATTCTCAACTTATACTGTTGAGTACATTTAGAAACATAGTGAAAAAGGAACTTGGTTCAAATTTTGCGACTTTCCTTTTTAACTGTCCCTATTTTTCTATACTGAAAACTTTTCCAAAGCCACAATGGAAAAGGGAAAAAGAATTACCCCTCTCCATCGTGCGAATAGTCAGTTTAGTGCTGAATTTAATGAAAAACACATTGAAAATTGCACTTCAAATTCTCCTCAAATTTTCTAATTTTCTGGTAGATTCCAAAAACTTTATTCCATACAAACTTTGTCCTATCAAGGTGTACTCAAGTTATGCTCTTACAACCATGTGACAATTGATTTTTTCTAATTTTTCCTACTTTCCGGGTGACTTTTCCAAATTTTTATTTGATATGAACCTTCCTGTTGCTTTCAACATGAAATGTACAAAATTTTATCATAACAGGACGAGTGGTATTGATAGATCACTGGAAAAAGCTGTAAGTTTTTCCCGATTTTCCTCTTTTCTGGACAACTTTTCCATGCTTTATGACCGTTTAAATCTTCCCTGGACTTACACAAATATCAAAAGACTAAAATTAGCCAAACCGGTTCAGCCATTCACAAGTTTTAGCACGGCTAAAGAACAGCAATTCAATTTTATATATATATAGAAGATGGGAAACAGTTTGAACATAAAAACAATTCGAAGTATTGTTTGTATTTGTAATGACACATATTTTCAATCTTTTGTTTACATCAGTGCCCAATGATCTCTCCTTCACCCTGTAAAAGGAAGAAAGCTTAGGGTTTAATGTCCCGTCAATGGGATAGTCATTAGAGATGGAGCTCACGCTCGGATTTTGTAAGAAGGAATGGGGAAGGAAATCATCTGCGCCCTTTCAAAGGAACCATCTTGGCATTTCCCTAGAGTGATTTAGAGAAATTATGGAAAACCTTAATCTGGATGGCCAAAGGTGGATTTGAATCACCATCCTCCCACATTTGAGTCCAGTGTCTTACCATTCACCCTATAGTTACAACTTCTGTGTCTACAAATAATTACCAACGCTTCATTATTCCATTCACTCCAGTATACATTCAACCCATACATATATATTCCTCTCATTTACCTTTACCACATAAATTATATCATGCTAAACTTGCAAGCAGTAATGAAACTTCAATATTTAGCTTTCTACGGCCATCATTGTCTATTACTATAAGTCATATGTAATCAAATGTTAAAGGAGGCCAAACTGCTCATACAATCAGTAAACGGGCATAGTAGAGGGTAATTAAAAAAACTTTGAGGACTTGGTGAGTCTGAATAGGAGCCCAAGTCTGTAAATATACACTGAGGCTATGGAGAATTTCATCATCTTTAATACCATGAAACAAATCTGTTCTACTGCAAGCTCTTTGCTTTCCATATTCTGGAAGGATATATACGGATCAAAACAAACAAAAAAAGTCTAGAAAACATGGACTCTAAAGTGCAGACATTAAGAGCCATGAGCACTTGACCAGTAGAAGAGATATGTTTCATACCGTTACAGAGAAAAAGACATCCTACACAAGATTCTATCGATTCCTCCTAAAGAGCTGTTGCGTCATCCACCCAACCTCCACAACATCCTAATCCGTGCCTTTGATATTCCCAATTCCAACCCCTTACCACATTGATCATATCCCTGAGGAAGACCCCTACCCAATCCAACCACCCAGCAATTCCTATTTCAGTCCTGTTACAGGCTTATCCTGTGCCATCAGAGGTCAGACCACCTGTGAAAGCAGCCATGTGATTCACCAACTCTGCTGCGATCATTGCACAGCTTTTTATATTGGTATGACAATGAACCAGATGTCCATCAAGGAAGAATGGGCACAGTCAAACTGTGGAACAAAGCAAGATGGACCACCCTGTAACACAGCATGCAGAAAAAACAGCACTCTGGATTTCAATGGCTGCCTTACTACCCGAGCCATCTGGATCCTCCCCTCCACCAATAGCTCCTCTAAACAGCGCAGATGGGAGTTGTCCCTTTAATACCTTCTACAGTCCCGCAACCATCCTGGCCCCAACCTAAGATAACTTGCCATCCCCACAGACTGGTGCTGCATATTTTGCGGCGGAGAAACATAGCACTAACGTCGGAGTTCTAAAGACATGAGGTTGTGAGCCTCATTTTGCATTCGTGAGTTTCCGGATGATATTGATTCTCAATCATGTTTTCCCTTTGACCAGCTGCCAATGTTTTCAGTAGGTCGAAGTTAGGTACAGTTGCACACCTAAGTACCTCGGAGTGTTGCAGTCTTCCAACTCTTGGCCATACCATATTATTTTTAGCTTCCTTTATGCTTCCTTATTTTTGCGATAGAAGTCAAAACACCTGTGTCTTGATAAGGTTAGGTTTGAGATGATTGATCTTATAATAGTCCACTAAGGCATCGAGGACACATGCCAGTTTATCCTCCACTTCATTGGAAGTTCTGCCTTGAGTTGCCACGGCAGCATCATCGGCATATACAAACAATCTGGTCTGTTCATTTGTGGGTTGGTCATTAGTATAAATGTTAAAGAGGATTGGTGCCAGCATGCTACCCTGAGGCAGGCCATTTTTCTGATTTCTCCACCTGCCATTCTTGGATAGTAAAGTTACAAAAAAGTGTGGGTTTTGAAGGAAACACTCTATGAGCTTGGTCAAATGGAAGTCTTTCATGAGGGCATAGAGCTTTATTAGCATCCTCTGATGGTTAACAGTGTCATACATCAAGGACAGGTCGTTGAAGGTGACACCGGTTCTCTGCTTCTGCTCAAAACCATCCTCTATGTACTGAGTAAGATTGAGAATCCGGCTACTGCAGGATTTGTCCTGTCTGATACCTACTTGTTCAGGTATAATTTTCTCTTTGATTATATCAGAGATTTGATTAAGAACAACTCTTTCAAGAGCTTTGAATAAATGACACAGCAGGGAGACAGGCCTAAAGTTCTTTGGATCTGTTGGTTCTTTCCCTGTTTTCAGAAGGGCCACCACTTCAACCTTCCTGCACAGCTTAGGATCTGCATCATGGAGACATCTGTTCATCACCTGTGTGAGCCAATTGACTGTTAGGGGTCCAAAATGTTTGATTTGCTCCGTCTGGATTTCATCCAGGCCTGCTGTTTTGCCCTCCTTCATCTGATGTCTTGCTTATTCCACTTCAGACCCAAACGAGATGGTGAGGACATCATTTTCGTTTTCAGTGTCACACTGGATTTTAGTCCTGCCTGCCCTAGTTGTCGATTTGCCATTTGGCAGGAATCGATGAGCTACCTAATCTAAGGTAATTCGAGCCAGAACAGGCATTTGGGCAGAGGGGTCGTTGCTGAGGTTCTTTATTTGCTTCCAGCTGTTTTGTTTCATATCTAGGTCTGTTATAAGCTTACAGCACCTCTCCGTCCCGATCACCAATATTGCTTGCAATACCTCTTTCCCTGCTTGAATAGTTTGGAAAAACGTTTTCTGTCCAGAAGGGATTTAGATCCTCTGTTTAGTTTTGGAATATATTCTGTCCTGCAACCCCTCGGGATATATTTCCTCAATATCTTTTTCACCGTCGCATATGTTTTGGGACTTGGCTCTAGGTGTGTCACCTCCTGGTCTAATTCAATAGTCCCTTTTTCCCCAGTTGGCTTTTTTGAAGTTAAATCATCTTTTAAAGGGAACAAATTCAGGTTCTATAGACACTTTCACTAAGAATGTGATAGGGCGATGTTGTGTTCTCGATATTGGTTCTTCCAAATGTTTTGTGACTTGATGACTGATCCTGTCATTTACAAATATATTATATGGGTTATACCCTTTGAGCCATCTTCCACTATTAAAGGATGCAGATTGTTTGGGGTCGTGTATCGGCTTCCAACTCATTCTTTCTGCCCAGTGTTCCAGCTCTTCTCCATTGGAAAAGTATGAGGATGACTCATATGAAAACCTTTACATTGTTTTCACGTGATTTATTGAACATAAGTGTTTAATTTTTTTACGCCCACCTCCTCCACTGCTCAATACAGTACGTGGCCATGGCAGTGACCTGAGGTGCTGCCATAAACTCTAGTTTTACTGTGTGAAGTGCTTGTCCTAGATGGTCAGCATCTACCACAGAAGTCGCTACTCCAGTTCTACATTTTCTGCAGCAATAAAGATGACTTCCCACAGACGATTGGTATTTACTTTACAGATTTCATTAGGTCTCTTACCTTTAATGCTCAGAAATATATGACAGTATATTATTTTTTGTTGGTGTATGTTGCAAGTGGGGCAGCAATTAGAAATTGATACTGTGTCAGTGTTTCACTCTTCTGCTGTATGTCACCTGCTGGGAATTCTGTGAAGTACTAGTACCTGTACTGCCAATTACAGAACACTGTCACAAGAAATCAAATATATTATTTTCTAAGGTTTTCAATTGATATCTCCTCATATTATTTTCAAATGTGACCACCTCATGTTGTAGTTTAATTTTTGTCACTAAATTATATAAAAATAGTACATTTTCATGAATTACCATTGGTGGTACCAATCTTAGATTCAGATACTGCACTATAGTTAACCAAATCCAATTGGCCCTGACAGTGGGTCCATAGATTCGTAGCAGCTGCCCCATGGCTTCATTATGTGATTTCCCCTAGAAAATAAAATTTAAAATAAATAAATAAATAAATAAGGAGCTACAAAGTAAAGACATATATTAATGAATAACAGGAGTTATTGGTGATAGTAATAAATCTATAGGAAAATGTATTTCAAAACTTTTGAGAAATAAACATGTATTCTTTGAAAATTAATCACTTTTACAATATACAATGTGATAAAGAAAAGCAAGTGGAGCAGAGGCAAGTGAAAACATAAAAAAATAAAGATGTGGAAATGTGTGAGCTTTTTTAGACAGTGGGTCCTCCTACCAGAAGGACTGACGGGAAGGTAAGAGGAATGAAGGAAAAGGCCTGTTCAGTTTAGAAAATGGGGGGGGGGGGGGGGGGGGGAAGATAAATGTCACTAAGAACCTGGAGTCATGGGGTACATATCGATGGAATGAGAAGCAAAGCATGATTGTTGGGAACCACATGAGTGGAGAGATTTGAAAACCTAGCTTGATGGAAGGATATAGAACATTCATTTACCAAGATTGAGATTACTGAAAAACCATTCGGCATGAGTTAATAATAGCTGAACACTAAGTGTATTATATGTGGTAGACAGGTGGGGGGGGGGGAGGAGGAGGAGGAGGAGGAGGAGGAGGAGGAGGAGGAGGAGGAGGAGGAAGGAACAAACATGTCAGCAAATAAAAGATAAAAAAGATAAAAAAACTAAAAGGACATGAAGGAAAGGAATAGTTACTGAAAAGATCTGACCAAAGAAATGAATCAAGTTAACATAAACTTGGATCAGGTGGTTAGTGAGAAGCAAGCACTGTACATTTCATTCCAGTCCCATCTGCTGCCTACTAGGTTCACATATTTCAACTATAATAATTTTCTTACTGTTCCAGTCTGATGATGCACAAACCACATGAAATTTGTAATTGTAATTAATAAACAAACACAGAATTACTACAGAGACTTCTCACTCTTTTGAACCAAGCACAAATTCTAATACTTATTCCCATCTGTGGAATTCTGAGAATCTAGTGTCGGGAGGAAGAATCCAGATAGCAGGTGTGGTGAATCAGGCATCATGGTTTTGACTTATGTTCTGCAACATGCTCTACAATAGAATTTTATATGTTGGTGGTAGTTTTATCAATATCAATGAAGCACCTGATGTACGATATGTAATTTCACAAGTTGCTCCCCCTTTGAAAGTACAGGTTTAGCCAGTTACAGAGCTGGTATAGGTGGTGGTAGGAAGATGCACAGAGTAAGTCCCAAAGTGTGGACAGTGACATAAGTAAAAGCCACAAGTTGGGAAATAGGTACAGGGGGCACATAGGTTCTGACCAGGATACTGTAGACCAGGGGTGGCCAACCAGCAGCCCGCGGGCCGCATGCGGCCCACGGGCATGTAAGTTTTAGTCCGCAGAGCTGTTTCATATGAAAGAAAAATTTAACTTGAATTTCATGTAAAACCTGCAAAATAGCATTCCATTAAGCGTCTTTCGTATCATATCGGATTACAACAGGTATATATATATCATTTCATTGATTCAACTATCGTTAAAAAAAGAATCTTGAGTGGCATGTGGCCTAAGCGGTGAACGGTGCGACGATTAAGTGCCGGGATAGGTGCTCTTTCACTCTGTCACATCAGCTCCAGCTTGTAGCACGCCGAATACACAACGGCCTCTACAGCTCCTGTTCGATCTGACAGAAGGTAACAATTCGCTGCACCGTGCGACAGAGGATCCTTCAGATTGATGTTGCATTCTTTGAACCGCAATCGCTTCAGCTACTGCTTAGCTACTGTACGAAAATAAATCTTTTGCATCGTCTCCAGTCACTGAAGGATAGTATCTGGTACACCGACGAGTTTACTTATTCAACACTTTGTATTTCCCTTATTTTGTTTAATATAATAAATAAATTTACATGTGAGTAAGAAAATAAATCAGACAGTGAATGTTAATAAGGGCACGATTAGTAGTAGTTGTGACTTTAAACAGAGTAGTCTTTTAATTAAATCCAGCTTTTATCTTTTTACAATTGGTCTATGATGTTTGTCTTTATTTTTAGTAAGCTCGCACGTATTTTATGTATCCAGTTACGGTGGATAGGTACACCAGTCGACATTAGCAATGGTTCCTCCCTCAGTACCATCTTTCAAATCTTTAATTCTAATATTGTGGTTTTACTGATGACATTTAACTATTCCATTTTACAAATTTACAGCTGTGACCCTCCTAATGCAAGTTTATCCACGTGTCTTTGTTATTTACAGCAACCAATAATGTTATAGATTTGAAACGTAGAATATTTTTCAGTAAGAATCATTACAAAAGATCTTGAAATTTTGAAGCAATGCTGCCAAGTTAAATGAAGCATGAGCAATTTTTATGTTTACGATACATGACGTTCAGAATTAAAATACCGATTTCCTAAAGCAGCTGAATACTAGTATCAAACATTCTTGAGAGAACAGACTATGAAGTCAGGAAAAACCTACCCAATTCAAGGCAGGGCCACATGTGAGACAACACATGTCATATACCAGCTTCTCCAAAACTCAAACCACCTTCCTTGATATTGACCTTCACCTTGCTGAGTCTCACATTCACACCTCAGTCCATATTAAACCCACTAACGAACAACAGTACCTCCACTTTGACAGCTGCCATTCCTTCCATATTAAACGATCCCTTCCCTACAGCCTGGGCATCCGTGGGAAACGTATCTGTTCCAGTTCCGAATCCCTCACCAGCTACAACAACAATCTATCCAATGCTTTCCTTTCCCGCAACTACCCTAAAGACCTCGTCCACAAACAGATCTCCCGAGCTGTCCATTCCTCTCCCTCCAAAAACAATGTTCCTAACCCCAGACCACCCAGAAGCACTCCCTTAGTCACCCAGTACCATCCTGGCCAGGAATGCCTCAATAAATTCCTCAAACAGGGCTATGACTTTCTCAAGTCATGCCCTGAGATGAGACCATCACGCCAAACTGTTCTTCCCGCACCACCCAGAGTAGCCCTCCGCCGTCCTCCCAACCTCCGCAACATCCTTGTCCAACCTTACAACATCCCAAAACCACCCTCCCTACCTAATGGTTCCTACCCCTGCAACCGATCCCGCTGCAAAACCTGTCCAATGCATCCTCCCACTACCACATACTCCAGCCCCACCACAGGAAAAACCTACCCAATTCAAGGCAGGGCCACATGTGAGACAACACATGTCATATACCAGCTGACATGTGTCCACTGTTCAGCCTTTTATGTTGGTATGACTACCAACAAATTGGCTGAGCGGATGAATGGGCATAGACGGACTGTTCGCCTGGGGGACACCCAATATCCTGTGGCAGAACATGCCCTCCAGCATAACTCCAGGGACCTGGGCACGTGTTACACCACACGTGCCATTTGGATAGTACCAACAAACACCAGTCCCTCAGAGCTACGGATGTGGGAACTTGCCCTCCAACATATCCTCTCCTCCCGCCACTCCCCTGGCCTAAATCTACGCTAACCTCTCCCCTTCCTCCATCATCAGCTCACCTATTCATTATCTGTTCCTTACCTCTCTCTCTCTCTCTCTCTCTCTCTCTCTCTCCCTCCCGCCCTCTCGCTCTCTCTGTCATTCTCTCTATCTCTCTCCGTGTGTGTGTGTGTGTGTGTGTGTGTGTGTGTGTGTGTGTGTGTGTGTCCATCCATATTTCCCTGTTTATGAAAAACGTTTTAGACACCCCCGCCCCTCCTACACCCCTCAGCATCATTAATTTCACTCTCTTCTCTTCACTACTTGATCTTTCCTCTTTGGTTATATTTATCCTCTCTGGCTTGGCTCAGTACATACATGCAGTATCTCTGACGTCCACACTCCTGAAACACCACCTTCATGACCTAGGTCGTGAACCACCTTTCCCTTCTGTTCCCATCCTTTCTTCTTCCCTTCTCTCCCACCTGACGAAGGAACTCTGTTCCGAAAGCTTGTCCTTTTGTCCCCTTTTTTTCTGTTTTTTATTTTGTGTTACTATCGGCAGTACAGCACAATGGTAAGTACTGGCCAGCCATTCTATCTCGTTTCAAGACTATGAAGTTTCTCAAGAACGTATAATGACGTACTTAAATGAAATACCGTTAATTCAGCGAGTAGTGTACCTCTATGGTACCGCCAGTTAGGCTGAAAACATGTAATTTCCTCCCACTAGCTATAAAAAATATTGAGTATTGAATCCCTTTCTTGGAAACTGAAGCACAGTAAATAACTAAATGCGCTATTAGGGGTTGTAACAAAATCATTGTTACCTCAGAAATCGTGAACATTAAAGCACACTAAATAACTAAATGCGCTGCTAAGCTACTGTAAGAAAAACGGTCCGTTACCTTACGCATGCAGAAAGACTGCAGAAATTTTACCAAATATGCAGTGTTTTGATAAATCTTCAATGGGACAAAAACAACCCTGAGGCGCGTATGTTACCTTCAGTACAGCTCTGTGCATGTACATTGCATATAAAATTATCTACAACTAAAATGAAATGGACAATCATAATTCAGAGACAATATTTTTTTACGTGATCCGCTACTTTTCCAGGGCTTCACTGAACCAGTGAACACTTAGGACGCGCCTCCATTGCTTTGCGATGTTAAAAAAATTCGGGGAACTTTAGATTTTGTAGGGAGTTTCTGAGAGCTGTGTGGAACTACTTTACGTAACCGATATTTCATTCTGAACTTCACATACAACATATATCTTTAAATCAATTACAATTCTTCGATTTAGCTTAGTTCAGTTACAACGAGACCCGCAAAGTTGGAAATATATCACTGTTAAACTTTCATTGCGTATTTCCTTAAGAGAATTTATGTCCATCAAAATGGACAGAAATGAGGTGGTTAAACCGCGAAAAAATGTTGAAAAAGTGTTTGATTTGAAGCAAGAAATAGAACCGTTCAGATCGAAGATATTCCTTATCTTATTCCTTGACTATCCAACTTCGTTCTTGGCCGATTTAACTAGCGACCTAAATGGTCTTAATAATCGACTCCAAGGAAAAATCAGCTGATTAATGTCATGCATGATCTTATTTCCGCATTCCAAACGAAACTTTGGCTTTAGGAGCAACAGTTACGAGCAAAAAACTTCACACAGTTTCCTACACTGTCAAAGCAATCAAATGTCACACAACGGCAACGATTAAATATGCTCCTTTAACGTCTGACTTAAGAATTCGAAACCTCATTTCTTCATCCAAGAAACATCGTCTGCCTTTTCCTGTATTTGATACGGCCCTCTCTGTAGACATGGGTTCACAACCTGTACATTTACAAATAGAATGCTGAGAAATGCAATGCGACGCACAATTAAAAGAGAAATCTCATCACGTTCTTTTGGAAACGTTCTATAAAACATATTTAGACGAGAAATATCCAGCGTGTTACAAACATGCTATAAAATGATTTCATTATTTCGAAACACGTACGTGTGAGTGAATAGCTTTTTAGTCGGATGAATTACATAAAATCATATATGAGAACACGACTTACTGATTTTCACCTGGGAAACTCTTTCGTGTAGCAACAACTTAACTTGACGTCAACATGACTCATTTACTTCAATGAAACAAAGCCAGACATCCCAATAAATTGTACTTCATAAATCTGTGTAATAATTTGTACATTAAATGTTCTTTAATCACATTTGTTTTATATTCTTTAAAATGAATTAATATTTCTTGCTTTTTTGGTTCATAAAAACAAAAATCGGTAGTGCGGCCCGCAGGGTAATCCACTCTCAAACATTTGGCCTGCCTGCTGTAAAGGATGGCCACCCCTGCTGTAGACATTGGGAGAGGGGAATGGGGTTAATGAATACTTAGATTTTGTGGACATAATGTCAGACAGAAAAGACCTCAATTCATTGCACAAGTTTAGGTAGTCATAGACTTGTTGAAGTATGTGATTAATACATTCAAGGCCAAGACAGACCTTAGTGACAAGAGGTGCACTTCTAAGTTATTTATTTATATATTTATTTTTGAGGGATCAGTAATATCCGTATTTGATGCGAAGGTCCAGGAAATCTGATTTATAACTAGGCTGGTGGAGTAATTACGTGCAGTGATAGGTGAGGTAAGATTGATAGGGTACTGCTGTAAGATATCTGCATCTGAACAAATGTGTGTTATTACATCGAATGCCAAGTTTGTATGGGAGGGTACAACTGACATGGATAGGATCGCAGCAGTCAGAATGTAGTTTAAACAGAACAGAAATGTATAGCTTCCACACTGTGAGGATGAGGTCAACAGCAAAGAAAGTGAAATGGAATTTAGAAAAGGACCATGTCAGATTTAATTGGAAGAGATCAACCTTAGCATGGCAAAGATGCCATCAATGTATTTAAATCATTGAACCAGGGGCAAAAGGCTTGCATTTCCTGGAAAGCCCAATCCAAGTGAATGATGAAAAGATTGGCAAAGGAAGATTTCAGATGATCCAGGAAACAGCTGGTATCTATAGGAGAGGTGTCCCTGTACTACAGGTTGCAGGTGTTGTTCAACAAAGACAGATATTTACAGTGGGACTTCTATTTTACATTCCCCTCATTTTTACGTTTTCTGCAATTTTATGACATAAATTCGTAACACCTGTGAAAAACTCATAAAATCAATGCCAAGAATTCCCCGATTTTATGTTTCTCCTTAGTAAAGTTAAACTCGATTCTATATTCTTACTCAATATCTTGCCATAGTTTGTTCTTTTTTTTTCCAACTGCCATTTGATGTGACTGGACAAATAGTAGTAATAATAATAATAATAAAGTAAACACCGTTTCACACAAACACTTTATTGAACATTCTGGGTACACTCAAATACCGAGTCTGCCGCCACTCCGGCCGTTTGACAGCAGGCCGCAGGCAGAAGGTGCGCAGCTCATGTCAACTGTCTTAGACGGCCGTGACCTCCTGTGACTAGGCCGCAAACTATCACACCAAGGCCAGCAAAAGGCAACAGAGCATAATACGGGCCCACACAATCTGAATGGCCCACTACACCATAACATCCCTCCCTCCTTGGGGCAAGAGGGCAGAATCCGGAACAGTGGCAAAGAAGTCTGGCTGCGGGGACTGCTCCACCTCCAGGTGGCTCCATCCAATCCCTAGCCAGAACCACCTCGTACAGACGAAACCCCTTTGGGCGACAAGGCGTTCGCTCTCACGAGAGATGCCCTGCCGCTCCCAGCATGCCGGTGGGTCCTCCATCCCCTCCTCCTGTGGGACTTTCATTGGAAACTCTGGGTCCCCTTTGGGTGGCAGCAAGGCCCCCCCCCACTGCCGGCGACTGGAGGTGTCCTCTCCTTGGAGCTGGCCACTGGGCCTACGGCAGGGAAGTGGGCCCCGGATGCCAACGGCGACGGAACCTCCCCCGCCGACTGGCCGATGTTAGTGGAAATGAAGTTGGTAGAGAACGGTCCCCCGACGGAGCTACAGATGGAGGGGAGCATGACCTGGAAAAGGGGGTTTAGGGACTGTAGGTGTGGAAGAAGGATGGCAGACCTGGAGCTCATCGTGGTGGCAGGTGAGAATACCAGTGGGAGAACAGACCTCACAGAGACGACAGTCACGCCCCTGGATGACCACGGCCGGGACCCGAAGAGAATGGCGGCTGTAGCCTCGAACCCAGACAGCCGAACCTGGGGCAAAACACGACAGAGGATGAGGAAGGCATGCAGGAGAGCCTGGATGCAAGAGGGACAACAGCGTCCAATGAGGGTGGCTGTGAAGGAGCTCAGAGGCGCTATGCTGACCAGCCGGAGTGGACCGATATGACAGGAACCGAATGAGGGCATGCATCCTCCACTGAAAGACACGACACGTACTTGCGCATTTGTGTCTTGTAAGGGTGGACGAATCTCTCCGCTGCCCCATTTGACTGTGGGTGAAAAGGTGGGATTCCATGGGTAGAACAAAAATTGCTACAATGATGCGAAGTAAATTGTGGCCCGTTATCTGTCACCAATGCGGCCAGGAAACCTTCAATAGAAAATATATTTAACAGGGTATGTGTAGTAACATCCGTGGACATGCAGGCCAGGCAAACAACAAATGGAAAGTTTGAGCACACATCAACGACTAAAAGCCAAAAGCTGTCTAAGAAGGGCCCCATAAAATCGACATGTGGTTGCTCCCAAATTGCGGACGGAGTGGGCCATGGAGAGAGAGATGAGTGAGGAACTGCTTGTTGGGCCACACAAGAAGAGCATCCTGTTATGAGGCGAGTATGTCCCCATCTATGCCTGGCCAATAAACATGTTGATGGGCGAGCATCTTTGTGTGGGATACGCCCCAGTGGTCCCGATGTAGAAGATCGAGAATCCGGCGGCGCAATGACGCCGGAACCACCATTCGGTGGGAGCCGTCTTCCGTGGACAGACGTAGGTGCTAAGGCAGTGGAGAATTGCATAATAATTCCAATGCTTGACCCGGAGGACACTCCGACCAGCCTTGCTGCACCTGGTGAATGATGACCTGGAGGACAGAATCCGCAGCCGTAGCCTCCACAATCCGTGAGCTATTGATAGAGAAACTGGCCACTATGTTTACTGCCGACTCATCTACTGCGAAACACAAAAGCTTTTCTGCGTCAAAGACTGGGTCATGGCCTACCGGAAGGCACGATAGGGCATCGGCATTGGCATGATGAGCCATTCGTAATGAAAATGGGAGAGGTACAAGATCCAGCATTGGAGACAACGGGCCGCCTTGTCCGGAGGAGCCGCTGACAGGCGGTAAAAAGACACTAGTGGGCGATGGTCCATGTATAAGGTGAACTTGGACCCATAGACAGAGAAACAAACATTTTTTTAGAGCAAAAATGATGGCTAGGGCCTCCTTTTCCATCTGGGAATACCAGTGCTGCGCCTCCATAAGAGTTTTAGATGCAGATGCCAATGGGCGTTCCGATCCATCTGGTAACCAATGTGCCAGCACCACCACACACCGTGCCGAAAGGCATCTGCTGCCACCACTAGCGGGATCCCCGGGATGTATGCAGCGAGGCATGGAGCCTCAAGAAGGGCCGCTTAAAGTGATTGAAAAGCCCGATTTTAAGCCATAGACCAGTGGAAAGGGACATCCTTATGCAGCAATTGGTGCAGGGGTGAGCCACGGTGGCTGCCTGAGGGAGGAAGCGGTGATAATAGGCTATCTTGCACAGGAATACTTGAAGTTCTTGAATGGAAGAACAACGGGGAAGATCTGCGACTGCACGCACGTGATCAGCCACGGGGCACACCGCCTTGTAGCCCTAAGTACTCGATAGATGGTTGGAAGAAAAACGATTTCTGGAAATTACAGCACAGGCCAGCCTCCTCCAAGATGGTAAACAAGGAGTGGAGGTTTCATTATGGTCAGCAGCTGTGGACCCCAACACCACAATATCATCCATGTAGGTCATGCAACAGGGAACCGGTGCTAACAACTGCTCCAAAAAAATGCTGAAAGATTGCAGGGGCACTGGCCACCTCGAATGGCAATCTCTGATATTAATACAGGCTAAAAGGTGTAGAAATTACCAGTGCCTGCTTGGAGACATCATCTAAAGGCAACTGGAGATAAGCCTCTGCCACATCTATCTTCGAAAAATATTGGCCCCCTGACAGCTGATCTATCAATTCCGCTGGGTGAGGCATTGGGAAAGAATCAATGATGGTGTGGGAATTTACAGTTTTCTTAGAGTCGCTACATAAGTGCAGGGCCTCAGGGGGCTTGCGTATGACAACTAGAGGTGAGGCCTACTCACTTGCTGTGACAGGAAACAAAGTACCCTCCACCGTCAGGTGATCTAATTCGGTTTTAACAGTGCCACGGGGGGGCGATTGGGAGGGACCGAGCCCAACAGAAGACGGGTGAGCCGTATTTTTAAGTGTAATACAGGCCCGAAAATTCTTAGCACACCCAGACCCGGTGCAAACTAGGAGGAGCATTCCGTGCGTAGATGTGTGAGACTCTTGTATGGAATTTGATCGGAAACCAAGAAGACAGAATCGGTAATAGTAAAGCCAAAAGCATGAAAAGCATTGAGGCCAAAGATATTCGTACCCATTGAACTGTTTACGACTACAAACGGCACCAAGTGGCTGACATTCTGATAGATATCTTTGGCGACAAACAACTCCAAAAGTAGAATAGGGTGGCCACCATAGCCAACCAAAGTAAGAGACACCAGACATAAAGGGGGGAGCCTAATGCTTGATGAGTACAGAACTCAGAAGCAATATTGTCGAGCCTGTGTCCACTTGAAGCGTGAAAGTTTTCTGCAGAATGCAGAGGCCAATAAACAATTTCAGTGGCTGTATGCCAACGGGAACAACCTTATTAATATCCTTGGGCAACGTGCCAAAATCGTGAAGGTGAGAGGTGTTGTTGCGGCCTCGAGCCGAGGATCGACACACTTGAATGATGTGTACAAATTTTCCATGACAATTACACGTGGCCCATCTGTGCGGACACGATTCCCGAGAATGGGATGCCCCACACGAAAGAAAAGAAATCGGCTTGCTCTCTGAAGTGGGCAACTTGTGTTGCCTTTACCCCGACCCATATGACACTGTTGGGCACCACAGCATCTGAAGGGAGGGGGGGGGGGAGGGCCGAATCGGCAACAGAGGATCGGAGGATACCACCCCCCCAAGCAGAAAGTTGACTCCCCATGGCCTCAGAAACTTTAAATGCGCACACAATACGCAAAACCTCCACTAATAAGGGATTGTCTGATTGGAGAGACAACTTGCGAACATCCAGGTCGGGAGCAAAACAACCCAAAACATCGTGAACCATAGAGTCCGCATACGAATCACCATGCGGCTCAAACCAAAACAGATGACGACAGGCCAGCCCCTGCATGGCCCAGGTGCGGTATGACTGATCCGGCTGTTTACGCGAACGGTTGAAGGATATGAGAGATGTGAGAGAGGCAGCAAAAATATGCCGAAAAGGAAAGAGATGCCTGCATCTGAAGTGGCGCCAAATCGCCCAGCAATCGAAAAAGACCAGGCGAGAGCCGCCAAAAGAAGTAGGCTTTTTGCTTACCTTCATCACACACCTTGAAAGCTATGAAGTGTTGGCGTAAACGCTTCTTCGTAGTTGGACCAATCCTCGGCATTTTTGTCAAAGTGAGGAAACAAAGGAATGGGCAGAGAATACCACAACCTGACCTGATGTGTCACAGCCCTAGTCAAGGTGTCAATAGATGCCGTAAGGGAAGCATTCTGTTGAGCGAAAACTTCTGGCAACGACTGAAGATTTATCAGCAAAGCGCTATGTTGCTCTGCCATGATTGTGGCAGGAAGATCATGCTACCATGAACCACGTTGCCATTAATGTAAACACCGTTTTGCACAAACACTTTATTGAAAATTCTGAGTACACTCAAAGACTGAGCTGGCTGCCACTCCGGCCATTTCACAGTGTGCTGCCAGCAGATGATGCGCAGCTCCATGTCAGCTGTGTTAGATGGCCATGACCTACCATGGCTAGGCCGCGAACTATCACGGCCAGGCCCGCTAGGCCATAACAAATAAGTTACACAAAATACAGACAGTTCCCACCGTCTTTTGTGTCATAGTTTATGGGTACGTGAAGATCTGCCATTCATTAGAGCATCCCTAGGAGGTTAACATACCCATTGGGGAGCCCATAGACAGGCTCTCTAGTATTCTCTCGAGGGGTAGAACAGGAAGTTAGCATGTGCAGTTCTTAAATCTGGTGTTTCAGTGCATGCACACTACAGAGAAATGCGCACAATAGGATACAAGAGTAAGATGCTATTCACACGGGGATACACAAATAGCATCTCTACCTACCTGATAACAAGGAGACCGCACAATCAAGTAATTGGTCAAATTCACACAGGTTCAACTCGAGTCTCCTGTATTGGCAAGTCCCTTGTGATGTGAAATAAAATAAATCAGTTTCATTGTCTTAGGGTAACATAAGCACACTTGTTTGTGACTCTGCTGCCTGTAGTATCATGTGACTCTAGCAGTGAAAATTATATTATAATGGTTTTATTATTACCGCCAGTAGCCTACATGCAGACAGGCCTGAAAATTTGTGCCTACCAGTTTTTAATAGCTAGCACAATCTTTGTAATATTTAAAATGAGAAACATGGGGCACATGATTTAGATAATTGAGATAGAAATAGTTTACCAAAGTCACAGTTTTGTTGCACCGCAAAGGAAATGAACTGTTGTGTGATTTTTCTAAGCAACAGCTACCTAATACTACAGGTTTTATCTATTTCATACACCCACATTTTTTGTTTTAAATTGTGCAAGTATGGCCATAGCTATTCAAAATTTACAAGCACAGATTTTTATTTTTATCTGTATAGATTTAGGAATTTTTATGGGATTAGGAGAAATTATACTTTTTAGTCGGTTTTAAAATGGTTTTTCTTTTTTTTTTTTTTTTTTTTTTTTTTTTTTTTAAATAATAATTTTCTGGCTTTTGTTTGGTCTGTGAATGTGAAATTTTTAAATTGATTTCAAACATTATGTGGTAACTTTTAGGTTAACTATTTCAGTTTTTTGTGTGAGTCAATCAATATATTGCCTTCCCTGTATGAATATCTTGTGAAAGGACCAAGATGGTAAAGTTTGAGCTCACATGGAATTTACCATCAATCGTTCTTAATGCAAAACATCCATGTGAGGAACAAGGAAAAAGAGAAAGAGCAGTGGTTCAAAAAGTGCCCTCTGCCGCACACAACATAAGATACAGATTCATCACATGTTGAGCTACTGAATGTTTCAAGTCTATAACTCATCAAGAAGCTAGAAATTATCATTTTCTACCTCAACTTTCAAATCAATCTCCCCCCCCCCTTTTTTTTTTTTTTTTTTGCACATTGTGCAACCAAACGGTACGAATACAACCAAGAGCCTGCAAGACTCAGCAACCGCCATCTTGAATCACATAATATCCGAGTTGTGGTGACAGTGTAATGCCACTACTAACATATCCCCATCTGAATGCCTCGTCCCTTGGTCTCTCAGTATCTCAGTCACTTGGAGACTCGCGTATATCTGTATGAATAAAGCCTAAGTTTTTTAAACATCATGTTTGATTTGATTGTATTATTTACTTTATTTCAGTATGCCAACAAGGAGGAACTGGCAATAATTAGTCGGTAAGATAGTCGTGTCACAAAGTAAGAAAATTACAAATTGTTGTTTTGGTCTTCAGTCTGCTTATTTGTTTGATGCAGCTTTCCGCACTACTCTGTCCTGTGCAAGCCTCTTCATCTGAGAATACAAACAGCAACCTACATCCTTTTGAATTTGCTTACTGTATTCATCCCATGGTCTCCCTCTATGATTTTTACCCCACATGCTTCCTTCTAATGCTAAGATGACGATGTCTCAGAACGTGTCCCACCAGCCAATCCTATCTCTTAGGATATGCCAAAAACTCCTTTTCTCCCTAATTCAGTTGAGCACCCGCTCGTTAGTTACGTGATCTACCCATCTAATCTTCATTATTCGTCTGTAGCACCACATCTCAATAGCTCCTATCATCTTTTTGTCTGAACTCATTATCATACAATGCCACCGTCCAGACAAATGCGGTCATAAAAGATATCCTAACATTTAAACTAATATTGGACATCAACAAATTTTGCTTCTTCAGGAACACTTTTCTTGCCATAGCCATTCTGCATTTTATATCTTCCTTACTTCGGCCATCAGAAGTTATCTTGCTACCCAAATAACAAAACTCATCCACTACTTTTATTGTCTCATTACTTAATCTAATTCCTTCAGCATCACCTGATTTTCTGACACTACATTTGATTACCCTCATTTTACTCTTGTTAATGTTCATCTTATATCTTCCTTTCAAGACACTGGCCATTCCATTTAATTGCTCTTCCAGGACCTTTGCTGTCTCTGATAGAATTACTACATCATCAGCAAATTGCAGTGTTTTTACTCCCTCTCCCTGGACTTTAATTCCCTCTCCAAACTTCTCTTTGCATTCCTTCACAACTTCTATGTACAAATTGAACAATATTGGGGAAAGCTACAACCCTGTCTTACTCCCTTCCCAGCCACTGTGACCCCTTCATGCCCTTCAACTCTAATAATTGCTGTCTGGTTTTTGTACAAGTTGAATATAACTCTTCACTCCCTATATTTTACACTGCTACCTTCAGAATTTGTAATAGTGTATTCTAGTCAACATTGTCAAAAGCTTTCTCCCGATTCACAAATTCTAAAAATGTAACTTTCCCTTTCCTTAGCCTATCTTCTAAGATAACTCCTAATGTGAGTACTGCCTCAGGTGTTCCTACATTTCTCATAAATCCAAACTGATCTTCACCAAGGTCGGATTCCATCAGTTTTTCCATTCATCTATAAATAATTCGTCTCAGTATTTTGCAACCAAGACTTGTTAAAAACTGATAGTTCTGTAATTTTCACATTTGTCTGCACTTGCTGTCTTCGGAATTGGAATCACTATATTCTTCTTGAAGTCTGAGGGTATTTTCCCTGTCTCATACATCTTACATACCAGATGGAACAATTTCTTCATGACTAGCCCTCCTAACGATAATAGCAGTTCAGACTGAACATCATCTACTCCAGGGGCCTTGCATCTACTCAAATCTTTTAGTGCCCTGTCAAATTCTTCTCACAGTATCGTATCTCCTATCTCATTTTCCTATACTTTCTTTCCACTTTTTGCTTAGTACTGGTTTTCCAACTGAGTTCTTGATATTCATACCACTGGTTTCTTGTCTCCATATGTCTCTCTTATTTTCCCTACTTATACATTCTTCTATGGTCTTGCATTTCTCCTCAATTCACCCCTGCTTAGCCAGTCTGCAGTTCCTGTCAACCTCATTTTTCAGACGTCTGTACTCCCTTTTGCCTGCTTCAGTAGCTGAATTTGTAGATTTTCTCCTCTCATCAATTAAGTTCAGTATATCCTGTGTTATCCAGGGATTTCTGTTAGGCCTTGTCCTTCTGCCTATATGGTCCTCTAAGGCCTTCACTATCCTATCTCTCAGAGCTAGCCATTTTTCTTCTACTGTATTATTTTCCCTCATTTCAAACAATCCTTACCTAATGTCCCTCTAAAATTCTCAGCCACCTCTGGTTCCTTCAATTTGTCCAGATTCCGTCTCCTTAATTTTCTACCTTTTTCAGTCTCTTGAGTTTTAATCTACAGTTTATAAACTATAAGTTATGGTCAGAGTTTATATTTGCCCCTGGATATGTATTACAGTTTAAAACCTGGCTTCTAAACCTTTGCCTTAGCATTATAACGTCAATCTGGTACCTCCCAGTGCCTCCTGGTCTCTTCCACTTATATAATCTTCTTTCACGATGATTAAACCAAGTGTTTGTGATGATCACATTTTGCTCTGCACAAAATTCTACCAGGCGATATCCTCTTTCATTGCTTTTTCCCAGTCCATATTCACCTACTACATTTCCTTCTCTCTACCAAGTACCAGTCCCCCCATCATAATTAAGTTTTCTTCTCCTTTAACGGTTAGAATAATTTCTTTTATCTCCTCAGACATTTCTTCGATCTCCTCATCATTGCCAAAACTAGTTGGCATATAAACTTGTACTACTGTGGTCAGTGATGACTTCATGTTTACCTTTGCTATGATAATGTGTTCACTACACTGTTCACAGTAACTTACCTGCATTCTTATTTTCTTATTCATTATCAGACCTACTCCTGCATTATCACCAACTGATTTTGTATTTATTACCGTGTACTCACCAGACCAAAAATCCTCTTCATCCTGCAACCGAACTTCACTAATCCCCACCATATCTAACTTTAATCTATCCATTTCTTTTGTCAAATTTTCTAACTTACCTACTTGATTAAGTTTCCCCCCCCCTCCTCCTTGATCTAAATGGTGAACCGTTTTAGTTCTGTAATATGTTATTAACTTAATACTGGCTAAACAATATAATCTTAATAGGATCCACAGAATTGTAAAGCCACCACTCACTTTAAAGCAGACTTTATTTTGCTAGTACAGATTATAACCCAGTAGACAGAAATGTTGCAGTAACGGATTCGCCTCCCCGTCCCCCCCCCCCCCCCCCCCCCCAATGATGATGATGTACATGGTATCTATTAATGAAGGAGTTGCAAGACTTTATTGAATCTCTGATACAGTAGTACAATGCTCTTCTTGTGTGCCTTTATAGAACCCCTGATACAGTAGTACAATGCTCTTCTATTTGCATCTTGTTTGCAACAGAAAACTACAATGTGTGGTACTTTTGTTCATTTTTTCTCAGCAGACAAAAATTTTTAAAACTGCCAAAAATCATAAAAAAGAACTACTCTGACCCAAACAATCCAAAAACAATGAAGAGCAGAATAGGGATTATTGTAAGTTCATTGTTGTATATACAGTAATTACGTGCGTTAGGGAGTTGTCCAAGTGAAAAATCTTGTTTCAGACCTGATCAGAAATTTAAACAAAAAACACCAAGAGTTTTCACTAGAAGAAAATGTGCATAAAGCCTTCTAAAACAAGTTGACACTCATGCAGAGACTCATGCACAGTTGCTTCTCTTGGAATTCAAGTGACATCTTTAAATGCTATTGTGAAAAAACGTGATGACATCGAGAAGTACTTCTACTGTTTCCAAATTTTCTTCTAAGAAGTGCACAGTCAAAATCTTACATATCATCACACTTTTCTTTATATTGCGGAATGAGTCTCCTATAATCTCATTCCGTGCATAGAACAAACAGCTGACTCCCACCACTTCGTTTCCAGCATTGCTCACGGTGAGTACTGACAATATTTTTGGCACTATTCTGAACTTACCTACTATTCTTTTTATTTCAGTCACTTTCACAGATAATACACAATATTGACCTATTGGGGAGCATTGCGCTTTTTAATCATGTTCATATGCCAATTACATTTGTTTTTGCTCATATTTTGGGAATTTTAACATTTTTCCTCGATTCTGTGTTCTCCTCAATTTTGTGTTTTTTAAAATATGGACCGCATGAAAATATAAAATAGGGTTTCACTGTATTCCATGGGTACTTAGAAGTAAGTAAATATGGGATGTCTAGGGCGACTAGGTCAGTGAGTCACAAAGTAGATAAAGTAAGTAACAGGTGGGAATATGTGG
This sequence comes from Locusta migratoria, assembly GCA_026315105.1. Classification (NCBI taxonomy): domain Eukaryota; kingdom Metazoa; phylum Arthropoda; class Insecta; order Orthoptera; family Acrididae; genus Locusta; species Locusta migratoria. Next base: position 239,610,560 of record CM048744.1, read on the forward strand.
TTTGGGTGGGGTATAAAGTTCTATGGACCGAGGTCTAAGTCCCTGCGAGCGGCCTAAGGTTTACAAAATGGGGAGAGTTATAGAAAAGTTGTCCACAACCCAAAGTCAGGGGAGACTGACTTAACTGATAGGATGAAACGGAAAGACTGGTTGTTGGGCAGTGCACAGGAATAGATTTAAAAACCTGAAAGTTTGAAGAAAGAAGGTACGGAAGTAAGCAAGAGAAATTATTGAAAAGCATCATGCAGAAGTCAACTTGAACAGGTAGATAGGTATGAGGAAGGAGGCAGGGGTTCAAAAATAGAAGATACACAAAAATAAGATGAAGTGAACAAAAGGAAATAGTTACTGAATAGAAATAATCATTGAAAAGAAATACCATGATTTAGGTCAGGTGGATGGTGAGAACTTAGCCTGTCTTATAACATCAGTTACTTCCCTGCAGAGTTCTTAGGAGGAAGAAACCAGATGGAATGTGTGGTGAAACAGGCAAGATCACAAATGTCATGATCAAGAGCATGCTACATAACAGGATGCTATGTGTGGCCAGTGTACACACTCTGTATATGCCCATATATCCTGACTGATAACTTTGTGGTAGTTGTACCTTATACTGTATACCAAAAAGGTTCTGCTTCTTTGATAGCTGAAATATGCGTGAACATGTGACATGATAATTCTCATAAAGGTTGACAGCATCTCTACTCAAAGCTGACAAGTTCTCTCGCATTATTCAGAACCAGGTAATGACGGAGACAGACTGTAGCTATAAAAATCATGGACAGATAAGAATTAAATATAAAAACTGGTTAAAATTAAGACAAAAGTACATAAGGAAACTTTTACTCCAATTAAAATTGACAGATTGCGGTGATGGGGGTGGAATGATAAGGTTGGGGGGGGGGGGGGGGGGAGCTGGTTGCAGGGTTGTTGGCATGCAGCCAGTCACACTTGGCAAGGCTACAAACCTGGCAACAAAAAAGCATGTGGAATTCAATTACGAACTAAGATTGGCTAGTGAGTGGCCCCAATAACCTGACTCACTGAAACATCCATTACAAGCTGACAACCGGATATTAAGTGGAGTATATCACTTCTATAAACAGCAACTTAAATAAAAAAATTGGTAGAATAATAATAATAATAATAAAGATATACATGCACAAGACATTAATTAATCTGCTTTGACTGGCAATAAAGACAGATGTATTTAAACAAGTAAGTGTAGGGAAAGAATGTATTGTGGCAATGTGTAATGGCCATCATCTGCAGTAACTACAGGAAACAAACATCAAAATGCCGAACAAGGATTTAGATTCAGTTATCCTGCCTGTCTAAATTTTACAGAAGTTTTGCTTTGCTTGTAATAAGACACAGGACAACAATGATCCAACTATCTTGTATGTCCCTTCGACCCCCCCCCCCCCTCCCCCAAGAATAATTTGCCTGGTTCACCATTCAAGATTTAATTATTCATTTTTGGTCTTATATCCAAAAAGTATGGCTTTTACATATTAATTACCTTCATTTCTAACCTAGAGCATGAATACTATACAGAATAAATTATTACTTGAACAGAAATTTATAGAGGCAAACTTTCCCGGTGGGATAAACAAAAATAAAAAAGAAAAGAGGTGACTTACCAAAAGGACCGGCTCGTCGATAGAAACAAATAAACTAAATAAAATCACACACAAACACACATACAAGCTTTCACAGCCTAGCTGCTTCGTCAGGCAGAAGGGAAGGAGAGGGAAAAGGAAATGATGAGGGTTTTAAGGGAGTGGATAAGGAGTCATTCCAATCCAGGGACAGGAAAGACTTACCTTGGGGAGAAAAAAGGAGGGTAAACAAATACACACACACCCACACATTTACACAGACGCAATTACACTTAGGCAGACATACTGTAGAACTGTAGAAAGCAAAGAAGTTAGAAGTGAGACAGAGATGCCACTTGAGGCAGAGGCTCTGTCCAGAGAACCAAGGCAAAGATGTTAAGATGGTGGGTGGGAATTCGAATTTAGCGGAGGTTGAGACCAGGTGGGCAACGAGAAGAGAGAATATGCTGAAGGGCTAGTTCCCATCTCCGAAGTCTGAAGGATTGGTGTTGGTGGGAAGTATCCAGATAAGCTGGACGGTGTAACACTGTGCCAAGATGTGCTGGTCGTGCCCCAAGGCGTGTTTAGCCACAGGGTGATCTTCATTACCAACAAACACTGTCTGCCTGTGACCATTCATGCGAATGGACAGTTTGTTGCTGGTCATTCCCACATAGAACGCTTCACAGTGCAGGCATGTCAGTTGGTAAATCACGTGGGTGCTGTCGCAAGTGGCTCTGCCCTTGATTGTGTACACCCTCCGGGTTACGGGACTGGAGTAAGTGGTGGTGGAAGGGTGCATAGGGCAGGTTTTACAACGGGGGCGGTTACAAGGGTAGGAGCCAGAAGGTAGGGAAGTTGGTTTGGGGATTTCATAGGGATGGACTAGGAGGTTACGGAGGTTAGGTGGGCGGCGGAAAGCCACTCTCGTAGGAGTGAGGAGGATGTCATGAAGGATGGATCTCATTTCGGGGCAGGATTTTAGGAAGTCGTATCCTTGCTGGAGAGCCACATTCAGAGTCCGCTCCAGTCCCTGAAAGTATCCGGTGACAAGAGGGGCACTTCTAGGATTCTTCTGTTGAAGATTCTGAATTTGGGGGGATGAGGAAGTGGCTCTGGCAATTTGCTTCTGCACCAGATCAGGAGGATAGCTGCGGGATGTGAAGGCTGTTATCAGGTTATTGGTGTATTCCCGCAGCTATCCTCCTGATCTGGTGCAGAAGCAAATTGTCAGAGCCACTTCCTCATCCCCCCCAAATTCAGAACCTTCAACAGAAGAATCCCAGAAGTGCCCCTCTTGTCACCGGATACTTTCCGGGACTGGAGCGGACTCTGAATGTGGCTCTCCAGCAAGGATATGACTTCCTAAAATCCTGCCCCGAAATGAGATCCATCCTTCATGACATCCTCCCCACTCCTTTCTGCCGCCCACCTAACCTCCGTAACCTCCTAGTCCATCCCTATGAAATCCCCAAACCACCTTCCCTACCTTCTGGCTCCTACCCTTGTAACCGCCCCCGTTGTAAAACCTGCCCTATGCACCCTTCCACCACCACTTACTCCAGTCCCGTAACCCGGAGGGTGTACACGATCAAGGGCAGAGCCACTTGCGACAGCACCCACGTGATTTACCAACTGACATGCCTGCACTGTGAAGCGTTCTATGTGGGAATGACCAGCAACAAACTGTCCATTCGCATGAATGGTCACAGGCAGACAGTGTTTGTTGGTAATGAAGATCACCCTGTGGCTAAACACGCCTTGGGGCACGACCAGCACATCTTGGCACAGTGTTACACCGTCCAGCTTATCTGGATACTTCCCACCAACACCAATCCTTCAGAACTTCGGAGATGGGAACTAGCCCTTCAGCATATTCTCTCTTCTCGTTGCCCACCTGGTCTCAACCTCCGCTAAATTCGAATTCCCACCCACCATCTTAACATCTTTGCCTTGGTTCTCTGGACAGAGCCTCTGCCTCAAGTGGCATCTCTGTCTCACTTCTAACTTCTTTGCTTTCTACAGTTCTACAGTATGTCTGCCTAAGTGTAATTGCGTCTGTGTAAATGTGTGGGTGTGTGTGTATTTGTTTACCCTCCTTTTTTCTCCCCAAGGTAAGTCTTTCCTGTCCCTGGATTGGAATGACTCCTTATCCACTCCCTTAAAACCCTCATCATTTCCTTTTCCCTCTCCTTCCCTTCTGCCTGACGAAGCAGCTAGGCTGCGAAAGCTTGTATGTGTGTTTTTGTGTGATTTTATTTAGTTTATTTGTTTCTATCGACGAGCCGGTCCTTTTGGTAAGTCATCTCTTTTCATTTTTATTACTTGAACAGTTATATAACACATATCAACAAAAGTTGTTAAATTACAAATGAATGAAATTCCTCTGAATTAAATTAAAAAAAAGAAAGAGAGAAAATTATATACCTCAAGCCTTGCCAGCATATACAAAGAAAAGGCTTGGTATAGTGGCATAAATATGAAACGCTCCACAGCCAGTTGCTTTAGAGAACGATGAGCGGCTCCATACGGTATTAATCTGTCCAGTCCTTTATAGAAATAATGGGGTATTGATCCACCAAACAGCAAACTAAAAAGAATTTAATTTTATTAATTTAGGAAACGTAATAAATTTCAGAAGCAAATATTTAGCACATTTTTACACACTTTAAATCTGACAAATTATTTGAATTTAAAAGTAGAAATCTGGAGAAAAGGTAGATTGATTTCTTGACAGTTACATAACAATTTAATTAATTACAAATGATACAAGAAGTATTAACTAATTAACAGTACATCAAATAATGAAGCTATTAAAATAAACCCTTTCTGCCTACCTGATTCAAAATGGCATTGTTAAGTATTCCTGCCTTCTTTGAGCTTCCACACAGTTAGCTCACAACTACTTTGGAAGCTCAAAGAAGTCTGAAATATTTAACAATGCCATTTGAAATCGAAAGCAGAAAGAGTCAATAAGTAAATGAAGCTGGTAACAAAATATTCTGCACCTTAATTTTCGTCAAAATCAATTCTACTTCATAAATGAGTGTTTCAACATGATTTGCTGTGTATTAATAGACTTATCATTTTGAACTTGCATACATCAGTCATAAGAACGGGAAAAATTTCCATTGTAGGTACAAGGGTAAAAATGGAATCTACTATTTGTGAATTACCAAAATGAAAGTGATTAGATTTCAGAATTATTAACTACTGGAAATTATTTATTCCTCATTCACACATTTTATTCTGTTAACTACATACTAAAACATATTGTATATTGTTCATAAAATTGTGAGAGTGTCTCCAGACCTCGAAGTGAATAACTGTTTATAACCAAGTAGCACCAGAACCAGTTTTGAGTGGAACACAAATTGAAAAGACACATTGGAGTCACTAAATGAAGTGTACATAATGCTGTCACAAAAGTATGCCAGACTAATGCAGAATGTCAACCAATCATAGAGAAAGTAGCTCTGAAAGACGACGATTAATAATTAATGACTATTGTTTCAGATAACCACAAGTCTCAACAATCAAAGTATTCGTATGCCTCAAAGAAAAGTTGCATATGAATCCCATGTCCCATTGTCAGATACAATTCTGTTCAACAGTCCTTTTCCTTCTACAGCACAATGAAAAATAATGTCCAAAGTAGTTGTTATTCATTGAATTTTGTAGTTCTCAGAATGAATGAGGCACTTTTACGACAATTGTGAACATTAATCCTTCCCCCCTTAAATAAACACCACAACTAACACACTCATCACATTCAGTCCACAAATAGCACACACTTTTTTATGATTATAAATATCCTGGGTATTTTTTGCTATTAAGAACAATATTACATATTGTATTTTACATTTGATGAGTGAGACCAGTGGCAACTGTTCTGGTCCCACACGTTACTTTCTGTTCTATATAAATATCATTTCTTTCTGGATAGTCCTTTCAGCAAACATGTTAATATTAAATTTATGTCAAACAGAAATATTAATTAACATGGTAATATCCTACTTTTTTGCAATAAATGAACCTAAACTCTGCTCATTCCTCTGTTCCACTAATTGTGTATCAGATGACTATCACACTTTCCATGATTACAAAATTTGAATGAAACACAAAACGAAGAAAATAATTTTTGTTCATTAACGTGAAAGGAAACAAACTGTTAATCACTTGTTGACCTAATATCAAATATTTAGGTAAGGAAACGTGAATGTGGTCTGTAGCTGTGATGAAGAGCACTGGACCAAATCACAAGGTCATCAGTACCTCCACAGTGTAACATGTCCATGAAGAACAGTTTTATTAACCAGAAGTAAAAGATGCCTAAGCAAATTAACACATGATATGGAAAACTGACGGCCAGGGCAATGACCACATGAAGAGTTAAAAGCAATTACAGCAAACATGAAAAGAGTACTAGACTGAGCCTATGTGTAAACCAGAGGCAGATATGGGGACCCTCATTTGGATCTATGGAACAAACAGCAAATCTAATCTAATCCAAGTTCTTTCTAGAACTATGTTCTACATGCTATTTATTGCAATGCTTGTATCATCTGCAAACAAAACAAACTCTGCTTATGGCAGGGTAACTGATGAGAGGTCATTAATGTACACAAGAAAAAGCAATGGTCCTCAGATAGATCCTTGTGGGACACCAGTGGCTGACCATTTGCCTAGAGGAGCAGCTATTAACTCCCATTAGCTTTGACAATCTCTGGTGCAGATATGTGTGGCAAATTCAATCTGTGCTTGCTTAAAAGTGGGACACCATAGTGTGGGCTGTGACCTCATCTAGAAAAAAAGCGCATTCTCAAGGAAAATACTGCAACATGTTGATATTCCTAGCATTTGTATTTCAAGAAATCCAATAACCTGTATCATCTCCACATTGGCCATACCAAGCTAACCCATAGTTTTACTTTGTGTAATGTGCCACCTTCAGATCATGATTGTGGAGCTTTACTAAAAGTAGGACATATCTTAGTGGATTCACCAACTTTTGACTGTCTGTACTACATATGGACAGGTGTTGATCAGTTGATTCACTACTTCTTAGTGATTTGCAGCTTATTTTCTCTCAAGGTAGTTTTCTGATAATTTCTTGAAACATTACTATTCTTACACTTCTACATTAATTAGGAATGTTTCAAATCCTTGATCTGCAAACCCAAAATACATATTTTATTTTTCCTGCTGAAAGACAAAATTTTTCTGCAGGATATTCAAACCCTCCATTGCCTTGACCATTTGTTTGATTAAAATGAGTATGATGTGAAGAAGTGGAAATAGAATATCTCCATGAACTATCAGACGTTGGCACTGAACATTCTATTTTCACTAACTTTCCTCCACTGTTTTTCTTTCTTCTTCTTTTTAACAGGCTGAAATAATAATACTAACAGTATGAATAAATACAATGCATCATTTGGTTCAATTAAAAAATTCATTAATGGAGGAGGAGGAGGAGGAGGAGGAGGAGGAGGAGGAAGAGTTGGCCACTAGTACATCTTTTGGGCTCCTCTAAAACTGATCTTTATTTGTGGCTAAATTTTTTATGACTGCTGGCAAATTATTGAAAATGTCTGTTCCTGAGTAGAGGATCCTTTTTTTGAATTAAAGTGCTTTTAAATGTAACATGTTTTTGTTCCCAGTAATATATGTATGAACTGAGCTGCTTGTTGAAAAAAAGGAAGATATTATTTTGACAAATTTCATTAAGGAATAAATATACTGAGAGGCATAAATTAATACACCAGTTTTTCGAAGAGGCTTCTGTAGGATGTCCATGAATTTATTCCATAAATAATATGTATTACATGCTTTTGGACTCTGAAAACTTTTGTTTGACTTGAAGAGTTACCCCAAAATATTAAACCCTATGACATGGAATGAAAGTAAGCAACATATGCAAGGTTTTTTATTTTTGATGTTGCCTACGTCTGGTAACACGCAAACTGCAAACACAAATTTGTTAAGGTGTTTCTGCAGTTCTGTGGTGTGCTCCTTCCAACTGAATTTATTATAAAGTTGTAATCACAGGAATTTAATACTGTCCACCTGTTCTATGTCCTCTTCATAATTTACGCATATGTTGCAAGGAACCCGCTTACATGTTCTGAACTACTTAGCGAGTCTTTTAATAAAAGTTTAAAGTCATTGAGTTGGCTTTAAACCTTTTATTAATGTCCATGGAAATACCATTAGCAGTACTTTCTAGAACTATGCTTGACATGCTATTTATTGCAGTACTTGTATCATATCCAAACAAAATGAACTCTGTTTCTGGCAGTGTAGCTGATGATAAAACATTAATGTACGCAAGAAAAAGCAATGGCCCTAAGATGAATCCTTTTGGAACACCACATGTAATTTCATCCCAATCTGATGATAACTAACAGCTTAATTTACTAGATCCTTCCAATGACACTCTTTGTTTCTTTTTATAGAATGTGTCATGTAGAAAGGCACTTCCGCGCACAGAGGCGAAGCGACAGGGGAAGCACTGAGGGGAGGAATTATGGCCGAGCGCCAACAGTTGAGCCTGCGGGAGAAACATTGCATAACTAGTGGACAGACATGTGCCTAGATGTGCAGTAATGGAGGGGAATGCACAAAAGTCTGAAAACTAGGACGCCTTCCTACATGATGTGGACTACAGTAAGGAAGTGGCCTGACAGAGTGGTTGTGTATGTACAGTTGTCTGAATAACTATGTGAATGTATGTTTCTTTTCCTGATAAAGGCCATGGCCGAAAATTTAAGTAGTGTGAATGTGATTCTCTATTTTCTTGTCTGTCAGCAGCTCAGCGGGCTTCTTTACGGTGAGTTGTTATCTATCCTATCTACTATAGTAAGGTATGACAAACTATTTTGAGCTTTGCTCATGACACCACAGAATTCTAATTCACTTAAAAAGATGTTTTGGTTCACACAATCAAATGCCTTTGACAAATCACAGAAAATACCTGATGATTGTAATTTATTATCTAATGCAGTGATTCTCAAACTGCGGGGTACTGCCTCCAACAGAGTGATGAGGATGTATAAAGGGGGGAGCAGCCGGGTGAGTTATCTTACGTACTCTGTGATTCATTTTTGACTTTAGATTGTCAGCCTGTATGTAAATGCAGTAACTGATCAAAGCCAATCTGACCATTGGAATTCATACTGTACAAGTACAGGAGACGTGCAGAAACTTGACTGATCGTCGCACATTGGTTTGATTTGAAAAACTTCACACCAGCTGCAGTGCAGTGATCTTTGCCAGTAATGGCATTGTTTCTAAGCATTTGCTGTGCGAGTCCAGTCAGTATTGATGACATAAGCAGTTTAGTTGTGTGTACTTTTCATATGAAAGTGAACTATCAAATTGAAAGAATATTTTTTTTTTCTTTACTTCGCTGTGAGTTTGTCTAGGAAATGCAGATACATCAATGATTACATGAAATATAGTTTTGTTGCTGTACAGAACAATGGTGTTGACCAGTCGAAATGTGTTATTTGTTACGAATAATTGAGGAATGATGCCACGAGACCTTGTTGTCTTGAATGGCATTTGGGAGCAAACATAATGCTTTAAAAGGTAAGCAAAGAGAGTTTTTTACTGAAAAATGTGCAAATTTGAAATGTATGAAGTTAGATAGTACTGGACCCACTGCTCAGTCTTCTGAAACAGTCATCCTAGCTTCCAATGAGTTACCATTACTCACTGCGGAGGCTAAGATAAGTCATATTGTTGGAGAAACACTTGTCAAACTCTCTTTGTCAAAAGCAGCTGATAATGTTCTTGGAGCAAAAAGTAAACAAAAACTTACACAAATACCACTTTCTAACAATACTGTGAAACATATGATTGGTGATATGACAGAAGACTTAGCTAGAGAAGAGTACAGATGTTCCAAATTGTTGTCCACTGTCAGTTGTTTTTTTTCTTTTTTTTTTTTTTTTTTCTTTTTTTTCTTTTTTTTTCAATACACACAAAATGAGAAAACAAACAAGATGTTATTCTCTACAGAGCTAACAACTTCTTCAAAAACAATTCATATAATGACAGCAATATTTGAATTCTTTAGCAAATATGAACTGTCATGGCAAAAGCTGATTGACATATGCACAGATGGCACGCCCCTCAGTGCTTGGATCTCACTCAGAATTTGTGCAGATAGTCAGAGAAAAGAATCCCAATGTTATTTCAATAGACCGTATTATACACTGTCAATCCTTGGCAGCTTAGATGCTTCCAAATGAACCCAACAGTGCCTTGAATAATATTAAAAATTGCTATCACCTGTATGTAGCAAACTGGCAGACAAGAGAAGCCTCTCAGCTGATCTACCCCTGGGGCAGGTAGCGACAGAGCCCCAAAGCACGTTGTTTGCATTAAAATCACTAAAGGGGATGAATTGGGGGGGGGGGACTATGTAAGGTCTTCCAGAGCCTCTTCATTGAGCGCGACATGTGGTGGCAGATGCAGGGAGCATACAGTCAGTCAATGGTGCACAAGCACTGACACTGCTTGTAGGTTAGTGTTGGGAGCACTCCCCCTCCCCTCTAGCTCTCTCCACTAATGTCGTACTTTCTACGGAGAATGTATCCACTTATCTCAGGGTTATAGGAGGGCTTGAAATTTGTCTCCTGGAGTCAGATACAGAGGCCATCCTTGACAGAATAAATGTAGTTCTCTACATGTGTCCTAAATAATCCCTGCAAGTTCCATTGCAATATGGGAGCTATCTATCAAGGTGGTTTAACCTTCACTCACTCACTCACTCACTCTCTCTCTCTCTCTCTCTCTCTCTCTCTCTCTCTCTCTCTCTCTCTCTCTCTCTCTCTCACGGGGCTGCGAGCTTTTAACATGTGGAGGGTCATCACCCTTGGGGCAAAATGTTTGCCCCAGTGGTAGGTCAGTTTTGGGGTGAGCCGATTGCCCCAGATAAACATCAAACTCTATGGGGTCTGGAGCTGATTCGCATGGCACGTCAAGCATAATGACGTCAACCTGGTCTGACTCTTTGCTTATAGTTTTCAGCTCAGTCTTGTCTTTGTACATTTCGGCCTTGGCTTGCGTTTTGGGTACTTCAACAGCTGTTGTGGTAGCTGTACTTGTCTGTGGAATGGGTTGTGGCATTGAATGTGACACGAGCTCTCCAATGTCGGTAGCAGTACCTCGATTCACCATTTTCGGGACAAATACCGAAGCTGAAACATCTGCTACATTGCACGTGCACTAGCAACCTCAGTTTGTGTAGAAACATCAGCCTTGGAAACTGGCCTTTCAACAACAGCAGTGAAAGAGGCAACAAAGGAAGGAGGCTGCATAGCCTTAAAGATCTTTTTGGCCTCAGCATAGGAAATTCTCTTTGTTGTTTTAATTTCCTTTACTTTTTCTTTTCCTCCAAGTATACACTGCAATCCCTACTCCAAACTGGGTGTTCCCCAGAGTATTTGACACACTTCGGAGGAGGTGGACAATCTACTCTGTCATGAGTTGCCTTACCACAATTTCTGCAAGTAGCTTCTCCCTTGCAACCAAGGGTGGTATGCTCAAACTGCTGGCACTATAAGCAATGCATCGGGTTTGGGACATAGGGCCATACTTTTAATAGTAGGAAGCCTGCCTTGACATATTCAGGGAGTATCGGGCTACTGAAGGTGAGTATAAAGAAGTAAGATTTTACTATCTCCCCATCCACCCTTTCCTTATGTTTTGGGCATCAACAATGCCCTCTGCAGCCCACTCAACCTTTAGTTCTTCAGTCAGAATGCCCACCAAATCCCTACAGGTAACAATGCCTTTACTGTAATTGAGGGCATTAGGCAGTTCCGTTTCTATGGCATATTCTATGAGGCATGTAGCCATCTGGAGATTCACTGCTTGTTGGGAATTGGAAATTTCCACCAAAAATGTCCCATTATGCAAGCATTTTGCAGCTTTAAGTTCACCAGCAATTCCCTCTAGTCCTTTCTGAATGTAGAAAGGGGATAATGTTTCGAAAGTACTGTCTTTCCTCTTCCCAACAATAAAAACATTATGTGGAGCAGCATGTGTTCCGTTAGTATATATAACCCTTTTTTTTTATCCTGTGCCGAATCCAGAAGCTGGCTGCCCTAGCCCTCTTGGTAGGTTGGGTGTCGGTACCCCCCAGTGGTACACCCATCCCACTAGGTTTAAAATTACTTGATAGATCCATCTCAAACTCACAAGTAGCTAGGGAATTAAATGTCCATCTAGACACAGCTCCTCATGCCTAGATAAGCCTAATACAATTGAGGCAAGGCAGTATCCCCGGAGGTCACTCATTAGCGACTCTTCCACCTCAACAGCCATGCATCCCATCAGAACATAGCCCACCTTGGGATTGAGGGTTTTTTTGTTTTTATTATTATTTATTTATTTTTATAGAGGTATTTCCTTCCTCACAACCCAGGCAGTCAAGCGAAGATCCCCTTTCCCCAGTACACACAACATTCTACCGCTGCGTCTCATGGTGGTTGCTGAAGCGTGCCCTGAGGTTACTGTATCAGAAGAATGGTGGCACTTACCAGACCCCAGCTCAGGGACCCAGGGTTCGCCAATCTCATAATCAGCAAATTAATGCTGAGCCTACTGAGGGGATCAAAACACAATATTTTTATTTCTTCAACCTGAACTTTAATTCCTTCTCCATATTTCTCCTTGCTTTCCTTCACAGCTTGCTCAATGTACAAAGAGAATAATACTGGAGAAAGGCTACAACCCTGTCTTACTCCCTTCCCAACCAATGCTTCCCTTCCATGCCCTTCGACTCTTATAACTGCTGTCTGGTTTTGTACAAGTTGTAAATAACCTTCCCGATATTTTACCCCTGCTGACTTCCGAATTTCAAAGAGTGTTTTCCAATCAACACTGTCAAAAGTTTTCTTCAAATCTACAAAAGCTAGAAATGTAGGTTTACTTTTCCTTAATCTATCTTCTAAGGTAAGTCGTAAGGTGAGTATTGCCTCCTGCATTCCTACATTCCTCCAAAATACAAACAGATCTTCTTCAAGGTCACTTTCTACTAGCTTTTCTATCCTTCTGTAAATAATTTGTGTTAAAATTTCACAACCATGACTTATTAAACTGATGGTTCTGTAATTTCCATACCTGTCTGCACCTACTTTCTTTGCAATGGGAATTATTAAATTTTTCTTAAAGTCTGAGGGTTTTTCACTTGTCTCATGACATGTTAAACACCAATTGAAATAGTTTTGTCATGGCTGACTCTCCCAGAGACTTCAGTAGCTCTGAGGAAATGTCGTCTACTCCAGGGTCTTTGTTTTGACTTAGGTCTTTCAGTGCTCTGTCAAAAGCATCTCTCAGTATAGTATCTCCTATTTCATCTTCATCTACTTTCTCTTCACATCCTACAATATTGACTTGAAGTTCATTTTCTTTTTAGAGTCCCTCTACATACTCTTTCCACCTTTCAGCTGTCCCGTCCTTGCTCAGAACTCGTTTTTCACTCTTGAGTTCTTGACATTCATACAGCTGCTTTTCTTGTTAACAAATGTCTCTTCTATTTTCCTGCACGCAGTATCTATCTTTCCTGGACTTACATATTCTTCTAGACTTGCATTAGTTTTCTAGCCACTCCTACTTAGCCATTTTGCACTTCATTTAATCACATTTTCAGTCACCTGCACTCCATTTTACCTACTTCATTTAGTGCACTTTTATATTTCCAACTTTCATCAATTAAATTCACTATTTCTCATGATATCAAAGGGCTTTTTGTAGGTTTTGTCTTTCTACCTAGTTGGTCTTCTGGCACCTTCACTACTTCATCTCTCAAAGCTACCAAACCATCTTCTACTGTGTTATATCCCCTCGTTTCTGTCAATTGTTGCCTAAAGCCCTCTTTGAAACACTCAAGAACTTGAGGTTCCTTCAATTTATCCAGGCCCCATCGCTTTATTTCCCTCCCTTTTTGCATTTCTTCAAGTTAATTCTACGGTTCGTGACCGGTAATATATGGTCAGAGTCTATATCTGTGCCTGGATATGTCTTACAGTTTGTACCTGGTTCTGAAGTCCATGTCTTACCACTTAGCCACGAGCACTCGCGTGTGAGCATTTTGCTCATAGTAAGTTTAAAACAATCGGCATTTAACCAATTTTAAATAGCCAAATATGTTTGTTTTCTTATAAACACAACTAGAAATACTTATTTAAAAACATTAAGAACATTACAAAATGTTCTCTGACTGTCAGAAAAATGCTATACACACGATTGATCACATAACTTTTAATGGCACGAGTTCTCGTGGGTTAAAATATCTATCTAGTACCTTCTGGTGTCACATGATCTCTTCCACATATATAAGCATCTTTTGCGGTTCTTAAACTAAGTGTTTGTTATGATTAAATTATGTTCCATGGAAAATTCTACCAGGCAGCTTCCTCTTTCATTCCTTTTCCCCAGTCCATATTCACCTACTATTAATGCTTTTCTTCCTCTTCCATTTACCGAATTCAAAATTAAGTTTTTCTCTCCCTTCACTGACTGAATAATTTCGTGTGCCTCTGCATATGCGACTTTGAACTCCTCATCATCAGCACAGCTAGTTGGCATCATATCTATCTTGATGAATATAATGCAATCATTGCTCTACTCAAGGTAGTTTCCCCACATTCCTATTTTCTTATTTATTATTAGACCTACTCCTGTAATACCCCCTACTGATTTTGTACTTACAACCCTGTAATCACCTGACCAGAGATCCTGTTCATGTTTTCACCAAACTTAATTAATCCCTATTATATTTCAACCTATCCATTTCCCTTTTTAAATTTCCTAATCTCCCTATCCGATTAATGGATAGAACATTCCACAGTCCGATCCACAGAATGCCGATGGTCCCCCCCCCCCCCCCAGATGACGATATCCTCCTTAGTAGTCCCTGCCCAGTGATCTGAATGAGGGATTATTTTTACCACTGGAATATTTTACTCGAGAGGATACCATCATCATATATTCATACTGTAGAGCTGCATATCCTTGGAAAAAGTAACAGCTGTAGTTTTCCCTTGCTTTCAGCTGTTTGCAGTAACTCTAGGTGCAAAGCCACATCAGTTGCTGTTACAAGGCCAGCTCAGTCAATCATCCAGACTGTTGCCCCTGCAAATACTGAAAAGGCTGTTGCCACTCTTCAAGAACCACAAGTTTGTCTGGCCCCTCCAAAGATACCCCTCTGGCATTATAAGGAATATAAATAATTTTCCTGGCTTCAATGGTGATGTTGCAATAACTTGCATAGGCATAATACTTAGGTACACTCTTAACTCATGTGACTTGGGACCAAATTATGGTATTTTAGTTGAACTAAGTACTGTTTTAGAAAGAAAAATTTTGGTAATTTTTGGTAAGAGTTGGTTTCATGGAATAATTTGTAAAATACAGCACAATAGGCCTGTGCCATTTTCTTCTCACGACTATGTTAAAGTTTTAGTCAAAAAGCACAAGTATTTCTTTGTCGCCCACAAAGTAAAGTGGCCTAGAGAAGTACAGTAGGCGCACTTTTAGTTGTTCTTCCTGTGACATGCCAGAACCAGTCGGAAGAATTTATATTGATAAACCTGGTTTTCTTATTGGTGCCATCATCAAAATCTGCCCTAGACAGAACTTGTTAATGTCAATGTGCATGAATTTATGGCAGTTTTTAATAAATATGGTAACTCATCCTCCATATCTACTCTAGAGAAATAGGAAGCTAACTAAAATCCTGAAATCTTAACATATCTGTACCAGTGGTCACATGATGTTCAGAGAGGCAAATTATATCTACTGGGTTACTTGAATCTATTTCATCAATACATATGAGTAGTTCATCAACTTTATTTTTGAGTTCTGGAATGTTTAGCTGTAATAAAAATAACTGAAATTGCATTTAATGGAATCTGATTCCTGTTCATCTGTTTCCTCAAACTGAGTGTCTCTTTCAACTTTTCTTCAAACTTGTTTTCTTCTCCCCCCCCCCCCTTTCTGTGTCCTATAAGAGGCTTCCATCTAATAAATGTACCACTAGTATTTTATCATTTTTGTGAGTGCCCTCCTTAAGATTCTTGCAATCATCCCCTACAGTTTTCCCTATCCTTTCTTGTTGAGGTGTAGGCCATGCCTAGTGTAGTCTCACCTACAGATAACATCCACAAGAATCAAACCAATATGGGACCCTGTATCTGAGATAAGAAGCCTCTCCAACTCCTCTTTACGAAAGAGTTCAAATGAGGCTCATTATGGCACCTGAAAACAGACTTGAATCCCACATTAGTATGCTTCCTTGCTGGTGCTATCTTCACCAGGTCACTTTCTATGGAATATTCAGAGTCTCGGGCAATAATATTTTCCAGACCACCCACTCCTTAATGACATCTTTCCATAAAGAACTTATATCCTCTGTTACCTGATCCAGAATGTAGAGACAGGCAACTGGCCAGGCACCATGACCAAAATCAGTAAGGGGGTCAAGGACAGTGGAGACCAACAGTGTAGCCCGATGAGTACTCAATGGGTATATATTGAAACATGATCAAGGAAGATACATTTAATATAATGAAGCCACCAATAACAACTATCAACTTTGTTATGAACACGCTGATGTTCTCAGCAGTAAATGGTGTTCCATATTGACAACAGCCGTAAAATCATCTGAACCATAGTTTTTAGAAACATTGGAATTCTTGAAGGACTGGACGTAACAAATGTCAAAAGATGATGGTCACCAAGGCTATAGCTTAGGTACCATCCAAGGAAGAGAAAGTGGAGTGGGGTGAGATCTCAGCAAAGAAAAGCAAGGTGCTTTCCAATTGGGAATCCCACTTGAGGGCAGGTATCTGGAGGCCAAAATCCCTCATATGTAAAAAGAATAAGGTTGTGGGATGGTTGGAAAATTTTTGAATGGCATTTGCTTAAGAAGCAAAAACATTTTACCACTGAATCTCAAAAGGGAAGATCCCCACATAGGCACAGAGACTGTCAAGAGAACTAGTCTTGAAGTCACTATTAGCTAGACATGTGCCATGATGATGAACTGTGTCTAACAGTTTCAGAGTAGAAGGAACTGTGGAGTCTTAAGAATGGCACCTATTTATATAGAGAGATCTGCACCACAGCATGAGTAAGCAGGTAAATAAAGAGTGTTAAGTTTCTGTACACAGCTTGTCTTCAATCAACGAATATGGGGCAGCCAGAACAGCCGTTTTCTCCCTTCAAATTGTAGGCCCAAGAAATGGTGGTGCATTACAGTGTCTAAGAGTTGGCTACTAAAGCAGAGTTCTGGTAATTGTGGACTGTTGTTAATGGCAGAAATGCGTAAGCCCTGTTTATGAAGAAGAGAATTGGAAATCATTGGGAAAACCCATGAGAAGTCTCGTCAGATTGAGACTTAGAGCTGGCATTCAGCAGAGGCTCTCTGGTGTGAGCTGTACTAAATGCAGAAATCGTCATATAATCAGGGGGGATGACCATTGGCACAACAAACCAGGGGGATGACTATTTGCACAACAAAGGTACCCAGCCCTTTGATGGTGATAAGGAAGAGAGTGGAACTCGACAGAGAACCATGTGGGCTATTCTTCTGGGTCCACAGGGAGCTGAGTGACATGCCAACTCTAACTTGGAACAGCTGGTGATACAAAAACTGACGAGTAAAAATTCACAGGGAGCCTCAAAAGCCTTGTCAGCTCCAAGTGGTGGTGTATGCATTTTGTAGATGAAAAAGATGTGACAAGGGGTTGGTGTTTAGTGAGACCTATCAGCTTGCTGCTTCCAACCCAAGCATATGCTCAGTTGTAGATCATACCTCTCAAAAATCACACTGACCAAACGCTCTGAGATTCAAGAATTGAGCACAATCTGGAGGCAACTGTACTTTCAAGCAGTTCAGCCTAAACTTCCATTAGCTGTCATGAGACCTTGGGTTCGAGCTTGGCTTAAGGACTGAGACAGCTACAGACATACTCCATAATCCACCATAAAGTGTTTGACAGGGGGTACCAGGTACCACTACTAGCTAGCCATTTCCTTTTCTGTTTCAATTCCAAACAGAACGAGAGAATAACAAATGCCTGTACTCCTCTGTATGAGCCCTAATGTATCCTACACAAAATGTAAGTTAGTGGTAGCAGAATTGTTCTGCAGTCAGCTCCAAATTCTGACTCTCTAAATTTCCTCAACAGCATTTTTCAAAAAGAATGCCATCTTCCCTTCAGTGTTTCGGGATTGAGTTCCCAAAGATCAGTATAACATTTGTGCATTGCTGAAGCCTACCAATAACAATCCTAACAGCCCACCTTTGAATTGCTTCTATGTCTTTCTTTAATCAAATCTGGAGGGAATCCCAATCACTTGAACAATACTCAAGACTGGATTGCACAAGCATTTTATATGGATTCTCCTTTTACAGACTCATCCACTTTCTCCATGACTGTCATTACAAGCTCGTTCCATTTCATATCACTCTGCAATATAAAGCCTAGATATACAATGAACATGTCAGTGTCAAGCAGCACACTACTAATTCAGATCATGTTCAAGAATTATACAGCAAAATGATGCCATCTCACTATTCCAAAGAGGAAGACACCTTTGAGGCAATTGCAACTGAAGATCCTGAGTAGGTGTTGTCCTTTGTTACCATTTTGGTGCTGGAACATCTGAACTGTGAATTCAATCAGGTCCTGGGGCTTGTTGTGTAATGAGCAGTTCCCAATCACCAAAGTACTCATTATACGATTCACTTCCATGGGGGATGAAACAATGAAGGGGGTCTTTGATTTGTTTTTGCCATAGAAAGGTAGTCCGATACAAAGAGCTAGCTGACGCTGTCACAAAGTGTTGTTCAAGAAGTGATGTTTCAATACAAAGACAAATCTGTGGAACAAGACCTAAAACAGCTGTTGGTTGATGGGGCCCAGAAGATTTTAAAGCTCCTACAACACCTAGGATGGAGGAGGATATGTCCACGTAGGAGATGATAAGGATTCGGAGGGTGGGGGGGGGGGGCGTTGTGAAAATGTTGGAGTAAGGCAGTCAATTCAGCATACTTAAGTGGCCTGTCAAGCAGTATGTAAATGTTACAAATGGAAATTGCTGAGGTCATTTTTGGCACACTGCTGTTGTTTACAACATGGTATGAAAAGGAATACATTCACCGACATCAGTGTTAACCACCTAAAGACTCCTCTAGATGACATCTTGGGACCAGCATAATCTTGAAAGAATGCCCAATACACACAAACCATTGGAGAATGATCATCAGTGATATGCATTTCTTTGAGAGCAATGCTAAAAGCAGCATTGGAAGAAGTAAGATGATGTAGTTCTGCCAGATGATAGTAATACATGTTACAATTCTACTGAATAACAATTGTAATGGGAATCCAGCTTAGGCATGAAGAGGAGGATTGGTCATGCCGCAGGCTCACTGCTTGTCAAGGGTTGAAGATAAGGTGGGAAGATAGTGCCCCCACAAACACTAGCATAGCCATGATCCAATTCTTTGATTTCTTCTTCTTTCATTCATATCACTGAGTGGCCATGGTTTGTTCAAGAGGCTACCTGCAGTAAGATTCGCAACGGATGTAGAGCAGGTGGCTCTATGGCCCACAGGCTGCAATTTCTTCAGCTATTGGTTGGTATCACGCCTCTTCTAGGAGTTTCCAGGAAGAGGGGTTCCAAGAAGTAGACACAGGAGGAGGATGTTTTTATCGCTGGGTGCAGAAGAAGATCCTGGAGGTGTTGTGGGAACCAGGGGAGAGGAAGGTAGTGAAAGATCTGGTTTGGGGAGTTTTAAGGTGGGAAGAAAGCAGGCAGGGTGGGAGGGATGGAGGAATTGGTAATCGTTACTTTTGCGTAATTGATAGTCATATCAATAGGAAATGATGTGAGAGTTGGAGTGGAAATCATTAAGAGAAAGGTGTTATTCATTGCGGCAAAATCTATTTACAAAATTTATTTCCTAACTTTCTCCTCCGAAAGCAAAATCCACGTACATAGGGTGACAAGATCATCATAACATAAATTAATTCCAAAACACAAAGATTTAAGAGTTCTTTTTTCCACATGCTAATAGAGAATGGAACAGTAGAAAGATATTATGAAAGTAGTTCAATGAACGCTCTGCCAGGCACTTAAATGTGATTTTCAGAATAAATATGTAGATGCAGATGTAGGGTGCAGGCATTCATATTTCTTATGTACCTCAGTATCTACATCTACATCCATACTCCGCAAGCCACCTGACTGTGTGTGGTGAAGGGTGTCTTGAGTACCACTATTGGTTCTTCCTCCTATTCCAGTCACATATTGTTTGCGGAAAGAAATATTGTCGTATGCCTCTGTGTGGACTCTAATCTCTCTGATTTTATCATCATGACCTCTTCGCGAGATATACGTAGGAGGAAGCAAATATACTGCTAGACACATCGAGTGGTCAATGGATTTGTATTCTTGAATCTTATCTTCTTTCCTTTCCTGAAAACTGAACAAATTAATGAAAATGGAGAGAGGTGAACTGCGCATACAACACACTGTGCACCATGACTACCTTCATGCAGTGATCATCCGTCATTGCTGCATTTTGGATTCGCCATGAAGTAGGATGACATGCCAAAAGTGTAAACATCTGTAGCACCTCATTGGTAGGGTGTGTCACCTATATTCTATGACCTTAACTTTCTCCAGAAGGACAATTCCATTCAAAGCCCAAGATAAAGCCAGCTCTATCTGTATGATCATCCCTGGGCCCTTTTGTAGACGTCCAATAAAATTGACACTGTCAATTGAGATTAGCCAAACTTCCTCATTTACACTGAGTGTGGAGTCTCTGTCAAAGATGATTCCTTGGGCCATGTTCAAGGTTTTGTGTGGAGCAATGGTCACTGGTATGTCTGCTAGATGATCTCGTGCTTGGACATTGGTGGAGATATTAATTAATAATAAACCAGTCTGTATTTTCACAGGAACTCATTATTTCCAAATTTGTCTTCAACATTTTCAACAAAAAATAACTGTTCTGTTACATTAAAAGGATCTACATCAGTCTGAGTACACACCAAGCATTGGGTAAGTGTTTGGCCCCCAAAAGACCGACTTCTTCTTCCCATGGTGTAGCCAGGGTAGGGAAAACAGTAGGGTTGTAAGTGCCAGCATTCAAATTTTCATGATAAGACAGCTGGATCAAATAGCCCTTGTTACTATATAGCTTAACACATTTTATTGTGAAACGCATTTGATGTCACTTATTCCAATCAGAGGTTCTTCCCAAAGGCACAACCCGGCCACAACTGGCTCAATGGCAACGTCGCCAGACATCCATTGCTTGGAAACCCTATAACCAGTGACAATAGACAGTTACTATTAGGCATATATGGAGAATAGCAGTTCAGTCATAAGTAGAGTGATTGCTGGATTGTCAGGGGGCTATGACCAAGATGGTTCATGACAACTCACCCCCCCCCCCCATGATGGGCTGGTTACTGTCCTGCATTTCAGGTGAAAAAAGTAGATTCGGATCACAATGGATAAATTACAAACTATGTACGGTGTCCCACCTAAAATGTTATGCACTTATGTGAAATTTTCAAAAGTGGACGTCAAACACTAAGATGAAACCATAACTAATTATGCCAAGATGCAGAAGGAAATTTTACAAGATGGGTAAAAACGCATGCAGATAACAAAAAGAAAAGAAAAACCATGTCAACATTATCAACATTAAAGTATTCCACTTCGAGAGAGAAACATACAGAGGGATCTGTTGATGTAAGAATGCATTGTTTCGCAGTGATAACATTGAATAAAAAGTTCTTGGGTTTCCATCCGCATCAAGTGGCTAAAACTCTACGAGTTTTCGGCCAAGCACTCCTTGGTCACTGTCAACTGGTATGACTGCCTAGAGGTTGCAAGTACGGCTGATATACACTAGCTGCCAGCTGTGATGTCACTGGTGCCCCACTACATCAACATATATGGGCATGCATTGATTCGGTGTTCAATGTGCCTGCCTTAACTCCGTGATCACTAGATCCCATGCTGTCATATCCATGCCAAAAGCCAAGTCTTAATTAATTAAACTGGGAAAAACAAGTATCGGGAAGTAGAAAAGTTCTGTAGCGTGGCAGGAAATGCTACGAGGTGGCTAGCAGGCAGAGGCCAACGCAGTCAGCCATAGGACAAACAAGATTAGGAGGCACAAAGGTGACTCTGTATGCACTGGATAACAGGGTCAGCAAAGTCAGCGATTACGATAGTAAGCATTTCTGGTTAGACAGAGAGGGCAGCACTCTGTTTTAAGGAGCCAATGAGAGGCTTAGGACGCAGTGTCTGACTGTATTAGGAGAGGCGTCTGTGCCGTTCCACCCAGCCTCTGAAGAATGACTGAATGCTAGTACACCATCACAGCCAATGAGAAGGCAAGTAGTCTTCGACGCCGCTCCCGCAAGGTGTGTGAGGGGTCGAAAGGAAAAACGTGTACACAACTTAGGAGCAAGCCGCTCCTTGGTCAATTGTCGGAGGTAGTCACTTGGAAGCAGAAGTAGGCGCTGCAGGCGGGTAGCCGGGAGAGATAGGCAGTGGTAGCTGTGAGACCTGATGGGCTTTGGGATGTAGTCAGGGGACTCTGTTCTTTAATTGTGTGGGTAATACTGACGGGTTCTTGTTAAGGCAGATGGAACGGTGTTAGACAGACATCATCTCTGCATAAGACTTGGCCACGTAGTGGAAGATACCTAATCCAGGCAGTTTGCTAGTTAACTTCTTCTCTGAATAAACTAGACATTGTTAAATTTTAAAAGGCGGTTTATTTCAGTAGTACCCTAAATCCTTTATATTCAATCCCAGGGATAATAACATCTTAGCCAGACAAAGTCTCCTCCTCAATTTGGTCAACTGCTAAAATCCCTTGTAACGAACTGTGTTGCTCAATCCCTTGCAATAACCAAGTTTGGGATGCGCCAACACTATGCTGAGCTAAAGGCCGCCGTCTCTCTTAGGGGGGTTATCAGTTGTTATAATTTTGATGGCTTCTTTAATAATACTGTCCAAGAAGCTGTTAGCGAAAGTCATGACAGTGGTTTCATCAGATTTGATGGGATGACCTTTTACTAAAGCATTCTCAGCTAAAGCAGATTTGTCAGGGTATTGTAAATGATAAAACCTTGCATTGGAGTCTTCCCGCTGAGAAAGGGAACACATCCATCATTATGAAATACGACTATGATAGAAAGATCTGCACGCTACTGGTTGAAGGTACTTACGAGAAGCTCCCACACAATCCAACAGCAACAATAATGAGTAAGACATCTGAACTTCTAAAGAACTCTTTGGTAGAAGACTATGTAGTTACGAAACCTTCTCCCACAGGCACCTAGACTGCCTACAGCATATGATTTACCAAAGATTCACATGATGGGACACAATGTAAACATCATATCAAGAACTCAGTTGATATCATCAGCTGAATTAACCATCTTTGACTTGGTGAGGATTGACGTTATGGTCAGTTTTGACGTGGTGGTGATGTTTACAAACGTGCCTATTAAAGATTCTTTGGACTTAGTATCCCAGTTCTTTGCAAGTGATGTGGTCGAGCTATTTAGTCACACACTTACATCCTCTTATTATCTGTACAACACAGCATGACGATCAGATGGACGGTGTTGCAATGGGAAGCCTGTTAGCTCCAGTTGTTGCGAACCTCTTCATGGAGAATTTTCAAAACATTGCCTTAGACTTGGTGCCATTAAAGCCTAGATGTTTCTTCTGATAAGTTGGCGATACATTTGCTATTTGGCACACAGATGTGAGAATCTTGACGAGTTCTTGGAACACATGAACAGCATTCAGTTCACCATGGAGGTAGAAAAAGATAGTACTTTGCCCTTCCTTGATGTCCTTGTCTGTTGCAAATGGAATGGATGCCTTGGCCACAGCAGCTATAGAAAACTTTCCCACATCAATATGTAGTTTAACACCACTGGTGTCATCACCCAGCACAGAAACATACTGTATTACAGACAATGGCACATCGTGCAAGAACAATATCAGATGCCGATAACTTGCCCTATGAATTGAACTACCTATGCAAGGTCTTCAGGAATAATGGCTACAATGATCATGAAATAAATGATGCAATCTCAGGAGGAAGCACAAGTAAGACCACTGACGAGAAAGAAAACGAGAAACTTGTTTTTTTGCCTTTCTGTGGTTCTGTGTTGGGAAAAAAAAACCACCTGTTAAAGAGACACAAGATCAAATCAGTCTTCAGGCCTCCGACTAAAATCCGGCAATTATTGAAACCAATTAACGGTGCAGCATGTCTCAGAACATCTGGGGTCTATAATATCTTGCAAGTGTGGTCAGTCTTATGTTGGACAAACAGTACGAACCATTGAACAATGTAGGAAGGAATGTGAAGGTTTTATCGTTTATGATACCCTGACAAATCTGCTTCAGCTGAGCATACTTTAGTAAATTGTCATCGCATCAAATTTGATGAAACCACCATTGTGGCTCACACTAAAAGCTTCTTGGACAGTATTATTAAAAAAGCCATCAAAATTAACTGATAACACCCTTAACAGAGACGGCAGCCTCCAGTCCAGTGCAGCATGGGATCGAGCAATCGTGGAGTTGAAGTTCGCATCAAACACCGAGTCAATGTACACCCATATTGGCGATGGCACAGGGCTAGCATATAAAAGCCCGTATTTGCAGCCGCTAGGCAGACATACCACTTGACAATGACAAAGGAGTGCTTGGCGGAAATCTCGTGGAGTTTTAATCATTTGACACGGACGGAAACCCAAGAACTTTTTATTCAATCTTTATGGTGAGTTGCTAACAATCTTCAAAGTACTGACATAGAGGTTGTAGGTCTGCAGCCAAGACCGTCACAGTCTATGAAGCCACTAGACGAGACCTTCCACCTGGCTCGAAACCAAACGACCCTGATCAACTCTAGGAACAGTGCTGCAAATTGAGAGTTCTGCTTGCACTCTGCACACAAGGCCAGCAGTCTTCACCAATTCTGCAAGTACCCATATGAACTGCAGATCCCCTGTGAACCTAAATGACAGCGTCATTTGTGCTGACATCTACAATAACTTGCAGACAACTCTACACTATGCACCTAATAGCCATAGGTGACGCCACCTCTACACCAACAAATGAGGGATACCAGCAAACATACTGAGTGTACATCAGAATTCTTTCCAGCCATCTACACTGTCTCCCTAAGGGACTCCAAAATGTGTCTAATGTTGGAACACCCAGTAACTATCAAATTCCTCCCCATACTGCTGCTCGAGCACTGCTACCTCCGCACTGGCTTTCTCCCTCGAGTGATGCAAATGTGATAACAGCCAAAGGCACAAGATGACGAGTTTGAGGCTGCCATATCTCCACAAGGTCACAATGAGGGTCTCGCGAACTTGGGGTCTAAGGGTATGATGCAGCCAAGGTTCCCTTCACTGCTACCTTCCATAGTGTGATCCAGTAGTATAGATCATTCTACAATGCATCAATAGGAACCACAGCAGGCCAGCAGATGAGCAGCAGTCAAGGGTCATCTCACCCAGCCCAGTGGTGACAAATGCTCATGAAAATAAAAGATTCCCTGCAATTCAACAATGCTTTCCACAATTGTTGGACCTTCTACTTCACCAGCTACCATTCGCAGCCCGCTGCCTACCATTACAGACTTCCCTTTTCCACTACCATAGCAAAAAGATATCAACACAAAATAGGACTAAAAATGACAAATGACAAATACACGCTTCGTAAACTGCCCATCAAAATGCTAAAAAAAGTATTTCAATCTTATGTACCGGAACTCAATTTTATCTATTTGCTTTGAATTATAGCATGCTGTACACCTGTGCCAGACTTCTGAACCTAACTCAATGAATGAAAATGTTGCTTGAAAGTGAAATGGTAGCAGCTCAAAACGTCTACAAATTATTGGGACATACTGAGTGTGCAAGGTCATTTAAGACAGAAGACACTTTCTTGAATTGAGAATGAAATTTCGTCATGTGATTTTCCCAACAGCACCATTCCACATGTGCCACAAATCTGTCAAGTGGTCACCTTCATCCCTCTATCTTCTTCCCTATTTTACAATGCTTAAATAGTATTTATGAGACTCTGATCCTGAAACAGCTAGAAGTCTTTCATTGGACTATTTCTGTAAGGTTTTAGTATTACTAACTAGAATTCTGAGCAGCAGCCAGTCTTATTTGCCATTTAAGTGAATGACCCAGTCTGAACCTTTGTGGTGGCCGGCTCGTGCTCAGGATTAATGTAAAAGAGTATAGCATCCTAGAATTGTAGGAGGTACAGTTAGTCTCCCATATTCATAAAAGCAAAAAGACTACGAAGTACACACAAAGGACTACATTGCAGTGTTTGAAGTGACCTCCCTCCTGGAAAAAATAAAGACTGTAGACTACATATGTGATTTCAATTCTTAGCACTGCCACCCCTGCAGAGTACTCACTTCTACACAGAAACACTTGTTAACTCATTTTTGCTAATTGTGGATACCCACAGCATTTTGGAACACCTTCTGAGCCTTGTTAACTGCTAGTGTCAACATCGCAAATCCTCACTAACAAGCAGTATTTGAAAGAAAGAAATGTAATGTAGACATTTGATTATTTTCTTCTTGTCAACCTGCTGATTGGTTTGTTACTACTGTTGAATAATTTTCATATACGATTCTGTAATATGGGCAAAACTGGTTAACAATGATCGAACTAGGCCATCACCCTAGTTCTAATCCCAGGATTCCATGTTATCCGTATCATCATGCACCAAATTTGCAAATCTACATATTTTATAGCACATTGGGATATTCAAAATGATATTTGTGGAGAAGGGTGTTTACACACACACACACACACACACACACACACACACACATACACACAGCTTCAATGCGGCAAGTTATTACCGTCAACTCTGTGAGAATCTACATTGATTACTCAAAAGAAGAGTCAAATAAATGAGAGGAAAAAAGTTTAGGACTTAACAATGTCAAGATTATGGACAATTAAGGGAAAGCTTTATACAAAGAGTAAGGAAAAGTATCCATTCAGTCATACTGAACTGACTGATGTGTAACACTTCGTCTGGAGATTTTAAGCTACTCCCTGCGCAACAACAATAAATGATTATGAATGGTTTCCAAAGTTGAAAGAATAAATCAAGCCCCCTCCCCTTCCATGAACATACAGAAAAGAACAGCAGCTCTGAAGGAAGTTTGTCATTACTTTTTCTGCCTTAGTTATTGCTTTATCCACAGAGTAGTTCAGTTGCTTTACACTGTTGTGACTTCTTTAAACTTTCAGATGGCATATGATACAACACACAATTATTTTCCATTTTCTGCTGATATTTTAATCTACAAAGACATTAATTAATATAAAAGCTCATTGCAATTTTTTTAACTAAAAAGTGTTAAAATCTGATTTATAAGGACATGTCATAGAAAAGAATACCCCTACATAATTACAACTGCCAAGTTAAATACCTGTATGTTTGATACAAAAGCTTTACTTCATTCCACTTATTCTCACAGATGCAGAACACTGTTATCATACTGGTCCTTAAATGTAGCTCTCTATTAATGTAGGAAGGTGCCACTCAAAACTGTTGTATTACACAATTTCATGTAAAAGTAGGATAAACTGTGTTGGTATAAGACAGATTGAGTAGATCCATTCTTTCGGATACATCTGAAACCCTAATACTCATTACAATACATATACAACTACTAATTATTTACCTTTATTCCAAACAAGATTGCAAATTTCTCTCTTATTACATCATCGTATACAAGAAATTAATTTTTGTAAGTTTATATTAAATTATGAGGAACAACACCACCCCTTCCCCTGCCCCACACATTTGGTTTGTGTGTGTGTGGCGGGGGGGGGGGGTGTATTCAAAGCTCATTGTTTGTTCTAATTTATTTTTCCTCTGACATATTAATGAGTTACATAGCAAGTAAACTAATGTCCTTACCCGTACAATCCATAGGCAATTAAGCTGTCTTGGTTTAAGACTTTATTCCCTGAGAGGTACTGGAATGCCAGGTTTCCTAGTACTGCTATTACACAGCTGTAAAAAGAATGATTTGTCTCACTTACATGAAGCATACAGATTTCAAACATGGTGTATCTAAAAAGTTTGGTGAATGGTGTTATATCTGAATGGCAACTTGGCGCATGTGTGTGTGCATGCACATGAGGTCTTCAGAGAGTTGAGAAGAATTAATACAGACTGATCAGTTGAACTTCATCAGTGAGAGAAGAAAAGGTTCACAGTGCAATGGGGCAATATGTAAACATCAAGTTCTGCTACAAACTGGAGAAGACTGCAACAGAGACACATGGAAAGTCGGTAAAGATGTAGGAAAAGGAACCATGACCAGATAATATGTTTACAAATAGTTTAAAAAGGGAAGGAAACAACTAAGAATGAGCCATGTTCAGACTGACCATGTACAAGCAAAACCCAGGAATGACCGAGAAAGTGCAACAAATGCTGGCAAATTATCGACAACGGACTCCCAGATTGATTACAAAGGAAATGGGCATTAACAAGGACACAGTGCACACCATCATCCATGTTGATTTGTGTAAGCACAAGATCTGCTTCTGATCTGTGCCACACAAGCTCACAGAAGAGCAGAAAGCAAAATGGATGGAAACTTCTGGTGATTTCATTTCGTGTGACCAGAATCCATTGCAACCATTAATGCTGCATTTTACCAGTCCATTTTGAACTGATTGTTACAGCATATCTGGCAGGTTTGGCCACAGTAACACGGGACTGGGAAATGGATGATGCTACTTGACAATGCTCCTGCACACCGCACAATCTTTGTGCGCCACTTCCTGGCACAAAAGATGCTAACTATTCTTGAACACCCTCCTGATCTGGGTCCTGCTTGAAGATGGGCATGAAAGGTGAACGTTTTGCAGACATGAATGTCATCAAAAATGGTGTGACACTTATTCTGCAATCAATTCCACAGGAGGCCTTTGCTGTCAGTTTCCAGAAGCTGTACAAATATCGTCAAAAGTGTGTTGTTGTGGGTGGTGACTATTTTGAAGGGCAATAAAGAACATTTGTTTTGTTTGTTGTCTGAGAGCATTCACCAAACATTTACACACACCAAACTGATATAACATTAAGTCAGGTAGTAACACCATAAATAGGGTCAACTGAAGTCCATGATACGACCTGTCAGCTTTGACCAATGACGTCATATCTGAGTTAAAGATGATAGTTTGTTTATAAGCAGAACATAGTTTACAATTTTGTGTTTAAAAAGTAATATGCAGCTTCTCTCTTATATTTTTAGGCTGAGACCTGTGATCGATGGTACATTCTGTTGTGGTGTTGTGGTAATCTGTAATTTACAAGTATAATCACATATTTATTATCTAGCAGGAAAAATGTATATAAAAATAGATGAAGATTACTCATCAGGCGAAGGAGCACAGGTAGAAAGCTTTCCACAGCATGTCTGCCAAGGTGTGTTTGCGTCTGTGTAAATGTGTGGGTGTGTGTGTATTTGTTTACCTTCCTTTTCTTCCCCAAGGTAAGTCTTTCCTCTCCCGGGATTGGAATGGCTCCTTACCCCCTCCCTTAAAACCCTCATCATTTCCTTTTCCCTCTCCTTCCCTCCTGCCTGAAGAAGCAACTGGGTTACGATATCTTGCGTTTGTGTGTGTGTGTGTGTGTTTTATTTATTTGTGCTACTATCACTACCTGTGCTCCTTCGCCTGGTGAGTAATCTTCATCCATTTTTATATATATTATTTACTATCTACAATACATAAGTATTGTAATATTATTATGTATGTTTACATTCATTGATAGTGTTTATTTTGCTAGTTGGTACACCTACATAGCATATCTTGTGAGACTCGGATATGACGTCATTTGTCAAAGCAGACAGGTGTTATCAA
This sequence comes from Locusta migratoria, assembly GCA_026315105.1. Taxonomy (NCBI): domain Eukaryota; kingdom Metazoa; phylum Arthropoda; class Insecta; order Orthoptera; family Acrididae; genus Locusta; species Locusta migratoria. Next base: position 239,640,174 of record CM048744.1, read on the forward strand.
AGTCTTGAATTGTGCTCATAAATATTATGAAAAGGAGATATTGCAACTCATTGTATGGAGGATTAGTGAGGCACATATGTGCATGAAGAAAAGTCAGTCACAGCCACACAAAGCTTTCAACTATAACTAGAGGTCAGCTTGGATAAGAAAAGAGTTATTCACACCACATCCTCAAAACCCTTATCTGCAACTGCAGCACCTTATCCACATCTGCAAGTTCCTTATCCACATTCACAGATATTGGAGTTTTGAAAGAGTAATAGCAATTCACAGTAGTACTTAAAACCAGGGTGTATAATTACATGATCATTGTTAAGGTGTCATTTCTGTGACAACTTAATTACTTTTGACTTCTTAAATCATGGGAACTGTTCTATACCTACCCCAAAACAGGCCATTGCAAACAGGAAAGCATTGGTGGTCTGGAGCTCACACATTAGTAGTTTGGAGCCACATATTTTGGATGAGAAAACTGGATATTTCTGAATTTTCCAGCCAAGATTATGAGAATGGCCACAGACTTGAAGTTTCCAACTAATGTTTAAATAGAGTTACTCAACAGATACCTGCAGATATCCATGCCGGTCATGATTTTTTACTGCAAAGTAAAAATACTGCAGATATCTGCATCTGCGCCGACCTCTAGCCATAGCCTTTATCGGGAAAAGAACAGTGAGACATTTATAAAATTATGTGCAACTGAAGGTGCCTTTTCTTTGTGTTATTTGCAGCTCAGTCTTTAAGATGAGTTGCAACCATAATGTTGCTGAAAATATATATATAAGCATTATCCTCTTGTTATTATTTGTGTTGCAGAATGACTTAAATCTATCATATATAAGTTGAAAAGTTCAGGCTAATAAAAATTAATTATTATTGTACTTTGGAATAAAGATATATAATAAAAACAGAAGACTAGCATGAGTGTGCATGCCCAAACACACATAGAGAATTGCATACATATGCCTTTGTCACTAGATAATGCCAGTTGGACATCACATGTAACATTGTATTCAATAACTAGACTGGTGTTTTTTTTTTTTTTTTTTTTTTTTTGGGGGGGGGGGAGGGGGGGGGGTCACACAGGTGCTGGCTATGCACAAGATGCAAGATGTTTCAGGTGTTTGTACTGATGCCAAGAAGCACATAATTAAGGTGAAATGCAGTCATTAAATGTAAAGGGTTGGTAGGCTACAGGAAGGAGGAGTAGGAGTGGTATAGAGGTGAACTAGGATGTTGTGGATGATGGAACTCCCACTCCCCACTTGAAGCAAGGGGAAGGGGGACAGAGGGAGCATATTTTGTATAGGATATCCGTCATGGCATGGATTGTAGATAATCAAAGCCTTTATGAAGAATGTGGTTCAGTTGTTACAGTACTGGAAGATATTTGGTTACTAGGGGATGGTCCTTTGTGACTGTTGTTTGGGTTTGGAGGGAGGATTGGTGATGTGTGAGGATGTGGGAAAGGAGATCTGCTTACATTTAAATCTACATCTACATGGATACTCTGCAAATCACATTCAACGGCATGGCACAGGGTTTATCGAACTACTTTCAAGATATTTCTCTATAGTTCCACTCTCTAATAGGACCCATGAAAAAGGAACACCTAAATCTTAGTTTTCTATCTGATTTCTCCCTATGTAGGTGGATGTTAACAACATATGTTCGCAATCTGAAGAGAAAGTTGGTGAAAAATTTCACAAATAGATCTCGGCAGAACAAATAATGTGTTTCTTTTAATGATTTCCACCCCAACTAGCAAATCATTTCCATGACACTCTCTCCCCTGTATCACGATAATACATAATGAGCTGCCTTTCTCTGAATTTCTCCAAATTGTCTGTCAGTCCCACCTAATGTGGATCTCACAAGGCGCAGCAGTACTCTGAAACAGGTCGCACAAGTGTAGTGTAGGCAGTTTCTTTAGTAAAAGTGTTGTATCTTCTAAGGGTTCTGCCAATGAAACATAGTCTTTGCTTTGCCTTCCCTGCAATATTTTCAATGTTTTCTTTCCAACTTAAGTTGTTCGTAATTGTTACTCCTAGGTATTTAGTTGAATTGATGGCCTGTAGGTTTGACTGATTTATCATGTAACTGAAGTTTAACGGATTTGTTTTAGTGGTCATATGGATGACACTACACTTATCATTATTAAGGGTCAATGGGCAATTTTGCACCATGCTGATATCTAAATCATTTTGCTGTTGCTTTTGATACTCTGGTGACTTTACTAACTGATGAATGACAGCATCATTCATGAACCGTCTAAGAGAGCTACTCATATTATCTCCTAAATTGTTTATAAAAATAAGGAACAGTAGGGGAATGCCAGATATCACTTCTGATCTACTTGATGACTTACCATCAATTACAACATACTGTGTCCTTTCTGAATCCAGTCACACAACTGTGGTGATATTCCATAATCATGCAATTTGATTAGAAGATTCTTGTGAGGTACAGTGTCAAAAGCCTTCCGGAAATCTAGCAATATAGAATCTCTTTGACATCCTTATTCAATAGCACTCATCACATCATGTGAGTAAAGAGCTAGCAGTGTTTCACAAGAACGATGTCTTCTGAATCCATGTTGACTACGATACAATAGGTTGTTCTCTTCAAGGTAGTTCATAATGTTTGAGGAAAGTAAATATTCTAAAATCCGGCTGCAAACCGACATCCATGATATAGGCCTGTAATTTTGTGGTTCACTCCTATTGCCTTTCTTGAATATTGGAGTGACCTGTATAACTTTCCAGTCTTTGAATACAGAATGTTCACTAAGTAAGCGGTTGTATATGATAAGTACGGGGCTATTACATCAGCATACTCTGAAAGGAACCTAATTGGTATACAGTCTGGCCCGGGTGACTTACTTTTGTTAAGTGATTTAAGTTGTTTTAACTCCAGAGATACTTACTTCTAAATTACACATGGTGGAAGGTGTTCTTGGTACTATTTGGCCACGATAACTTGACGATTTTAGTGGTGCTGCCACAATCGTCGCATGTCAGCACTAGTTGAAAGATATTCATTTATTTACAACTGCTGCCAACGTTACAATGCTCCTTGATGCGAAATATTACCGTACCCAATTTTTTTTTTTTTTTATCTAGTGAATCTAAGTTCTTGTCTGGGCACTAATGACTGTAGAAGTTGTGCGCCCTAAAACCACAAAAACAACCATACCCATTGTTAGAGTAACGTTTCTATCACTGCAGCAGGCTGCCTTCCACTCAGCCTCCACTCCCCGTGGTAGCCACAACATGCTTGCAAGACACGCCTCCTGGAGCTCCCAGCAGTCACCGTGCAAATTGTCAAAATATCATGGCCAAACAGTAGGTATTCCAGAGTATTTGCTTCATCTTCTCTAGTGAAGGAATTTCGGAAAGCTGTGTTCAACAAATTTGCTTTAGTAGCATCACCATTTCTATCGTGTAATGAAGATATTGACTGTGTTTTGCCGCTAGTATACTTAAAGGCTAGGCCTGGGTGATAGTGCCTGCCAATGATGGCCTTCATGAGCCCTTTAGCATACTGGCCAAGGGAGTGATCTTCACTGCAGATATAGTGTCCACCGGTGGTCAGGCTATGTTGGAGGTATGTTGTGGTGGATTTGAAACACCCCTCACACTCACCTTCCACATGTTCCCAAAATTCACAAACCCAATAATATTGACTACCCCATTGTGGCTGGTTATTGTGACACCTATTAAAAATTTCAGCCCTCGGTGATCAACACTTCCAACCAATCATTCAAAACCTGCCTTCCTACATCAAAGAAACCAGCCACTTCTTTCACCGACTCTCCACCCCATGCATCCATTCACCTCTGGGACTGCTATTCATCACTTTGGTTGCATTCGCACTATACACCAACATCCCACAGCGTCCATGTCTTGCCACGACTGAACATTACCTCTCCCACCGTCACTCTGATTACAAACAAACTACATCATTCATCATATGTCTTACCAACTTTATGCTAAAAAACACAATACTTCTCCTTTGAAGGCAAGATGTACAAATAGCTCCACAGCACAACTATAGGCATTCACAAAGCACCCTACTAAGCTAACCTGGTTATCAGCCATCCAGAAGAAACATTCCTAGTCTCCAAATGCTCCTAACCCTTGATCTGGTTCAGGACAACCTTTGCTTCACAATCTCAATGCTTCAGATGAGGTAGCCAAGGGTGGTTAGGCTGAGTGGAAATTCCTGCTTGGAATGAAATGGGTGGCAGCTGTCGAAATAGTGATATGTTGGTAGTTAGTGGGTTTTATGTGGATAGATGTACTGATCTAGCCATCCTTGAGGTAGAGGTAAACAATGAGGAAGGTGGCTTCTTGAGTTGAGGAGGACCATGTGAAACAAATATTCGAGAAAGCATTCAGGTTTTGTGGAATGTCGATAATGTGTCCTTGACCCTGGTATATGTTACAAAGTTGTCAACAAAGAATCTGGACTTGGTGAATTATAGGACAGCCCGGAAAGAAATCCTCTAGATAGCTTATGAGTATATTACTCTGCGAGTTGGTGTGATGATAAAAGACTAGTCTTGCATTTGTGAGAATGGCATTTCAAACCTACCTCTATCAGGTCATCCAGATATAGGTTTCTGTTATTTTCCTGAAATCGCATCAGGTGGATACCAGAAGGGATCCTTTCAAAGGGAACAGCCAATTTCCTTCCCCATTCTTAAATGGAAAAATGATCCAAGCTTATACTCCATCTCTAATGGCCTCATTGTCAATGGGAAGTTAAACCTTAAGCTACCTTCTTTCATGAATAGGTTGGCACACAGTGATGCAATGCAGTGGACCATTGCTGTGCCAAAGATTTGTTTGTAGCTGATGCCTTTAAAGGAGAAGTTAATGGTGAGTGAGAACAGTTGTGCCATGTCCAGGAAGGAGGCTGCAGGTTTGAGTTAAACCAACATTGGGAAAGGAAGGGTTCAACAGTTGTGCATACCACAGGCATTCAAATGTCTGTAAATCTATTGGACCAAACTGCGTGGTCATCAGTCCGTAGCTTCCAAATTACTTAAACCTAAGTAAACTAACCTAAAGACAAACACAAACACGCCCATGACCCAGGGAGGACTCGAACCTCCACGGAAAAACCACGCGCTCCACAGCGAGACGCTTTAGACCACTCAGCTACTCCACCACGGCATACCACAGGCATTTGGATTGTTAATGTACATGGGTTAGTATCAACAGTGACAAGCAAAGTGTTGAGTGGTAAAATTTTGATGGTGTTGGTTCACAAGAGAAGTATGCCTCTCATTGAGGGCTCAGTAACTGAGGTTTATGGTCTCAGAAAGCATGTACAAAGAATGTTTCAAAAGTTCAAGAGATGGCACCAACGGCTCGTATCGTGGTCATGTTTAGTTAGAAGCATCTTTGGAAAGAACACATAAGTTTCAGCCATAAAGGTCTATTTATTTGTGTTTGCCATTCGTGTGAATCAAGGAAGTCAAGTGATTGTCAAAGAATGGACGAGGTGTTGTGCTCTGCTAAATGCTGCGCCACAGGATAGTCCATATTGCTCTTGGCTGCAGTTTGATGGTGGCAGAGAGCCGATGAGTTGTCATTCCAATGTAGAATGCAGAGCAGCGATTGCAGCAGAGCTGGTATATTACATAGCTGCTTTCACAGGTGGCCCAGCCTCTGATGGGGTAGGACAAGCCTGTGACAGGACTGGAATAGGAAGTGCTGGGTGGGTGGATTGGGCAGGTTTTGCATTGGGGTCTTCCACAGGAATATGATCCCTGTGGTAAGGGGGTAGGGTTTAGGAGTAGCATTGGGATGGACTAGGATGTTGTGGAGGTTGGGAGGACGACAGATTGCCACTTTAGGGGGGGAAGGGAGGGTTGGGAGGATCTTAGGTAGGATGTCTCTCATTTCAGGGCATGTTGACAGATAATTAAAACCCTGATGTAATCCATAAACAAAGGAAGTAGGTTATAGTACACTTGTTCACCCACAGCTTGAATACTGTTCACCAGTGTGGGATCCGTACCAGGTGGGGTTGATAGAGGAAGTAGAAAAGATCCAACGGAGAGCAGCGTGCTTCATTACAGGATCATTTGGTAATCGAGAAAGCGTTACGGAGATGATCAATAAACTCAAGTGGAAGACTCTGCAGGAGAGACGCTCTATCGCTCGGTATGGGCTTTTGTCAAAGTTTCGAGGATGTATTTGGCAAGGGGTATGAGGAAGGAGGTTTGGGCTTGGAGTCTGAAGGATGTTGGGAAAGGTAGTGCTCGAATGCAGCAAGACCATGGGTGTGAGGGATATTTGTGTACAGGGAGGTAGCGTCAACAGTGATGAGTATGGATCCAGGAGGTGAAGGAGTCTAGCAGTATATTGCTTGCTCCTACGTATATCTCGCGAAGAGATCACGAAGAGAGGACAGAGTAAGTTGTAATTTGCGGCTGTTTGCTGATGATGCTGTGGTGTATGGGAAGGTGTCGTCTGTAACTGACTGTAATAGCATACAGGTTGACTTAGACAAAATTTCTAGTTGGTGTGAAGAATGGCAGCTAGCTCTCAATGTAGAAAAATGTAAGGTGAAGCGCATGAGTAGAAAATACAATCCTATAATGTTTAAATACAGCATTAGTAGTGAGCTTCTTGATGCTGTCGCGTCGTTCAAATATCTAGGCGTAACATTGCAGAGCGATATGAAATGGAACGAGCATGTAAGGACAGTTGTAAGTAAGGCAGACAGCCGACTTCGGTTTATTGGGAGAATTTTGGGAAGATGTACTTCATCTGTAAAGGAGACCGCATATAAAACGCTTGTACGACCACGTCTTGAGTATTGCTCAAGTATTTGGGATCCGCAGCAGATTGGTTTGAAGGAAGACATAGAGGCAGTTCGGAGGCGAGCAGCTAGATTTGTTACCGGTAGGTTCAACCAATGCGCGAGTGTCACGGAAATGCTCCGGCAACTCAATTGGGGATCACTGGAAGAAAGACAACGTTCTTTTCGTGAATTTTTGTTAAGTAAATTTAGAGGGCCGGAATTTGAAGCTGAGTGCAGTACGATCTTGCTGCCGCCTACTTACATTTCGCGTAAAGATCACAAAGACAAGGTAAGAGAAATTAGGGCTCGTACGGAGGCATATAGGCATTCTTTTTTTCCTCGTTCAATTTGGGAGTGGAATAGGAAAGGAAATGCCTAGTAGTGGTACAGTGTACCCTCCGCCACGCACCTTACGGTGAATTGCGGAGTATGTATGTAGATGTAGATCATGAAGGTAAAATCAGAGAGATTAGAGCCTACACAGAGCCATACCAACAATCTTTCTTTCCGCGAACAATACAATAGTGGTCCTCAAGGTACCCTCCACCACACACCGTCGGGCGGCTTGCGGAGTATGGATGTAGATATGGTTCAATTGTTCCAGCCCAGGAGGGTATTGGGTGACAAGGGGGGGCACTCCTTTGTGGCTAGTTAGTAGGGTTGGAGAGAGGACTGTTGGTTGTGAAGATAAGGCATGTAAAATCTGTGTATGGACTAGGTCTGGTGGGTAATTTCTGTCTGTGAAGACCTTTGTGAGGTTTTTGGCATACTGTTTCAGGGAGTTCTCATCAGTGCAGATACACCTTCCATGGGTGTTGAGGCTATATGGGAGGGAATTTTTGATGTGGATAGGATTGCAGCTGTCAAAGTGAAGGTACTGTTGAGAGTTGGTGGGTTTGATGTGGTCAGAGGTGTGGACGGAGCCGTCAGAGAACTGCAGAGTAACATCCAGGAAGGTGACATATTGGGTTGAGAAGGACCAAGTGAAACAGATGGGTGAGAAAGAGTTGAGGTTGTTCAGGAATGAGGATAGGGTGTCCTGGCCTTGAGTCCAGATCATGAAAATGTCATCAGTGATCCTGAAGCAGACCAGGGGTTTGTGAATTTGGAAAGCTAGGAAGGTTTCCTCTAGATAGCCCATGAACAGGTTGGCATAGGAAGGTGCCAGACAGGTGCCCATGGCAGTGCCACAGAATTGTTTGTATACTTTTCCCTCAAAGGAAAAGTAGTTGTTGGTTAGGATGTATTTGGCAAGGGCTATGAGGAAGGAGGTTTGAGCTTGGAATCAAAGAATGTTGGGAAAGGTAGTGCTCGAGTGCGGCAAGACCATGGGTGTGAGGGATATTTGTGTACAGGGAGGTGGCGTCAACAGTGACGAGTACGGATCCAGGAGGTAGAGGAGTGGGGACGGTGGAGGGTCAGTGAAGGAAGTGGTTGGTACCTTTGATGTGGGAGCGTAGATTCCGGACAATAGTTTGGAGATGTTGATCAATGAGGGCAGAGATTCTTTCAGTTGGAGCACAGTAACCAGCCATAATTGGGCATCCCGGATAATTAGGTTTGTGGAGTTTAGGAAAAATGTAGAATGTAGGTATATGGGATGTCTTTGGAGAGAGGAGAGAGATGGATTCAGGTGAGAGGTTCTGGGAAGAGCCGTAGGATTTTATCAGGGATTGAAGGTCAAGCTGTACTTTTGGGATGGGACCATCCTGGCATACCTTGTAAGTGGAGGAATCAGGCAACTGGAGGAGACCGTCAGTCTCATAGTCACTGTGATTTAACACTAGAGTGGTGGAATCTTTGTCTGCAGGAAGAATGATTAAGTTGGGATCTTTCTTGAGGTTGTTAATGGACAAAAAAGAATTTTGTATTGTGATTAAACATTACTTTATGAAAAGCAAAATGCCTCCAGCAAAGCTTGATAAACATTATGGTGAATCCCACACCTTCAATTAGAACAATTTATAAGTGGTTTCAAAATTTTCGGAGATGCCATATGGGCACAAGTGACACTGAACATTCTGGAGGTTACGACTCCAGAAATCATTAATAAAATCTACAATACGGTGATGGATGACAGAAGAGTTAAAGTGGCTGAGATATGATAAACAGTATTGGGGAGAGACAGCCTTACTCCCCTACCTATTGAGCTTTACTCTGTCATCTCTTTCCAAACCAGTATTCATGTTTTCTGTTGCAAGTATAGATTCTTAATCAGCCTTCTGTCCCTCCAGCTGACTCCTTTCTTCCTTAGTAGGTTCTTTAGCTTATTCCACTGTACCCTATCGAAGGCATTTTCCAAGTCAATGAAAACAGTATACAGTTCTCTTCCTCTTTCAATGTATCTTTCACCTATAATTCTTAGCAAGCCAACAGCATCTCTTGTTGCTTTCCGTCTTCTAAATACAAACTGCTCCTCTGAAATACTTTTTTCCAGTCTTCCATGTCTTCCATATACCACACATAGCAAAACTTTTGTTGCATGAGAAATTAAACTTATGTTTCAAAAATAATCACCTTTCTTGGCATTTCTTTTCTTCTCAATTGGTATTGTTACTGCTGAAAGTCGTCTGGCTATTCAACTTTTTCTTTTATCTTATTACATGGCTATGTTAATTCTTGCTCACCACTACTCCCAAAGTTCTTAAATGACTCTGCTGGTAATCCATCAATTGCACTTGCTTAATGATTCATCATCTCTCTTAAAGCCTTTTCTACTTCTCCTTCCAAGATGCAGCATCCTTTGTCCTGTTCAGTAACTCTTGTCTCCTCTTCCAATCCAATTGAGACTGAAGTCGGACTGGATCAGGAGGCACTTGAAATGACCAACCACCGAGGGTGTTGGCGGAGAGTCTCCACAAAATAAAAACACCACGAGACAAACAGACGAGACTGACAACGATGACAACAAGAAGGAGTTGCAAGGCCAAAAAGAGAACCAAACTGGAACCAACACGTAGCAAGTGGCAACAGGGAGGCAACTATTGTTGATTGGAATTCAACCAAAAAATGACTGAACGAAAAAGTTTTTGAGAAATCAGATTATTAACTAATGCCAATTATATATTAAGGAGGGGAAGGAAGAATGACTGGGAAGGAAAGAATTGACATTAGTTGCATTGGAGCACTGAAATTATACAATGGTGACAAGTGAAAATGTGAGCCAGACCGCGAATCGAACCCGGGTCTCCCGTGTTGCCTTAACCTCTTCGTAACCCCTGCTCACCTCCCTTCTGCCTAAAACTGACACAAGTCATACGCAATGTCTGTGGTGCCTCCATTGTCCAGGCCCTCTTGATTTTATTTGATTTGATTTTCTCAGGGAAGCCAAAACAGTCTTGGTCCAACCCGCCACTGCCCGCACCAAAACTAAGTTTATTGTGCGGTATTGCTCCCTGTATATCTAGTAAAGCCAACCAATGCCCTTGAACAGTGCAAGGAGTCCCTTTACCAGCTCTTTATTAGACACAATTTCTTCGGGTCTGGTAGTCCCAAATGTTCTGTGCTTTTTACTCTTGAATGCAATGAATTCGAAGATTAGATGTGATGCAGTTTCATCACTGTCATCACAGATCCTACTTTTAGGGTCCTCTTCTGTTATTCCCATTGTATGTAGGGTTTTTTTTTAATTCCCATGGCATTCTATGTGCTGTCTTCTGAGCCAGTTATGTAGCTCCAATTTGATCATTGCCTTGGTGATTGTCAGGACAGGTTCCGGTCCAATAAATGGAGTCTCTGCCCCCATCTTGGCTAATCTGTTGGCATGTTCGTTGCCAATGATCCCCGAGTGGCCGGGGACCCACAATAGGTTTACTCTATTGCTTCCCCCTAGCTCCACCAGAACCCTGTGACATTCTGCAACAATTTTTAGACCTTGTTGCAGGAGCTGTCAGTGATCTCAGGGTTGCCTGGCTGTCTTAATAGATATAGCTGCTACGGTTTTTGTAGCACCTACGCAAATTCTCCTCCACACACGTCCTGATGGCAGTGATTTTTGGCCTGGAATACTGAGGCCAGTTTCCCTAGAGAGATGACGCCCTCCAGTCTTTGCTGCACCCCATATACCCCGGCCCCAACACCTTAGTCTGATTTTGACTCGTCAGTGAACCAGACAATATTCCCCGAACGGTGTCGAACTATTTTCTCCCACTGCTCCCTACTTCCAATTGTTATATTCAAAGGCTTGTTGAAGCAGTATAGGGTTATAATATAGTCGGCTGCCATTTCCCCAAACTTTCCTATATTTATCTCACTCACTATGTTAGTGTGTGATTCTGAATATCCCAAAGAGTTCCAGTTTTTGCCAGTTTTGAGACTATATGCACCAGCCGCTGCCTCCATCTTGACCCAAAGGTGTAATGGGGGCATATCCAACATGGTCTCCATCCCAACAGTTGGTGTGCTGCTAATTCTACCTGTTATGGCTAAGCAGGCTAATCTCTGCACCTTACCAACCTCCTTAGCAGCAACCTGCTGTTCTACCTTCTTCCATCACACGACTGCCCCACAGGTGATCCTGGGTCAAATTACCGTGGTGTATATCCAGTACATACCCTTGGGGCTCAGGCCCCAATTTTTGCCACAAGCTCTCCTGGTACTTACCAGAGTACCTTTTGCCTTGGAGCAAATATTTCTAATGTGAGGGGTCCATGTCAGTTTCTCATCTAAGGTAAACCCTAGATATTTCACTGTATCCTTCACAGGTAGCGCTTTGTTGAAAAGCTTTAGATTCCAACTTGAATGTTGGATATGCTTCTTTGTGAATGGTACAACAATAGTCTTCTTAGTACTAATGCCCAGATTCTGTTTTCTGCACCAGTCTTGCACTATGTCCAACGCAACTTCTGCCATATTCTTGACTTTGTCAGTAAATTTGTCAAGTATTACTATGACAAGATCATCTGCGTATCCTTGGCAAAAGTACTGCCTAGAGTTTAATTCTCCAATGAGATCATTCACCACTAGATTCCACAAAAAAGGGGAAAGAACTCCTCCTTGCGGGCAACCGCTAGTGGTGTTGATTACCATTTTTTCATTCATCATGGTAGCTTCTACCTTTCTTCCACTGAGCATGGACCTAGTCCACCTACATATAGTGGTCCCTAGGTATGCACCTCTGCTGCCCTAACCATGGAATCGAAGGTCGTGTTGCTAAAAGCCCCCTCGATGTCCAGGAGGATACAGAGGGCTATTTCCTGAAAGTGTAGTGCTTTCTCCACCTTCCAAACAAGTTGGTGGAGACCTGTCTCACATGATTTACCTGGCTGATATGCATGTTGGTTTGAATGTAGAGGAGCCCTACTTAACCTCTTTTCTCCAACATGCACATTAACCAGTTTTTCCAATGTCTTAAGAATGGAGGAGGACAGGCTGATTGGTCTCATATCCTTGGCCTTGGTATGATCAATTCTCCCTGGTTTTGAAATGAAGACAACCTTCACTGCCCTCCAGGCATTGGGAATGAGTCCTGCTGCTATGCTAACCCTGAAAAACCTGCATAGGAATCTAATAAGATTTTCTCCCACTTGTTGCAGGAGAGCTGGAAAGATTCCATCGGGGCCAGGTGACTTTAACGGTTGAAATGTTCCCACCGCCCATCGGACCTCACTGAAATCGACACACACCTTGGCCAAATCCCAGTTCTCTTTGCGAATACCTGAGAACCGTTGTCTCTCAGGAATTGCATTCTGGTCTGAGTTATCCACTAGAGTATATTGAGGAAAGTGAGTCTTGAGGAGCAGTTACAGCGTTTCATGTGCTGTCTTTGTATACTCCACATCCTCCTTCCTCAATGTTCCTCCTGGATTAGTTGGTACCCTAGTGAGGATTTTATAAAGTCTCGCTTGAGCAGCCGTGCCCTCCACTTCCTCACAGAATACCTTCCAGGATGCCTCCTTTGCCTTTTTGATGGCAAGGTTGTAATTGTAATTGCGCCTCGCAAGGTTAAACAGTCTTTGTACCTGTTTCCTTTGCATTTCCAGTTTATTATTCCACCAAGGCACACTCCTATTTGTGCACTTCTTAGTGATTGAACAGTTGTCCTAGTATGAGGTCCCTATATAGCAGAGGTTACGGCCTCTGCTACTTCCTCAAATTCTGCTGGATTCCTTATCGAGGTTTTAATTTCCGATAGGTTGAAGTCAAGGTCTCTCCTATACGTCTCCCAGTCCATTTTCCTGGGATTCCTATAGGCCATGGTCTGTCTGGCTCCCATTTCAACCTTGAATTTAATATGCATGTGATCTGACGAGGACGGCTCCAGGACCACATGCCACTGTTTGACGTAACTGCCCATCATCATGGAACCAAAAGTTATGTCAATTACTTCTTCCCTTCTACTATTTCTGAATGTAGGTTCATCATCCCTATTCAGGACCTCCAAGTTGTTAGATAGGAGAATGTCGGCATGGCATTGAGCATCTTCCTTTTGGGTTCGCATCCTCAATCGGGTTGAATGTCTTCACCACATGAAAAGGAGCTCAAAACAAGCTTGTAGACAATACAAAGACACAGACAGCAGCAAACAGAGATTAGGGTCAGTCCAGAGAGCACGCACTTACGTCTGATGTGATTAAGGCAATCACTTCAAATAAGCAGGTAATCCGGGTCTGAGGGGGTAATTCAGCATACATTTTCATATGCCATAATTGAACAACACAGTGTATCTATACCCTTTGCAGCTGAAGTCTTGACATTTTAATTAACAAATAACTGGGAATAGTATTTCACAAAGCTTGCTTGTCATCAAATCATATGTATCATTTTTAGATGTTGGTCAGTTGTTCTGTTGGTGATATGTTGTTTCTTGTGGCTTGTTGCTTCGATTGTGTTGTTTAATAGGATATATGGGTCCAGTGGATATGACAACAGAAAAGTGTTCCGGTTTGTGTCACATACAGGACCAAAATGAAATGGAAAGTCCAGTTTCAAATTCAACAATATAATGAGGATAGTTGGCAACTCACCACAAGACATAGCTTATATCAAGCCACAGCACGCACATAAAAAAATAATAATAAATAAAATAATAACACTCAGAAACGCACAAATTTGCCTTTTGACCCTTAGCCTTCTTCAGGAGAAAAACACTATCATTCATACAATCACACAGACACACTTCATAGACACACAACTGTCATCTCCACCTGCTTTGTTTTGGTGATGGGGTAGGAAGGGGAATAGGATGGATGCAAGGCAGAGGTGGAGATAGCCAGAGTTGTGTAACAGCCTGTTCCCCCTCCCTGACCATCTTATCAAGGCAGTGTGCGAGTCTAACCGTAGCAGTCAGAGACGAAGGTTGTGTGTCTGTGTGAATGGCAGTTTGATCTTTTTCTGAGGAAGGCTATTGGCTGAAAACTGAAGTTGTGCGCACAGGCACACATCTGTCTTTATAACATGCCTGTCGCAGCTTGACGAACGTCTTTGCAGAGTGTAGCAAACTTGACACATTATAAAATAAAAACGAAGTAAAGCTTAAATTGCTTATTGCCCATAAGCATTTTTTGTACTGCTTGTAATAAGGTGATAACATCGAACTGCTGAAAACGAAAATTAGTGACAGTTATGTAAGCCCCCCCTCTCTCCTTTTGCACATTTTATAGTTTTTGTGTAGTAGTTGTAGTGTAAGAAGCAACAAAATACAAATTGTTTCTTGCAAAGAAGAAAACAGTAAGCAGCCACTGTTAATAATGCCGCTTATTGTGTCTGCTGTTACTGATTTTCAATTGGCAGATATACCTATCTCCATATTGTTGATCACAAGATCAAATAAATGGTCACTTTAAAACAAGTATCAGTGCCATCTGTAAAAATATATAGAATTATTAATAGTAGCAGGTTGCTGTTTTGAACTCTGCAAGAACCACTTGTATTTTTTTTCACAGTCACAGTTTCAAAAAATCAGTATTGAACAAAATACTATGTAGCTAAATACTATAAAAGAGAATTGTCTACTATGTTTGTTTAGTTAACAGTTTTAATTTTCGTAACAATAATCGCAATATATGTACTGAAGACACCGACTGGAATACATTACATAAGAACATGTTACCACAACCATTACTCGCAATCACTAACAGCCAAATAAGTTTGTTATTGATTTGAAATCTTTCAGCATTTTTATGCAACTGTTCTCTAACACAAATTGCATAACTGAATATTAAAACACACATTTTGAGCATTGAAGGGAATACATTTAATTTAAATTACACACATGTATTATTCTTTGAATACAAATAATTCATGCAGAATTAAAGAATGTAGAAACAGTATGCATTTGAAAAACGAATGTCAACGGCTTCTGAATACCTGTTGATAGATTTTGTCCTTATGGGATGTGTGTAGAGCTGTTCAAAGTATTTCTCCATTAAACTATATACTGGTTTAGACAGTGCCATTTTCCCCTGTAAGACAGAAATATACATAAATAACAACAGAGACCGGCCATGGGCACTATTGACTTACGAGAATTTAGCTATCATCTATTCCATTAATAATCACTATAATCTTTAACAACATTCTGAAAGCAGTTCTGAAGTCACTGGCAATTATCTTAGTGTTTGTATATTAAAAGAAAATTTTACGCTATACAGGTGATTAAGCGGTTGTAAAAGAAAATAATTATTGACTGCAAGTTCTGTACCGTAACAGGTGCAATCCTGTTAAAGCATAAGATGTCAAGCTACAATGTACGCAGATTTTTTTAGAAGTTCTGAAATTGTAGCTTCTGCGCAACTATTCAAGATTTTATAACTCTTATAACCTTTCACCCCAAACGTCACCCGCCGCCAATGTTTTGATAGCATTATTTACCTTCTGAAAATAATATGATCTTTGAAAGAAAATAATCAAGAAGCGAAAGATACATGCCCGTTCCAGCAGAAATATCTGCTGTCGGCACTATTCGGATAGTTACACGTATACCATGCCCTCTTTTACTTGCGCAGGAGCTTCGATCGGTTTATACGTGCGGTAAATATTAATAAACCTACGTGCTTTAGTTACGTGGAAACTCTTCTCTCGGCAAGAGAGACTACGTACGACTGTTCCTCTAACTGTGAGAACTATTTGTTTAATAATTCAGCAGCGTTTTTCTCTTTTCAACAAGACTTGTCTCGGACATAGCGTTTCTGATGTAGTTTTAACTACAGTTGGAGTCCAAGTAATTGCTTTCCATTCGTGTTCTTGTTTCCATAAGCAACAAAACTTCACATTCCTTATCATCGCCCTTGCAGACCGGCAGAAAGGGACTTTCAACCGCTCGCCCTCTCAAAGAAGAGAAAAAATATAATGGAGTCAGGTGGTTTTCTTTCAATAAGGTAATTTAAAAGTCGGTATTTCAGTAACAGGACAAAGTTTTTAATAAAATTGAAACTGAAACTCCTTTTCTCAAAGTCACCATTCCTCCTCGAAAATCATACCGTTCATAGTATTAATATGCCTGATCGAAATCGCCGCATGTGACAATGCCATTCTCCAAGAACGTATATCTCAGCCTCTTTTGATAGCAGATATAAGGGGCAAAGCGTTTTGGATAGCCCTTTGCCTCATGATAAGGGACGGTAAATCATTATTTGCAATCGCCGACCGGCCGAGATGACTGCGGCGCGTCAGTCAATGTCTGTGCGACCACTACGGTCGGGGGTTCGAATCCCCCCTCGAGCATGGATATTTCTGCCGTCCTTAGTATTAAGGCCAATTCACACTGTCCGTCACGTCACGTCACCGTCCGTCAGAACATTCCGCAATGTATTTCTAATGGCGGCATTCACACTGTCCGTCACCGGACCGTCACGTCACGTCAACGTCCGTCAAGCTTTCTCGGGAAGAATGTTTTGACGGAACGGCCGTCTGCTAACATCGGAAGTTAACCTATTTTCGTCACGCGAATTACATGTTGCAGTCAACGATTGCACTGTTTATATGCAAATGTGTTTTATTCATCTTTGTGTTGTTGTTGTACCTTGTTTAGGTGTAAATCTAAAATGTTTCATGGTGACTTGAATATTTTTGTCAATTGAGTGTCCCCCTAAAATCGAGTTCGGATATCTGAAACCAAAAAATGGTTTATGTTACGTAACATTGTAAAAGAAACGACTGAAGCAAACTGTTTATTTGAATAAGATTGTAATTTGATAACGCATTTTTCATTAAATAACACATTAAATGAAAATGTCAGTTCTAATGAAAGACAAAAATTCAGTTGTTTACGACGGTATTAGCAATGTCAGCGAGCTAATCGTAATGTTTAAAGTATACAGGCGCTATTTATGCTCTTACAAGTATGCTTTGATGTCTTCATATGTTTATTTTTCGCTTGAAAAAAGATGTAGATGTTTTGAAATGTTGTTTCAGTTCCCAGTAAGTTGGCCAAAAACATACACTGTAAAGTTTTCTTTGGCCGTTAATAACATTTAGCGTTGTTGTTCCCCCTTTCTAGTATTAAACTATGACTTTCTACATGACAGATCGCCACTTATAACCTCACTTTCAACATCGCTTATTGAGATAGACGAATTGACGTGACGGACACGGACGGACAGTGTGAATACAACTTGACGTGACGGTTCCGTGACGTGACGTTGACGTGACGGACAGTGTGAATTGGCCTTTAGGTAGTTCATAAATAGTTTGTAAGTTTAGGGACTGATGACCCTGTAGTGAAGTCCCATAAGCTATACAAACATTTTGTTTGCAATCTAGTAACAACAAACAAAACCAAAAAGAAAGAGTAATTATTAATGTCAATTGTCATGGGAACAAACATTAATCAGGGATATTATTGCGAATAGAAGTCTATCCTTGTGCACAGAATAACCAAGCCCCCACAATCCCGACTGCGAACACTACCTCATAGAAGACAAGGCCTCACAACAGGCCGTGTCGACGTCACACCGAGAGGCCGCGAACGCTAGCTGACTGACCGGCCGCTACAGTGTGGTAGGCGTGCCCCAGCAGCCAGCCAAGTTAGCTGGCTCTCCCAGTTTCTTGACGTCGGCACGGCCTGTTGTAAGGCCTTAGCTTCATTTGAAGAGTTGCTTTCTGGCTATCGCGCAGGCGCAGTATGACAGTTCACGTTTGAAGAGTGCCTGGCCCCGAATCTGGCTATTTGAACAGGGGCGCCAGCTGTTCGAAGAGCTGCTAGCAAGCAGAGCCAAGCAGCCAGATGTTGCTCGAGGAAATTTTTCTGGCTGCCAGATTTGCACATGCGCATAGTTCTCTTATTGGTAGTGGGGATCAACGAGCTTAAATTTAAGCTCGTTGGTGGGTTTACATGACGCTCCTTGTTCAAAATGGAAGTTATCTCAGAAGTGGGCACATTAGTCTCCTGTGTGTTTCTTCTGTAATTCTACGGTCTTTATACTCTGATAAAACCACACATAGAAGTAACGGAATCCAAAATTACATTTATTCCAGATGTCGAGCGATTTCGTCTACACTGACGACTTCGATTTCTGCGCAGTGATGTTGCGCCGAAATAAGAGGCAGAAATCAGAATTTTTGTGTTTTTTATACTTTTTACCAGTTTTCTCAGATATGGAATTTGTCCAACTTTCTTGGTTGCAGCAGCTTCTGGCAGAACAATTAAAAAAAACGGTTTCTTATAAATACCAGGACGCGAGATAGGGTAGATACACCTATTCATCATCATTATCATCATCATTAGAGACTGATTATGCCTTTCAGCGTTCAGTCTAGAGCAAAGTACCTCTAATAAAATTCCTCCATGAGCCCCTATTCAAAGCTAACATTGATGCCTCGTCTGTTGTTATGCCTTTTACTTCAAAATCATTCTGTACCAAATCTAAGTACTTTCTTCTTCTTCTACCTCCGCTGCCGAGCTCATGAGTCTCTTAGATAACCTTGCTTCTCCCATGCATTTGACATGACCCCACCATCTCAGCCTGTTCGCTCTAATTGCTTCATCTATGGTGTTCATTCCCAGTTTTTTTCCTCATTATGGACACCCTCCTGCCTCTGTTCCCATCTATTAGTACCTGCAATCATTCTTGCTACTTTCATATCTGTAACCTCTACCTTATGAATAAGGTAACCTGTATCCACCCAACTTTCGCTCCCATACAACAAAGTTGATCGAAAGATAGAGCGGTGCACTGCTAACTTAGTCTTGGTACTTACTTCCTTCTTGCAGAAGTGAGTAGATCTTAGCTGAGCACTCACTGCATTAGCTTTGCTGCACCTCGATTCCAGTTCTTTCGCTATGTTGCCATCCTGTGAGAAAATACATCCCAGGTACTTGAAACTGTCTACCTGTTCTAACTTTGTTCCTCCTATCTGGCACTCAATCTGTTTGAATCTCTTTCCCACAGACATTACTTTCGTTTTGGAGATGCTGATCTTCATATTATAATCCTTGCACCTCTGATCGAGCTCTGAAATATTAGTTTGCAACCTTTCAATTGAATTGGCCATTACAACTAAGTCATCCGCATATGCGAGACTGCTTATTTTGTTTTCACCTATTTTAATCCCGCCCTGCCAGTCTACTGTTTTCAACATATGATCCATGAATAGTATGAACAACAGTGGTGACAGGTTACAACCTTGTCTTACCCCTGAAACTACCCTGAACCATGAGCTTAATTTGCCATCTACTCTAACTGCTGCCTGACAGTCTACGTAAAGCCCTTTAATTGCCTGCAAAAGTTTGCCTCCTATCCCATAATCTTAAAGAACTGACAGTAGCTTTCTCCTAGGAACACGGCCATAAGCTTTTTCCAGATCTATGAAACATAGATGCAATTCCCTGTTCCACTCATAGCACTTTTCCATTACCATGAGCTTAATTTGCCATCTACTCTAACTGCTGCCTGACAGTATACGTAAAGCCCTTTAATTGCCTGCAAAAGTTTGCCTCCTATCCCATAATCTTGAAGAACTGACAGTAGCTTTCTCCTAGGAACACGGTCATAAGCCTTTTCCAGATCTTTTCCATAGATACAATTCCCTGTTCCCTGTTCCACCACTTCCGTCCAGTCTGATGGAACCTGTCTCGATTCCCACGTCTTTTCAATTATCCTGTGTAACCATTTGAGACCTAATATTCCACTGTATTTGACGAGTTCCGGCTTAATTTCATCCACCCCAGCCGCTTTATTGCACTGTAATCTACTGACCATTTTCTCCACTTGCTCAAATAAGATCCTGTTTCCATCGTCATTCCTATCCCATTCTACCTGAAAATCTGATACATCATTGAACGTTTCGCCTACATTGAACAATTCTTCAAAATATTCCCTCCATCTGCCCAAGGCATCCACAGGATTGACTAGCAGCTGTCCTGACCTGTCCAAAACACTTGTTAATTCCTTCTTCCCTCCCTTTCGAAGATTGGTAATTATGCTCCAAAATGGTTTTCCCGCGGCTTGGCCCAGAGTTTCTAGCTTGTTTCCAAAATCTTCCCATGATTTCTGCTTGGAGTCTGCAATTATCCGTTTGGCTTTGTTTCTTTCTTCAACATAACTTTCTCTGTCTGCCTGATTTCTAGTATGGAGCCATTTTTGAAATGCCTTCTTTTTCTTTTTACAGGCTGCCTTGACTGTGTCATTCCATCAAGCTGTCTGCTTCTTCCTGCCTTTACACACCACTGTCCCAAGACATTCTCTAGCTGCTTCCAGTAGTGTGTCCCTGTACCTTGACCATTCCTCTTCCAGTGACTGTAAATCATTACATTCAACTAACTGGCACCTTTCAGAGATCATTGTTATGTACTTGTGCCTAATTTCCTTGTCTTGAAGCTTCTCCACTCGTATCCTTCTACAGATGGCCCTGACTTTCTGCTCTTTTGACCTCACAAAACCAATTTCACAGCAGATTAAATAATGATCAATATCATCAAAGAACCCCCTGAAAACACGTATGTCCTTGACTGTCTTCCTGAATTCCTGGTCTGTTATTATATATTCAATGACAGATCTGGTTCCCCTTCCTTCCCACGTATAACGGTGAATGTCCTTATGCTTAAAGCAGGAGTTTGTGATAACTAAGCCCATACTGGAACAGAAATCCAAGAGCTGTTTTCCGTTCCTGTTGGCTTCCATATCCTCTCCAAATTTACCCATAACCTTTTCATAACCTTCTGTTCGATTTCCTATCCTGGCGTTGAAATCACCCATGAGTAAAACACTATACTTATCCTTCACTCTAACAATTACATCACTAAGTACATTGTAAAATCTGTCCATTCCTATTACAACATAATCGTTTTGTGGTTGGCTGGCCATGAACTGTAAGTTTTCGTAATGTAGCAGACGTGTTCTACATTTGCAGCTTTTTGTGTTTGAAATTAAAACAGCTACAAAATTTATCAGCAGCCTGAGCGTGAACGTTATAAAGTGATCACCTGCAGAGGAGAGAGATGACATAGAGTCCCATTCGCGCAATAAAGGAATGCCAGGTGCAATAGATGGGACCCATGTCAGAACAGACACGCCCAAAGAAGATACAGAATTTTGTCCCATTCACTTGCGGGTGATTTCCTCTAGAGACACATTAGAGACCTATACTGGATCGGTCCACGATATCAGATTATTCAGAACGAGCCTTCATCTTTTAATTTCTTACTTGCATCTGTTTGGCTGTGGTAACGTATGGGGTGTATCGCCTGCCTGTGCCATTGTTGCTTCTCTTGTAGAACCGTCCCTGAAGATGTTACCAGTCTGACTGTAGGACGTTCATTTTAATGTAAATATCTTGTTACTTGCAAGTCACCCTAGATCTATGTTTCGTCTTGCAAGGCAAGCTTATGAAGTGGTATTTGTACTTGAGGAGCCCCTATATTTTAACATGTAATTGTAATTTCATTTTTCTTACCCACGATTTCTTTTGTAAGTTACGGGAGATTGGGGTAGCCCCGGTAGGGAGATTTCCAGCTTTTATTTTCATCTAGAAACTCTCTGGTTGGTGCTGCGCATTGCGCGGCCATAGGGTGAACTAACTCCTCAAGGGACGCCATTACTGTTCTATCTGTTGTGCAGCTGTGACTGTAGAAGATTTTTATGTCACTGAACTCTAATTTTCACTTGTTTTCTAGTAACTGTAAGTACCGTTATAGTAGAATTTCTTTACTGCATCATTTCCATGAATACAAGTGCTCCATACAGTTTAATGTACTGTATTATGGAAGTAGCTTAGATTGTTATTTATAACCTTTAAGGACAATTTTCCCAAACAGTGCAAATTGGGTAGCCCCAGTAGGTAGCAACGGGGTAATGGCAGTAGCCTACCAGCGCTCCCCCCACATTTAGTTAAATGCCTATTTCCAATTGCATTAAAAACAAGCCTTATTGTAATGATTCCTGTTACACATGCCAACAACATGGAATAGGACCACAGATCGAGGAAGTTGGTCTGAAGAAGCCCTTAAAAATGCATTGAATTTAATTGCGGGGGGTAATTCTATCAGTGCAGCTCGCAGAGTATAGAATCTTCTATTTGGCATTCTACAAGAACGCAGAAAGACAGACAAGGTACCTAAACTTCACTTGAGGCGTAATTGAACATTCACTCAACAACAAGAGGAAGCACTTGCTAATAGAATAAAGTTGTTATCGTTTATTTTTTATCGTTTATCTGCATAGGAAGTGCGAAGAGTAGCCTTTGAATTTGCTGGAAAACACAACACAGCTCACAGGTTTTCTCAAAATGTGCGTTTGGCAGGAAAAGACTGGTTTAGAGGCTTTTCAAAACAATATCCTACAATCAGCATTAGAAAACCAGAATCTACAAGCGTTAACAGAATTACTAGTTTTAAGTGTGATGATGTGAAAAAATAGTTCGAGTCTTTAATAACCTTTATAAATATTATATAATTTTGTGTTCTCTTGAAACATTATTAAAATGTGTTTTACCCATATAAAATATGTGGAGCCAAGTCTACTGGCATTGCTCCCATTGCTCAGGGACTGCTAGTACATGTAGGTGGTCTGATTTTTCTATTTCTCTATGTTAAGATGTTATCAGTACTATTTCATAATTTAAGATATAGAAGTGTGAATACATAGCTTGAGTTCCAGAGTGTGAATTTCTGCATGAGGTTTCCTTAATCAGTAATATAAACAGTATTTCCTAACCTACCGCCATTCCCCCATTCTCCCCCACAGCTTCTGTGTGTTATCAATTGTCTTTGAAAGTCATCTTATAAAAATTAAATTGTGCCTTAGGTCTAGGTTTTGTGTTGCAAGGCATACTTAAGATGTGGTATTTGTACTTGAGTAGAGCAAGTATTTTAACATGTATTTGTAATTTCAGTTTTTTGGAAGTTATGACTTTTTGTAATATCACTTGTCTTTGTAAGTCATTTTTTGAAAATTAAATTGTACTTATGTCTAGGTTTCGTGTTGTAAGACACGATTATGAAGTGGTATTTGTACCTGAGGAGGCCTAGAAGTATGACACATAGTGTCTCAGTCAATTGTTGTATGTCATAACACCTTTAACTGTGTATTCTTTGTACTAGGCTGTTTGCCACTACATGATGTGCTGTGATCTTAAGCCCCTTTTACACGATCGACATTCTTATCTCAGTTGACTACTCTAGCCGAGTCTGTCTAATGCAGCGCCCCTGGCGTGTTATTCGTGTACTGAGTCTTGTCTCTTTTGAGTGATTGTTTTCGTTTAGATGATAGTATGAAAATTGTAGAGCTGTGTGCTGCTCAAATGATCAAACGTTTGTAAATATATCAGACTCAACTTCGTCGTAATTAGTCTGTAGTTTACAAACTACTTAAACTAAGGTAAACTAACTTAAGGACAGCACAAACACCCATGCCCAAGGAGGGACTCAAGCCCCCAATGGCAAACCGCCACACGTACCTCAACACGGCGCTCCAATATACACGGCTAATCCGCTGTGGCTGTCTACTGCATAGATTCGCATCTGAATGACGAAATGAGATTATAGGGCACTTTTTACGTGGGAGAAGGAAATCATATTGAGTTTACTTATGACTTAATTGTTATAATTATTTGCAATTCTTCTATAATATCATGTGTGAAAAAATGTTTGTAAACCTATCGGATCACACTGCGTGGTTATCAGTCCGTAGCTTACAAACAACTGAAACCTAGGTAAACTAACCTAAGGACAACATACACACACATGCCCCAGGGAGGACTCAAATCTCCACGGCGAGCAACCGTGCACTCCGCAGCGAGGCGCTTTAGGCCGCTCGGCTACTCCACTGCAGCTATCATGTGTGAAAATCTGTATTCCATTTACGAGCTAAAAATACAAAATTATCATTGAAGAATTTCAAAACTTAAACATTTATTAGCTGCAGAAAATTTATACTTGCAGCATATGACATAATTCCCAAAAATTAAGTAAAAAGCACCTGTTTAGTTTTGTTTTCTCATTTTGTTTTCTTGCTAACGGTCAAATTACGTCGAAAATAATTTTCTTTTCTAATAAATCTGAGTCCTTTGGTATTGAAATAATTTTCATTAAAACACGTTTATATATTTGCTCTTGTATTTATGTGTAGTGCAGCTTTTATCTATGTAAAACATTAACATCTTTCATTTTGCAGATATTTCTTCTCTTTTGTAGGAGAATTCTAGTAGAAAAAAGAATTTTAGGCTGTGTTGCAACCTTTTCGGTGTGGTGAGATAACACAGAAAACAATAGAAAATAGTTGAAGAAGATGCGAAAGCATTTCTATAAAATGAATGAGCTCGACCAGAGAGTGTTAACTTCCGATGTTAGCAGACGCCGTTTACAGTTCCTTGCTTCTGCACATGCACATTCTGCAGCACACTCAGATATTTAGAACTCCGCACTCGACATAATCTATTGATCATTGACGTCATAGACACACTCGCAACGAGATTGGCGGCTGATTTACATGTAGTTGCAAAAGGAGCACGCACTTTGAGTAGTCTATTTTCATCAGAAAGTCGCTCGTGTAAAATGGGCTTAATACCCAGCAGACATGTGAGTCCCTAGAACAGATATGACTGGAATTGTCTCCCTTCATCGGTTGTAACTCACAAAGGAACACCAACACATGCACTCCATCCTATGAAGAATGAGATCGCAACAGTTTTGGCAGTCACAGGGAACACTTCAGGACAAAGAGTGTAGTGATCAATGGTGATGAGATAATAGGTGTAACCTTCTGATGGCAGAAACGGTCCTACATTTTCTAGGTGCACATCTTAAAATATATGATTGTGAAGAGGGAATGTGCCAAGAGTTGTCCTCACATGCTGGCTAACCGTGCTCTGTTGACAGGCCAGGAACTGATGCACATAGCCCTTGTAGGTTTTGTCTATGTTAGGCCACACGAAATCTCGTTTGACGATTATCATTGTACCACATACTCCAGGATGTAAAACACTGTGGAGGAAGGTGATTGCTTTATGTCAGAAACCTATTGTTACGAATGGTCATGATTTTTTAATGAGAATATCACACTACAGCATCACATTAAATGCAATCACATCTGGTGGAGCTTCAAACCCTACAGTCGTGTCAACACATCTCACAACTTATCGTCCCCTTGTTGTGCAAGAGTGACGGCCTTGAAGTCAAGTGTATCAGTGATCGCTTCAATCCTGCCTCTATAGGCGCATTCGAGTCTTCTTTGATGTGCATAATATTGGTGGTAAATTGCACAATATATTCAATCCGGCGTAACTGCCGTGGTGAGGCTTTGTCCAGGTGTTGTTGGAAGGCATAAGTCACCAGTATATGCTCCATACAACTCTCGATCATAGGTGGACCAGTTCCTTTGTGCTGGGAACTACTTCTTACTTAAAAACGCCAAAGGCTGTCAGTGATCACCTACTTGTTGTTGAAGCACTGCATTTGCAGATGCATCGACCATGAGGACAAAAAGTGTGTGTGGAACTGAGTGGCTGACCGCGGTGGCCGAGCGCTCTGCAGCGCGCCAGTCACGGTCCGCACAGCCACTACGGTCGGCGGTTCGAATCCCCCCTCGGGCGTGGATATTTGTGCCATCCATAGTCTTAGTTAGTTCATAAGTAGTTTGTAAGTTTAGGGACTGATGACCCCGTAGTTAAGTCCCATAAGCTATACTAACATTTGAAATATTTTGGAACTGGGTGGGCTAGTAGGGTGACTTTGACAATGGTGGCCTTCACCTTGGTAAATGCTGTTTCTGGTTCACTGTTCCATTATTAACTGATTTGGGAGTGTTTCATAACAAGTCATTTAGAGGTGCAGGAAGGAGGGCATGATTATGGATAAACCAATGGTAGTATTTGAGTACACCTAGAAATTGTTGAAGTTATTTTACTGTTGTGAGTTTGGGAATGTTGACTAGTGTCTCAACCTTTTCCAGTGAGAGCTGTATTCCCTTGGCATTTACGATATGGCCAAGATGGGTTTATGAGTAGGCGATGTGCCTCCAGACAGGTGAAAATTGTCGTAAATGTTTGAAGTATTCCGTTTTGAAGCTTGAAATGATCAAGATGTCGTCGATGTAAACATAAAAGAATTCAAGATTATGGTTTATGTTGCCCATGAAACACTGGCACGTCCAGATGGCGTTACAAGTCGGAAAGGCCCTGACAAATTCAAATAAATAAAACGAAGAGCAGACAGCGTTTTTAGGGACGTCGTCAGGCACTACGGGTATCTGGTAGAATGTATGCATTAAATCCAAGGTAGCGAAGTTGCATTTTCTGTGAACATTTGACGTAAAGTCTTTAATATGTGGCACTGGGTAATATGAGGCATAGTTCTCAAATTGAGTCGTCTGTAATCCTCACACTCTTGTTTGGGATAAGATTTAGGGGTCAGTCCAACTGCTGCTTGATGGTCGGCAGAAGATCTTGTGCTAGCTTAGATGTTTTGCCACCTTCAGCTTGTCTGTAATTAGACGGCGAGGCCGAGCATGATATGGTGGTCCAGGTGCAACTGGGATGTAATGTAATGTTGAGTGTTGGTCTGGTGCTAAAGTGGGCGTCTGATAAGTTATCTCCAGGAACTGCTTCAAAAATATTGTAAGTGGGATCACCTGTAATGACTCGAATTGTTTTGTCTTTTGAGCTTCTGAGCAGAATTGTCTATGGTAACAACATATTCTTGACGATGAAGGTGAGTGGCTGCGCTTCCCTGGACAGCTGTGGTGACGATATCACCAGTACTCTGAGCTTGTACACTTGCAACTTCAACGGTGAGTTCAGCAACTTGCGTTTGTTGCTCAGCAAGTGCACTATCTCCTTTAGGCGGAGAGCTAACTGGGGCGTCAACAGATACATTTCCATTATGCAATCTGCCATCTGCGTGAGTGTGTCAAGATCACTGGCACACAATGTCAACATCTTTTAGGTATACGGTAGGCAGATCAGATGTTGTGAAGAATATCTTCACTAGTGGTCTTGCCAGCTAACGTGTGCAGACGATGTAGAAGCTGTGATGGAGTGTGTTGGCCAAGCTTCTCCAAACACAGTAGCTTTTCCAAATTTTTCGTCTCAGGTTGTGACAGGCAAGCAATCAAGGCAGGTAACGGTCAGCAGTGATGGTGATGCTAATACATCTTGGACATCTGCAGTCATGCCCTCATTAAGTGCGTCGACTACATAACTGTATTTTGTCTCATCTGATGTACCTTGTTCTAACACGAACTGGTTCTCTAGCTGTTCGTATCAAAGGATAGGATTTTGCTATCAAAATGGTGGTGGTTTAACTGCCACACGATTGATTATTACGCCTGTAGTTGGCAATAATTTTATCATCATTCGGTTTGGAGCTATAGTGGTGAAGGGACGCAGACGCGGTAGATGTGCGATACAGTTAGATGAGTGTACGTTTTTACATGGACGACTTTTTTTATTTTTTTTTTCCTCTTTGGAGCTCGCAGCTTTGTGAAATCGTCGTGTCAGTAATTGTTGCGTGATTTAACAGCATTGAATTGTGGCATAACACACGATAACTCTAGGAACAAAACAAAAGTAAAAGAATAAAGTAATTATTAATATCATTATTATTGGAAAGAGTAATCTATCTTTGTGCATGGAATATCACACTACAAGCGCAACAAGTCGTTCTTTTCGCGATTTGAAGATACGTGCAATATATTTCAGCTGTTGTAGGATTTGTAAGTGCTAAAAATCAAATCAAAAGAGCTGGTGCATGAATGATGAGAGTAAAGGTGAGCCAAGAACTCTAAGACGAAAATGGAACATACATGATCCCACTACCGAAAAAAGAAAAGAATTGGAGATTGGCAGTTAAGCAGTCCTGTGTTCAAATAGTAATTCTGGCAATTATTTTACTTACTTTTATTTTAATCCTGTTTTCTGTCAACTTGAAATTGGAATAAATCGTGAATCATTATTTTGTAATGGAGATGACATTTTATTTTCAATATAGGTTATATGAAATTAATTAATATTTGATACAGATATTTGAAATCAGTTCTTGTACATTAATAACGCATTTTTTGTGATCTCTCAAAGGCTTTTGATTGTGTAAATCATCGGATTCTTCTAGACAAGCTTAAGTATTGTGGTATGAGTGAGACAGTGCACAAATGGTTTAAATCATACTTAACTGGAAGAGTGAAGAAAGTTGAAATAAGCAGAGCACATGATACAGAAGAAACAAGTAATTCCTCTAACTGGGTAGTTATCAAAATTGAGGTCCCACAATGTTCGGTCTTAGGTCCTTTGCTGTTCTTAATATATATGAACGACTTGCCATTCTACATTCATAAAGTTCTTTTTGTTGGTGATACAAGTATAGCTGTCACACCTGACAAACAGGAATTAGCTGATGAAATTGTAAATGTTGTCTTTCAGAAAATTGTTTAGTACTTCTCTACAAATGGACTCTCATTAAACTTAGATAAAATCCAGTGTATACAGCTTCATACAGTAAATGGAATGACACCATTAATAAACTTAGACTTTAAACATAAATCTGTAGCTATGGTAGAATATTAAACGTTTTTAGGTGTTTTCATTGATGAGGGATTGAATTGGAAGAAACACATTGAAGATCTGCTGAAACGTTTCTGTTCAGCTACTTATGTGATCAGGGTCATTACAAAATTTGGTGATATACATCTCAGTAAATTAGCTTAATATGCCTATTTTCATTCACTGCTTTCATATGGAATCATATTCTAGGGTAATTCAACATTCATTAAAAGAAGTATTCATTGCAAAAAAGCGTGTAATCAGAATAATTTCTGGAGCCCACCAAAGATCAATTTGCAGACATTTGAGGATCCAGGGATCTTCACTGTAACTTCACAATATATATATATATATATATATATATATATATATATATATATATTCCCTCATGAAATTTGTTATTAACAATCTGACCCAATTCCAAAGGAATAGCAGCGTGTATAGCTACAACACTAGGAGAAAGGGTTATATTCACTATTCGAGGTTAAAACTAGCTTTGGAACAGAAAGGGGTGAATCATGCTGCCATAAAAATCTTCGGTCACTTACCAAGTAGCATAAAAAATCTGACAGATAGCTAACTGGTATTTAAAAGCAAATTAAAGGAATTTCTGAATGGCAACTCCTTCTACACTTTAGATGAATTTTTAGATAAATCATTAAAAAATAATTTAAAAATTGAAAATTAAAAAATCCTTAAAATATTGTCATCTATAGACACCATTTACTACAATTTCGTGTGTCTAATTGGCCTGGTGCAAGTCTTTCAACTGGACACCACTTCGGCGACTTGCATGTCCCTCGCCTACCCCAGTTATCCAACCGGGAAAAGGGACATACAGCTTAACGTGGAATCCAAACAACATGTCGTTTCTGGCCACTCCTCACATCGTTGAAAGGTGAAGGGTGACTTAAGATGCAAACTGAAAAAATCCGAGGTCCATCTGAATTTCGAACCTGCGACACTTCAGTTGCCTGTCAAGCGCTTCACCCCAAGACAACTGGGCCTGTTTCCAACTATAACCAAATATCGTAACTATGTACTTTCCCACTGACAGGGAAATAAGAACATCCTTTCAAATTTTATCCAGGCTTAGGACTGGCTATGCGTGTAGTACATAGGCATGTTTAGATGTTTTTCTTTGGTTTTTTCATCCTATTTATTTTTGTTATTTGACATGTTGTCAGGGAGGCAGTCTAAATATTTTTGATTAAGTATACAATGTCCATAATCCCAACCCCAAAATTCATTGACAATGATGACCGGTTTCAAATCATCTCCAAGTCATCCTCGGATCAGTCTTCTTGCTTGTCAGTAGTTGTCTGATGGCAGATACAACTATTGACAAACAAGAAAACTGATCTGAGGATGACTCAGAAATGAGTTGAAACCGGTCATCATTGTCAATGAATTTTGCGGTCAAGACTATAGACATTGTATACTTAATCAAAAATCTATTTATTACTGTTATTGTTGAAATTTACAGTCGCAAATTGATAACCTTTTTTCTATTTTTATGAATCCCGATTTCTTAACCAATTTTTGTAAAAAGGCTAGAGATTTTAAATACCCTTTTAAATCTTCAGTGTCTTCATATGTTTGTAAAATGTCTTTTAACTTTTGTCAAGAACTATTTCTATTTACCTTTTCTTTCTTTTTTGAAGAGGTAGGCCAACAGAATCTTTTTTAATTTTAAAAATAGCATTAACTGACACGTTCCACATCATTACGGAATGACATATATATGATCTATGGAACAAGTATTAATCGAATCAAATCTAATCTAGTGGGGAGCCAGTTGCCTCAGTCCTCATTACACCTTCCAACAAAAATTGTGGTTGTGAACATATTTGCGATCTTAGGATATACGTTGTCACTCGATCACTACAAAGTGCTAGCTGAAGGCAGCAGAAATTTGGCATGGCACCTCTGGTGGGCAGTGGGTCGGTTTGCCACCCAGAAAGCACTTGACAGACCATAGGTAAGACATGGTAGCATAAACGGATTAGGTGCAGTTCCCTCGGGTACAGCTACATCTGCTGGCTGTGCCCAGGGGATGAGACAACAGTCTTTCGCTCTACATGGGCCCTGCAAGGATCCCAAGAAAGTCCACAGGCTTGAGGTTTCCAGCTAACATTTCGACTGGCGTACTGGGCAGATATGTCGCTCTTTATCGCATATAAAACGTAGATATCCACGTCGCTAACAATTTTATCCGCAACGTAAGAAATACTTGGATATCTTCGGATATCTGCATCTGCATAGACCTCTACCCGTAGGCATTGGTACCAAGTCGTGGAGAATAGAGGTCGAAAAAGGGCCGAGTATGAGCCCAGTCTTGCGGGTTGCATTCACTACAAATGTCTCCCTTCAACCCCGCTGTAATTGAGCGAGTACAACGAGGCCGTCTCTTCGCACTCGCGGGCTCCTAGTCACCAGACATGAGCTCCACAGGTACTCTAAAGTCAATCCATACTCGCTGTGTCCGTGTGCTCGGTGACTATATGTTTGTGATTCATACAAATCTACAGTTTTATTCCGATGTTGACGAAATGTTGCACACTTGACCTTCAAAATAAGAGGAATATCACTGCCTACATAATATTCCACATGGTGCATGGAGTAGGCTACTTTATTCATAGAATTCGACAAAATCTACAGTTTTCTTACCATTCTGTATAAATTTTTCACGCTTGATCTTCAGATCAAGTATTCATCAGTTTCTTTCTGCAATGTGTCGAGACAACTTCATTTCATTGTACTGAATATCCTTTCCACACATTCTTGCTATACTCTCAACTCATTCAATAAATTTAATAATTCTTTCAGCTCACTACAATGTTCTTGCAGATCAAGTGAAACATTTGTCACTCCATATTAAAACACGCAGAAGAAAATTATTTTTACATATACTATTTCTTTATGTAATAAATTCCTGAATTTATTTTCATTATTGTGTTGCATCAAATTAAGTGAAGTATTACACAAAAATTGAGAATGTGCTTTGGTAAGAACACATTTCATAGGGTTTTTGGTACAGTCGATTTTTGCTCAAAGGTTGCTCTGTTTGAAATGTAGACAATATTCCGACTTTTCATTTGAAACAGAGCAGAACAATAAATGTTAATTCGTTTTCGTGACACTGGCGCTCTCATTTCCATCCCTGCACATCGGGAATCATGTGGTCATATCAATCATCAAGTTTCATACTTATTTTAGCGCAAAGTACTCCTTTATTCATTACTGCATTAAGATTCATGTCATCAAATAAATATATTAGAGTGAACGGAAAATCTGGATGATGTCAAATCACTACAAAGACAAGTGATGCTGATTTTACATTGGACTGACTAACAGGCAGATTTCAGAAGTATAATATGGAATTATATAGGACGCCATTGACTTGCACGAATTTGCAAGAGACTGTTGCAAATGAACCAGAACTGGCGGCATTTTTGAGGTACGGTAGGTGATGAAATCTCACAATTGTGTTTTAACTAAACGAAAGCCTTATTACATTTATTAATAAAGAATGACCTAGGTTTCGAATCATAAGAAAAGCCAAGAAAAGCGAAATGTACCGCCTCCTGAAGATATGGAATGTTGACTTGAGCTTCAAAACGTGTCTTTGAGAATGTAACCACATTATGTGTGGATTCAAAAATTCTTTAGCATTAATTACAGTAACTATCACAATTCTGATAAAATTATCTAGATTTTTACTAGTTCCTTAGGAACAAAATGATTGGTTTTATTGATTTAAGGAACCTTAAAATGTTGCATCTATGTATGTATTACATTGTCGAAGATGTCTTACTATGAAATTAAAATTTTGTGCATTGGTTGTTGATCGTATGATGTTAAATATTTCACTAAACAAAACTGCACAGATATAAGTACCCAGTAACTGAAAATTAAAAATTATAATGCACAAATGAAAAAAAGAACGAGAACTGAAATGTTTAAAAACGAATCATTAGTCTATGACAAACAGTTTGAGTCGTAGTGCAATGTTGTTTGGACAGCCACTAATTTATGGACTGGGCGGTCACTCCCGCCGGAGGTTCGAGGCCTCACTCAGGCATGTATGTGTGTGTGTGTGTGTGTGTGTGTGTGTGTGTGTGTGTGTATGTGTGTGTTTGTGTGTGTGTGTGTGTTGTCCTTAGTCTAAGTTGGTTTAAG
The DNA here is from genome assembly GCA_026315105.1 of Locusta migratoria. NCBI lineage: Eukaryota > Metazoa > Arthropoda > Insecta > Orthoptera > Acrididae > Locusta > Locusta migratoria. The sequence continues at coordinate 239,673,084 of CM048744.1, forward strand.
TAGTTTGTTTAGTCTATGGACTGGTGACTATAGCAGTATGGTCCAATAGTTTTACATACATTGAACAACCAATAATAGTTTTACTTTCGATGCAGAGTGTACGACAGGCTGCTCGCCTGCTCCCCACCTCCCCTTTCTGGCTTCCTGTGCCTCAGTTGCAGTGACATGCAGCCCGGAAAGGTGCAGGTTGCATCAGCTTTGCGTCCCGTCCCAGTCCGCGGGGCCCCATTAGATTATGCTATGCCACCCATCTCAAAATGTGTCCGTGTCAACCACTGTGCTGCTTGGTTGCGCATGTGCACATAGAACGAAACATTTCCATCGCGATGGATACTAAAGCGTGTACTGTCACAGTATTACCAGTTCAACTTACAATTGCCATTTCAGCTGAAGATGCCGCGAACTGTTGATGTATTCTGTTATTATTTATATCGAATGGCATACAGTCGTTATAATTATGCTCATTGGTACACATACAGCAGATAAAACAACTGTACATTCTGTTAACTCATTCTTGAACAGAAAAGCAATCGAAATGAATAATAAGAATTCAAATGTATTGTTTCACGATAAAACAATGCAGCAGCATGTCTACAAAGAAAAAAAACGTTACAGTCGTTATTAATATATTCTTGTGAAGGAAAATATGTGAAATGAAACAAACAAACAAAAAAAGCTGTAATGCTACTATTGAATAACTGGAGGGAATGCATAATACATTTTCTATTAATATATTATCCTACAAAAAATTGTATGGTATTAAAATAAAATTGTTATTTTATGATGTAGTAACTTGGTTTTGCAGGTAGCTGATAAAAATACATTTGCTGTTAATACTAAAGTTCCCATCAGCTTCAATCTCAATAAATATTTTCCTTCTCCTCTCTCTCCTTCCACCTCCTCCTCCTCCGCTACGACTACCTTTGCCGCTGACACTTCATTCTTTTATTGCCATCCATCCTGATGTCTCTGACATCCCGTAGCTCTCTGCCAGCCTGCTCCTGCCTCACATCCATGTTCATCCTATAGATGAAAATTATATATTGTCAAAATATTGTTGTAGTGTGGCGTAAGCTACCCAACCCGCCTTAACGAAACAAAATCTCGTATGTAATGCTCCCCCTGTTATGATTTAGAAGAATTCGTAAGTGAAGTACCTTCCACCACATACCAGACGAATCTTATGTAGATAGTGACCTTTCGCCAGTTTTAAATGTCAAGTGTGTGAAATTTCATCAAGATCCTAATAAAACTTTAGATTTTAGAGAATTCTTAAGTGAAGCACCCTCCGCTTTGTACCACATGAATCTTACGTAGACAGTGACCTTCCGTTAGTTTTAAATGACAAATGTGTGAAATTTCATCAAGATCGTAATAAAACTTTAGGTCTTGGAGAATTCTTAAGTGAAGTATTCTCCTCCATGCACCACACGAATATTACGTCAACTGCAACCTTCCCCTAGTTTTCAACGTCAAGTGCTGGGCTTGGTCTCCAGGCTCGACTCGGCTCGTCTCGCCAGGCTCGCTACACCCATAAGCCCGCCGGCTCGGCTCGTTGTATCCGTGTGCCTGCCAGGTCGGCCCACTGTGAACTGCTTGCTGCCTCCACAGATTTTGCAGAAAACGAGCTCAATGGACAGGAAAGAGGGTGGGCTGGGCTGGGTGGATGTAAATAGAAAGTGCACCGCCCTGCAGCTGCGTAGGTCGCAGGGCAGAGATGTGGGCAGTGCCACCAACGTGCTGACCAAAGGCGCCTACCAAACAGTATCTGAAGAGGCGGCAGTCGACGCCAAACTCTACTCATTTAAGCTCCACCTCATGAAACTACTGTGTTTATATTTGGCGGCGAGCAGTTGGAGCAGTAGCAGTCTCCTAAAGATAAGTTCCAATAAGTCTTATGGAATTGTAGTTAATTATTAGCGTTAGTTGATTTGAAGAGAGGTTTAGCATGCTACTTATTTACTGAATTTAGTACTTTTCAACTGGCGTGTTTATGCTGTTTTTACCATAATACCGGTAGTGAAACTTTTGCTTACAGTGTTTGGTAACTCTTGCACTCTCACCGCGTTTAGTTAGTTTATTAATGATTTTTCAATTTCTTTTTGTTTACACAAGCAACTGTGTAAAGTCTTTTTTGGTAGAGTAATTTTCTCTGTATTTATACTAGTAGTAGAAGTAGTAGTAACTGTAGTTACTTGATTTGTAGAGACTGAGATTTGTTGATAGCTGTAGTTATGGTACTTCATAAAGTCATTCTTTTGTAGAAACGTAACTCACAGAACACAGACGTCTTGTTTTTCTTAACAAACAACTGCAAAATTTTACCATGAATGAAAAGTATGCTCTCTGTCTTGGTTCATGAGTAGTGGGCTGCAGAATGGGATTTGTGCAAAGTATTTTCATTGGGGGGGGGGGATACAGTGCGATATGCAGCAGGAATAAGCTGATACAGGAAGAGGAGCGTAATATCTGCCTTCAGGTGCAGTTGGAAAACGCTGAGGTGGAACTAGGTAGACTGAGGAGGAGGAAGGGGGTTGGATAATGAGGAATGGGAACTGGCAGTTATTAAGAAGGTTGCTAGGCAGAGATATTCAGATAGCTAGTCTTTGCTTGTTGCAAATAGATGTGACCAACTGTCAGAGATAACTGGAGATTAACCTCCTATATCTGTAGATGTAAGAAGTACGCAGCAGACCTCAGCTATCAGGAAGCCAAAATCATTAGAGAGGTCTATTAGGAAAAAGAAGGTTCTGCTGTTATGCTGTTCTCTTGGCTGAGGTGTAGGCCACGAGTTGCAGGAAGTACTTGGGAGTGAGTACCTGGTCACCAGCGTAGTGAAACCCAGTTCAGGGTTAGCTCAGGTTACTTATAACATAGGACTTCCTTAAAACAGGGTCAGGTATTGGTAGCAGATGGATCTGGAAATAGTCTTGACAGGAATGGTGAGTATGATATAGGTCTTGATCTGGAAAAAATTGCAACTCAAACTGGTGTCATTTACAACAGTTTCATGCAGCTGTTTCAGCATCATGAAAGGCATCATCTTAATGCAGCCATCAGGTGTATTAACACATAGCTTGAGAATGTGCTGATGATGGACGGCGTTGGTCACATTGAAGTGGTGCCAGTTGAGACTATCCAAAAGTCGGATTTCACTAGGCACGCCGGCCGCGGTGGCCAAGGGGACTAAGGCGCTCCAGTCACGGTCTGCACGGCCACTACAGTCGGGGGTTCGAATCCCCCCTCGAGCATGGATATTTATGCCGTCCTAGTTCGTAAGTAGTTCATAAGTAGTTTGTAAGTTTAGGGACTGATGACCCCGTACTTAAGTCCCATAGACTATACAAACATTTGAACATTTTTTCACTAGGCACAGACTGCACATCAATACATATGGGAGGGGGAGGTCGGCAAAGCTCATAGCTCTCAGTGTAGTAGGGGCGTCACTCATGGATAAATTCCTGTAGTAATTAGTTTTAGAAGGGACTGATAACCGCTGCAGTTTACTCCCTTTCAAAAACCAACAACAACAATTAGTGTTAGGGCTACTCGCTTTTTAGTCTGAGGGCAGCTGATAGGTTGTTGTTGTTGTGGTCTTCAGTCCGCAGACTGGTTTGATGCAGCTCTCCGCGCTACCCTGTCCTGTGCAAGTCATCTGAGAATATGTTTGGCAACTTACATCCTTTTGAATCTGCTTACTATATTCGTCCCTCGGTCTCCCTCTACGATTTTTACCCCACACGCTTCCTTCTATTGCTAAGTTGACAATTCCTTGATGTCTCAGAATGTGTCCAACCAATCTATCCCTTCTCTTAGATTCGGTTGAGCACCTCCTCATTAGTTACGTGATCTACCCATCTATTTTTCAACATTCGTCTGTAGCACCACATTTCAAGAGCTTCTATCATCTTTTTATCTGTACTCCTTATCGTCCACATTTCACTCCCATACAATGCTACACTCCAGACAAATGCTTTCAGAAAGGACTTCCTAAAATTTAAATTAATATTGGATGTTAACAAGTTTCGCTTCTTTAGAAACGCTTAAAGGAAATCCCTCTAACAAAGAAACCACTTTCAACACAGTTTAAGAATCTAAGTAATAAGGGAATTACTATATTTCATCAAAATATATAAAGTATCAGAGATTAAGTTAATGAACTGTTTATGGATGTTGACTGAGACATTACTGGTAGGTATTTCAGAGCACATTTTAAATGCGATACTTCAGAGACTTCCTTTGCCAGGATACAGGTTAACTGCCTTCTTCTCTAGGAGTCCATTGCAGTGTGGGAGAGCGGCCATGTATGTTAAGAACAGTATTCCATTTCAATACATCGGTGTTTCAAAACACTGCACAGAAGAGATATTTGAATATTGTGCAGGAGTTTTTAATATTAATGGAACTAAACGACAAATTGCTGTTATTTGATAGGTCCACTGACTCATATTTTAAAAAGTTTCTGTCCAAGCTAGAGATGGTTCTGAGTTAACTTTATAGGAAGCACAAAAATTTAGTTAAATATGGCGATTTCAACAATAATTGTGTAAGTTATACCTCAAGAAAAAGGCTGCTGTTAGAGCTCCTTAATTCTTATCATATGAATACAAATAGTATTATTTCCAACGAGAGTGCAAGGTACGAGCTGTTCTACCATTTACAATATTTTTGTTCATTATTAGAGGGGCACTCTGTTAGCAGAGTAGTAAAAGGCCTTTCCGACCACAAATTTTAACTCTAAAAGGTATTTGTGCTCAAAGAAACTATTTACAAAAGGTAATCCAGTTGCAGTTGAAACTTATGTAACTGATTAAGGAACAAGAATGGCAGGATGTCTATAGTGCTGATAATATAATGCATTCCTCAACACATTTCTCATGCTGTTTGAAAGTTGCTTTCCATTAGAACACTCAAAAGAGGGTACTTCCAGTAACAGGCAATCAGGGTGGCTGACAAAGGGGATAAGAGAGTCTTGTAGAACAAAGCAGGAATTGTATCAAAACGTAGGAAGCAGTCAGAATGAAGCTGCTGTAGCTCATTACTAACAGTACTGTAACGTTCTAAAAAAATGTAATTAACAAAGCAAAAAGTATGTGGTCAGTCGTGAAGAAAGTGTGAGGTCAGCAACACCATGTTGACTTGTGTCTGGGGGTAGCAAAACTTGGGGCCGTTCAGGTGAGACGATCAGGTATGCTCGGCTAACTTCGAATCTACAGTTCATACAGTGCTATCTGGTGACAAACAGCAAAAGCTGTCTGTAGTACTGTTTGCGCCAAGGAGGTTTTTAATCTCCTTGGTTCGCCGATATATATTTCGGATGTCAAACTGTATAGTTACGGAGAAGTGTAGTTGCAATTTGTGCCCCGCTACATACTCAATAACACAGGCTTGTATCGCCACATCTGTTGTAAGCATCTTGTTGGCAATGTCGAAATACTCACATGTGTTGTGTGTGGATATTCCACTCTGAGAGCAGATTTTCTCAAGCACAACGTTTCACATATGTCTAAGCATGAATAACTGCATTCATTCAAATGTTACAGATTTCGCATTAAAGGGAATTGGGCTGTAGATAAATACTTAATGTAATTTGAACATCTGCTTCTAAAGAGCCTCTTCCTGACAATGTGTTAATTCAAAGGCAGAAGTATTATTCCATAATTATAACCATCAGAACCCATACTTGTAACTCACTGAACAGAAATTGGTGGGTAGATGTGTTATCACAGAAATTAAATATGTACAAAACGTATGCAAGAACTTTGTCATTCCCTTCTTTATTGTTAAAAACTTGTATGCATATGTTATCATTGGCCAAACATTAAGAGCATTTACATATGAGAGAAAAAGAGTATGCAAACTTTATCATTCAGTCTCTCTTAAAATCTACAGTTGTGTGAAATATACCTGTAGATATTTTCACGATCCCTCAGATTAATACAGTTTTATATTGGTAACGGTATGGTTAGAGAAAACATTCGACTTTGTGCAAAACACACAAATACAAAATAAATGTGTGGACAATTTATATCGCTTTATGTGCAAATAAAAAAAGTCACTAATGACAATTTATAAGTGTACAAACAGTAGATCCTGACTAAGGAACACTGTCATATACAATATCATGATTCTCAATGTTACACATAGTACTTTTGACAGTTGTACTTGTTCATCTTAGCCTCTACCAGTACAGTTATTAGTCAAAATTTTCACTCGCTTCTTATTTAGTAGCAAAGTCAAGAGGCAATTACACAGCACAGGAGTGGCACAGGCATATATTATTCTGAACTCATAATGCTGTAGTAATGTAATCGTAATAATTAGAAATATTCCCGAATTATCGATGTAAGTTTAAACCACACGGAATTTCTCGATCTGAAAATCTCTAAAAAATATTTCACATACTAACAGAACAGAATTAATAATGGTTTTGTGCATTTCTTGCACTAATAATATACTGCAGTTCGAATAAGGCTGTTCAAGATAACATACATAAATCTCTGCCGCTTAAAAATCAAATTCAACTCTAGGCTAATGAAAGAAACTGGTGTCCATGACGTTTCTGTATATACATTCGCGATAAGCTCGAGATTATGTTCACTTTATTTGCGTTGTCTTCTGCAGTCGGAATCGAACAGAAATGTTTTGTTACCACTGTAAGATCTGAAAAAATTGACTCGTGACATTATTTTGGGAAGAATACGAAGTTACCTATATTTTTATTTCAGGGATTTGTTTTCGAAGATATTTTAAAGCCCTTAATTTACGTAAATTGTAGATCCTCCTGACACACAATGTCAACAAGATTATGGACTTAAGTAATACACATGTAAATTTCACAGCTGCGTGTTGATTTTTCAGAAGTATTGTGTTGTGTCAACGAGCTAGCACATTGTGTTGTGTAGTTATCTTTTACTCCATGCTACCAGGAAGCGTTAGAAGCTGCAAATCCAAAGTTTGCTGAACGTAACCAATTGGCTTACCCAAACGGCCCCAAGTTTTGCTACCCCCAGACACAAGTCACCATGTTGAGGATGTAAAGTCAGTGCATAATAGAAATGTTTCTGTTACTGATAAGTCAGATCTATGTACAGTATTTAATAATAACTTTTTGAATATAGCAGGTGAACTAAACTAAACAGAACCCTACTTTCTACAGTTAATCATATAACATTTTAAGAAAATAGCTTTCTGAGGCTTTTACCTGAAATAGTCATCCATGATACATACAAAGGGGAGACTGAGTCAATAATTAAATTACTAAAGACTAAGGACTCTTGTGGATATGATGGGGTATCTAGCAGAATGTTGAAGTACTGTTCTTTATATGTTAGCCTAGAACTGAGCCATACTTGTAATTTTTCCTTTTAGAATGGCCACTTTTCTAACAGATTAAAGTACTTAGTAGTGAAACCACTTTATAAAAAGGGGGACAGAGATAATGTACATGACTATAGTCCTATTTGTATGTCATCAGTTTTTTCTAAAGTTATTGAGAAGGCTGTATATTCAAGGTTAATTGATCATTTCAGTTCATATAAATTGTTGTCAAATGTACAGTTTGTTTACAGATGTGTTTTAATGACTGAAAATGCTATATTTTCGTTTCTGTGTGAGACAATTGATGGATTAAACAAAAGGCTACGATAATTAGGCGTCTTCTTTGATATAACAAAGGCGTTTCATTATGTTGATCACATAATATTGTTGCATAGTTGGAACATTATGGAATAAGATGAGTAGATCACAACTGGTTGACCTGTAATGTAATAACAGACAGCAGAAGGTAATTCCCTGTAGATTTGAAAATGACTATGATGTGCAGTCACAATGGGGCACAGTTAAGTGTGAGGTGCCCCAGTGGTCTGTTCTGAACCGCTGCTGTTTCTTATTTATATAAATGACTAGCTTAACACCTGCTGCTTCGCATATGTAGGCTGGTCGGTCTACACCAATTGTTTCTCCCTCTTAAAATAAATTTACATAGATATAGCTTAAGTACTATCATAATGAAATATTGTGATACTACTTGTAGCCGCAGCAGAATGGGCGTGCATATTGAGGTGCCATGCTGTGGTTCATGCTGCTGTTCGCTGTCAGAGGGTTCGATTCGCCCCTTGGGTATGGGTGTTTGTGTTGTCCTTAGCAGAAGTTAGTCTAAGTTAGTTTAATTAGTTTGTAAGCCTTTTGGACTGAAGACCCCGTAGTTCTATTAAGATTTACAAATATTTGAAGATTTGATTTTACTACTTGTAACCCCCTATGGCACACCTTAATAGTTAAATTTCGACTAATACCCCATCATGTGTCTTTTCAATTCCAACCAAGTATGCAAATATCATTTTTTGTAATTCTGGATTCAAAATTTGCTTAGTAGCAACGTATTTTCAAAAAGTATTTCATCCCATATTTCACTCCCTAACTGATTAATTTTCTAAAAACACCGAAACACGTGTCTTTTTCATTCTGACCAAGAAAAATGTACAAATTTATGTGGGTGTAGCTTCAAAATTGCCGTAATAGCAAACGATTTTCGAAAAACAACCCTTCTCCAACCCCTTGATGGTTCAATTTCCAAAAATACCAAAACACGTATTTTGTAAAATTCTTTCAAACAATACAAATACCAATTTTTGCAACTCTAGCTTCAAAATTGTCTTTATAGCAATGTGATATCAAAAAGAATTTTTCACCCCCTGTGTCACCCTCTTGTTGAATTTCCAAAAATACTTAAACTCGTGTTCTTTCAATCCTGACCAAGAATCCATATCCGACGTTTCGTAGTTGTAGCTTAAAATTTGAGCTAACAGCAACATATTTTTCAAAATCAATTTTCTGCGTCCCTTATTTTACACTCTTATTTGTTGAATTTCAAAAAATGCGGAAACACGCCCCCTTAAATTCGAATCCTAAATTGAAATCCAAAATTTTGTAGTTCTAGCTTCAAAATTGCCTAAATAGCAACGTATTTTCAAAAAACTTTTCATTCCCTATTTCACCCGCTTACGGACGGAATATCGAAAAATAGCTTCTTAAATGACGCCTACAGAGTATGATCAACACCCTCTACAAATTTCAGGTTTCTATCTTCAGTGGTTTGGGCTGGGCGATGATGATTCAGTCAATCAGTAGGGACATTGTCTTTTATATATAGAGATATGCCTTCGAGTATAACAGGTGATTGTAAAATATTTTAATTTGCTAAAAATACTAACTTGGTAGTGAAGGATGTTGTTTGTAATATTGACACACTATCAAATAATACAGTCCAAGAGATAAGTTCATGGCTTGTAGGAAGTAAACTGATGCTAAATCACAGTAAACCTGCTTTTATAATTCTAACACATAAGTCAACAAAAGCTGACATTTTGCTTACACATAATGGGCATATCATAAGTGAGACTGAACGGTTCAAATTTCTAGGTGTTCAGATAGATAGTAAACTGTCGTGGGAAGTCCATGTTCAGGACCTTGTTCAAAAATTGAATTTTGCTTTATTTGCCATTAGAATAGTATCTGAAATAAGTAGTTTCTCAACACGAAATATAGTCTACTACGTTTACTTTCATTCACTTATGGCATATGATGTTATTTGTTTGGGTAACTCCAATTATTCAAAAAGGATATTTTTGGCTCAGAAACAGGTGGTGTAAATTTGCGAAAATCATGTGGACCCCCTTTCAGTAGTGTGGAAATGCTTACACTGGCATCACAATTTGTATTTTCTTTACCGTTGCTTGGTGTTAACAATATCAGCTTATTACCATGAGTTAGCAGCATTCACTAGACGAATACTAGACAGAAATCGAATCTACATTTGTATCACACCCCCTTGACTCTTGTGTAAAAAGGCGTGCTGTATTCTGCAGCATCAATTTTCAATAAGCCTTCACAACAACTCAAGATTTTTAGCATAACCCATGCACTTTGAAATCTAATTTCAAGAGTTCAAGAATTCAAATTCATGGCTCATTCCTTTTATTCTTTTGAGGAACTCTTGTAAATGTGCATAGGACTACTTTAATTACTTCTGTTATCAGTCTTGTGTTAAAATTTCATGTACTGACTTGTTCCATGACCATGGAGTCTTGCTCCTCTGTTAGATGCTGCAGAACAGAAAACTATATTGTTATTATGGTTATTACAACAGACAAGAGATACACGCTTTCCACAGTGGCAAACTGAAATCTCCAGAAAAACAGAAGATCTAAGGCACATTGCATGGCGCACCAGTGAGGAGCAGGACAGGGGCCAAATTCCCAAGACACGTTTGGGCACAAGTGTGGAGACGATTGGCCACAAGTGTGGAAAAGCGATTCCGAATGGACAATACCATCATATGCAAAGGACACTTGGTACAAAGTTGTCAATCTAACTGTGCCACCATATCAATAGGATGGACGAAAGGGTTTCAGCATCATCGCTCTCACTATCCCAGATGCCAGAATCTTCCACAAGCCAAAATTCTCACAACCATGCCACTTTCAGAGACGCCCTCACCTCGCCATAAGGTTACCGCCACAGTCCTCCCACACCCCCAAGGCAGATGCAAAGCCCTCTCATGACCCGATAAAAGTGCGCCCATCTACAGAAAGTCTAAAGTGAAAGTGATGAAGTGAAAAACATGCAGAATTTCTGCGTGGGTGTGAAAGGCTATCTAAAACAGTTTCCTTAACAGTACTCTACATCTTAAGTCTCATAAGTGTGCATGTGGAAAGTGAGGAAAAAACCTCTCCTCTTAAACAGAGGAGAAAAAATCATAACAAACAATATGCACCTCTTTCGTCTTATTTGCTTAGTGCAGGCTCTATGAAGAATTTTGCCTGGTGGGCGTGGCCGCACCACGCGGGCGCTGGCCAGTTTAGTTCAGCGTCCTGTACCCGACCATCTGTTGCTAGTGTCAGCTTAGGAGCGAGAGACAGAGAGAGAGAGATAGAGAGTGTCACCTGCAGAACGAGTGAGGCCACACAGAACACAGAGAAATAAATAAATAAAATAAAAAAGGCGCAGTGCTGTAAATGTGTTTGATGAGCCAAGAAACCATTTACTGTTTCTGTAACAATTAGTGTTCACATGGCAGAATTGGTGGGCAAATCTTCAGAAAAAAAATTTATATTAAAAAAAGAGGAATCGAGGAACAACTTGGTTGTTTTCTGACTCACAGGTTTCTTCTCTTAGTACTACACATACACACTCACCATTGTACATTAGGCGTCTACTGAAGGATATATCAACTTTTTAAATGAACTCATGTCATAAACATTCCATTTTAGCAATAATTTTACATAAGGGATATAGTCTCATTCTTCCTAGTTACAAGTATTATTATTATTATTATTATTTACTTTGTGTTGCAGCTTTTTGTATCCCTTTTCAGTGTTTAGACAGCGGATCCTTAGACTACTGTTTCGTATGCAATAATTCACCAAGTTTGCATAATTACAATAAAAATAGTTAAGGTTATAAATACTTTAAATTGTTACATTCAGTATTATTAAGAATACAATTAACATTTTACAAGTTTTTCTTTTTAAGGAAATGATTTTGTCTATGTTTGGTACAATATTCCAAGATACTGCTAACCTCCAAGAATTAGACAAATTTCTATCACTAAGTAGTGATCGATTCTTAGTTTTAGCAAGCTTTAAATGAGAGAAAAACCGCTCACAATTATAGGTGGAACCAAACATTGATAGAACTTTGGCCGCGAGCTTGTGTGAAAGAGGATATTTCTCCCATGGAAAACTGCTATAAAAGTCTTTCAAATCTTTACACATAAGAAAGCGGTCCTTCAGACGTACATATCACTGCACATCAATCAGCTCTAGTTGAAACACTTGTGAGACGTCCTCTGCCTAAAGGGAAAATGGGCGAACAAATATATCTATGACCGTTTGAAGCTCACTTATCTCTAAAAATCTAACTCTTTGTGTAATTCACAAATGATTTGTACATAATCTGAAAAATCCACATCTTCTTTAACGCTGTCTAATGCAGGGAAGTGTTCACAATTCTGGTCGCGCAACTGTTTTTTTCCACAAAATAATTTTTTTTTTTTTTTTGAATGCTTGAATCATCTGCATTAAATCAACAACAGTGTGGTTTTCGCCTTGGAATGTAGATTAGATTAGATTAGATTAATACTTGTTCCTTAGATCATGTATACGACATTTCGTAATGATGTGGAACGTGTCAGTTTAGTAAATTTTGTCTATACTTGACAATCTATATTTTAAGAATTTTTTTGTAAATTTTTTTTATTTTTATTTTTTATTTTTTTATATATTTTTTTTATGTTTTATCTAAAAATTCATCTACATTGTAGAAGGAGTTGCCATTCAGAAATTCCTTTAATTTCTTTTTAAATACTAGTTGGCTATCTGTCAGACTTTTGATGCTACTTGGTAAGTGACCAAAGACTTTTGTGGCAGCATAATTCACCCCTTTTTGAGCCAAAGTTAGATTTCACCTTGAATAGTGAATATCATCCTTTCTCCTAGTGTCATAGCTATGCACACTGCTATTACTTTTGAATTGAGTCGGATTATTAATAACAAATTTCATGAGTGAATATATATATTGTGAAGCTACAGTGAATATCCCTAGATCCCTAAATAAATGTCTGCAGGATGCTCTTGGGTGGGCTCCAGCAATTATTCTGATTACACGCTTTTGTGCAATGAATACTTTTTTACTCAATGTTGAATTGCCCCAGAATATGATCCCATATGAAAGCAGTGAATGAAAATAGGTGTAGTAAGCTAATTTACTGAGATTTATATCACCAAATTTTGCAATGACTCTGATAGCATAAGTAGCTGAACTCAGACGTTTCAGGAGATCTTCAATATGTTTCTTCCAATTCAGTCCCTCGTCAATGCAAACACGTAAAAATTTTGAATATTCTACCTTAGCTACAGATTTATGTTCAAAGTCTAAATTTATTAATGGTGTCATGCCATTTACTGTATGAAACTGTATATACTGGGTTTTATCAAAGTTTAATGAGAGTCCATTTGTAGAGAACCACTTAATGACTTTCTGGAAGATATCATTTACAATTTCAGCAGTTAATTCCTGTTTGTCAGGTGTGATAGCTATACTTGTATCATCAGCAAAAAGTACTAGCTTAGCATCTTCATGTATGTAGAATGGCAAGTCATTAATATATATTAAGAACAGCAAAGGACCCAAGACCGAACCTTGTGGGACCCCATTTTTAATAACTCCCCAGTTAGAAGAATTAATTGTCTCATCTACATCATGTGAACTGCTTATTCTAACTTTCTGCACTTTTCCCGTTAAGTATGATTTAAACCATTTGTGCACTGTCCCACTCATACCACAATACTTAAGCTTATCTAGAAGAATCCCATGATTTACACAATCAAAAGCGTTTTAGTGTCAAAGCGTTTAAATGACCAGTTACGTCAATCAAAAAAGCCAAATTCGCCATCCACTTAGGATCATGAAGTAATTCTTTTCGGCGTCCTTTTATTTCTAAAAATGTATTCATTTAGTCCCTCAAGTAGAAAAACCGATTAAGCACTTTTCCTTTGCTCTGCCATCTTACTTCTGCGTGATAGGGGATGTCTAGGTATTTCGCTTCGATATCAGCCAGGAATTCTTTAAATTGGCGATGTGTCCATACGTTCTAAGATAATTAACTGTTCGAACAACTGTGTCCATAACTTGTTTTATATTGACAATCTTCGCACAAAGCGCCTCCTAGTGTTTAAGTCAATGAAGTGCCATGAATAAGGGACAGCCGACGTAACTCAGGAATCCAGTGCGTAGTCCTTGTAGAGCAGGGGCTCCATCGATTGTTACACTGGCCAGGCATACCCATTTTTAACGCATTGACTAGAACACGTTTTCCACAGCTACAAAACTATCCAAACCTATGGTAGTGTCTTTCAATGGTACGAGATAGAGAAATTCTTCGGTGACACACAGATTGTCGTCGACACCCTGGATGAATATGACAAGCTGAAATATGTCTACAACGTCAGCGAACTCATCAAGAGCGATAGAAAATGATACGTAGTTTGCCGCTCTCTCTATTAATTTCTATCACTAAGTAATGATCGATTCTTAGTTTTAGGAAGCTTTAAATGAGAGAAAAACTGCTCACAATTATAGGTGGAACCTAACATTGATAGAACTTTGGCCACGAGCTTGTGCGAAAGAGGATACTTCTCCCATGGAAAACTGCTATAAAAGTCTTCCAAATCTTTACACATAAGAAAGCGGTCCTTCAAACGTACATATCACTGCACATCAATCAGCTCTAGTTGAAACACTTATGAGACGTCCTCTGCCCATGGGAAAATGGACGAACAAATATATCTATGACCGTTTGAAGCTCACCTATCTCTAAAAATCTAACTCTTTGTGTAATTCACAAATGATTTGTACATAATCTGAAAAATCCACATCTTCTTTAACGCTGACTAATGCAGGGAAGTGTTCACACTTCTTCTTGCGCAACTGTTTTTTTTTCCACAAAATGATTTTTTTTTCTTGAATGCTTGAATCATCTGCATTAAATCAACAACAGTGTGATTTTCGCCTTGGAATGTAGTGTCAAAGCGTTTAAATGAACAGTTACGTCAATCAAAAAAGCCAAATTCGCCACCCACTTAGCATCATGAAGTAATTCTTTTCGGCATCCTTTTATTTCTAAAAATGTATTCATTTCGTCCCTCAAGTAGAAAAAACGATTAAGCACTTTTCCTTTGCTCTGCCATCTTACTTCTGTGTGATAGGGGATGTCTAGGTATTTCGCTTCGATATCAGCCAGGAATTCTTTAAATTGGCGATGTGTGAGTCCATGCATTCTAAGATAATTAACTGTTCGAACAACTGTGTCCATAACTTGTTTTATATTGACAATCTTCGCACAAAGCGCCTCCTGGTGTATAAGTCAATGAAGTGCCATGAATAAGGAACAGCCGACATAACTCAGGAATGCAATGCGTAGTCCTCGTAGCGCAGGGGCTCCATCAGTTGTTACACTGGTCAGGCATTCCCATTTTTAACGCATTGACTCGAACACGTTTTACACAGCTTAAAAAAATATCTAAACCTGTGGTAGTGTCTTTCATTGGTACGAGATAGAGAAATTCTTTGGTGACACATAGATTGTTGTCGTCACCCCGGGTGAATATGACAAGCTGTAATATGTCCGAAACAACCGTGAACTCGTCAAGAGCGATAGAAAATGATATGTAGTTTGCTGTTCTCTCTATTAATTGCTGCTTCATATCTGAGGCCATATCTTCGACTCAGCGAGCAACAGATTGAAATGAAAGAGCTATTTTTTCAAATTTTTCTCTGAGGTCTGCTGGACAAATACACCGTGCCGAGTCGACCAAGCAATCCTTGACGATATTCCCAGCTGCAAAGGATTTCCCTGCTTTCGCATTTCTCATCGAGCATTTGTAACTAGTGTGCAAACTTTGTGCATCTGTTTCCTGTCCCTACAATGGCAGAAAAAGGTACAATTAATTGTTTAAATTTCAGTTTCTAAACTCTTTTATCGTTTTAAAAATTGTTTCATTCTTTGAAACACAAACAAAAATCTAACAAATAAAGGTTGGTTTTAGTTGCGTTTTCCTACAGTTCTTCTGAAAAGCGATCATGGACGCTAGCAAGGACACCGAAATGTGATCGCAAAATAATTTTTTATCTACTGCAGTATTTGCGGTTTAATTGAAAACTAGGATCAAACTACAATATACATTTTTCTAATCATCAAAACTTTTTTAAATACATCAGGTTCCGACGACATATCAAACATTTGGCGTGATTTCCGAAAGCAGTACAAAAGTATTCAATTTCCCACTCGGGTTTAAACAGCGCAAATGCGCCGCTCCTCCTTTTCTTTGCCTGCTGCTGTTGGCCGTCCAACTCTAGCAAATGTAGCCTCACGTCTGTTGACTAGAGTTGTGGCGATTCGTGAATGAGTCGTTCATTTGAACGAATACAAATAAAGAATCGTAAGAATCGAATCGTGATCCGAACGAATCGTCGTTCAAAAGAATCGTCCGTCTCGCGACGATTCCAAGTTCCAACGATTCATGACTCGAAGGCGACTGCTGAATCGTGCCGAATGATTATGAATGCCGGAGAGAAGTCAAGAGGGGGGACGAATCGTCGTTCAGAAGAATCGTGTCTAGTGACGATTCCAAAACTCAACGATTCAGGATTCGAAAGCAAGTGGCGAATCGTGCTGAATGATTACGAAAGCCAGAGAGTGTGTGAACAAAGGAAGCACAGAATGAAGATCGTCAGCCGATAATTATAATTAGCTAGTAATTATTAGCCTATTCACGAATTGCAGGTGACAGAAACAAAACGCTGCGAAATACACAGCTGCCAATACATACGACTATATGTATTTCATACAGTTTACATATTATGTATTTAAACGAGCAATTCTTACATAATAATATTTCGCATATCCTGGAAATGGATGTAACGATTTGGATTATATTTTGTGTTTAGAGAGGTGTAAGTTTTTTGAGTACATCTACATAGTTGCAGTTTTTGTAAAAACTCAATTTTACAAAAATATTCTTTTTATATAAAAACGCGTTTTTAAAGCCGTGTCAAAATCTTTTTTACCGTTTTGGTTTTTATGTTCACTTTCCTGAAAGAAGCCGATTTTACAAAAAAGAAACATTTTAATAAACGTGAATTTCTTGTATCTCGAAAGAAATGTAATATTTAGAGATAAATTTTTATTTTTTATGTTTATTTATATAGACGTGTTTCCTTAAACTATTTGATTTTGCATAATAAGTATTTCATAACGATTAGATATGTGTTAATTACCATAGATTTAATAAAGTTTGTAGGGCTATTTAAATGGCCAAAGTATTCAAACAGAACTAAAAAAAATATATAAGGTTACAGCAGGATTCGAAATAAGTGACCTACGTTCACTAAACCTATTACGCTACTAAATGAGCTATGATGACCGCAGAAATATTTGGTAGTGTAATATGTATTTATATCCTCTTGCAAAACTTCAAAGACTATTTTCTCGAGAATTTTTGAGGGCTCAATCAAATGGCTTTATTATTCTAACCCTGAACTTTATGCATCATAAATATTAAAAAATCCGATACCCATATTGTCTTCCATTTGGCATTCTCTAAGATTCGTGCCGTCGCAGACCAGAAAGAATCGTGAACCGTAGGAACAGATTCACAATGTTAGATTCCAACATCCATGACACAGACATGTATTACCATCTATTAGCAGGATGTAGAAGTAAGAATCGAATCAATTCACAGTGTGGGATTGATTCGCAAGAGTTGATTCATAAAAAAGAATCGTGTTGCCCAACTCTACTGTTGACTACTGCCTTCCACATGAAGCGCGCGTGCAATGGCATGGCGAGGCGCAGTGGGCGGTCCGCGTGGCCAGCTGAGCAACACGCCAGCAGCAGCACAAGGCGCCCGTATATCAGTTTTAAGTGTTCTAGTTTTTCGCAACATAGATCTTCTGTCTCCTTGAGAAACGTTAATTTATGTTTATTTTCATCAGTGTATCGAAAATTTGCTGACATTTTGTGCAGTGTATTTATCTCATATTACTTCTTTGCAATACACACTCAATTCATGTGCTGTGCTGTGTTTCCATATTATCTTGCTCATGCCATCATTTATATTTTCGATGTGAACAGCCAAAAATATTATATTACAAAAATAATCCTGTGGAATATATAGTAACAAATTGTAAATCAATGGTGCAGTGGACTGCTCGAGTGCTCTAAGATGCCTTGCTGTGGAGCACGTGGTTGCTCACCATCACAGGTTCGACTGATCCCTTGGGCTTGTGTGTGTGTGTGTGTGTGTGTGTGTGTGTGTGTGTGTGTTGTCCTTAGTGTAAGTTAGTTTAAGTAGTTTGTAAGTCTAAGGATTGACGACCATACCAGTTTGGTCCAATTAGTTAAAAATGTTCAAATGTTTCTAAAGCTTATGGGACTTAACTGTGGGGTCATCACTCCCTAAACTTACAAACTACTTATGAACTACCTTATACTAAAGACAGCACAAACATCCATGCCCGAAGGGGGATGTGAACCCCCGACGGGGAATGGCCTCGCGTATCGTAGCATAGTGCCTCAATGCACTCGGCTGGACCACCGCGGCTAGGTTCACAAACATTTGAACATTAGCAAATCAATCTAAGTTAAATATTTTAAATAAAGTCTATATACATAAAAAAGTAAGAGGTATTCAATTCGAAATTTGAATGAAAATATTTTCTTTAATTTTATCATTTGTAACACACTGTAGAAGTAGCTTATTCATAACACACTGTGGAATGTTTTTATTCTTATTACTGTACTATGTTAACCAGTACTCAATGTTACTAGCAAAAGTGTGCTATCTCAGGAACAGTATAATTGATTTGGTGATTTCTGTGTGATTTGGAAACGCATAAGGAAATTGCTGCAAGTAATATGACCAGAAATGACATTTCTGTGCTTCCTTATCAGATATTCGACTTTTGTTCCAATATGTTGTGATTTTAGAGGATATATTTAGAGACAAACATATGAGAAACTTTTAAACTGCTGAGTATGATTGAAATTTACACTATTCGCTAGTCAGAAATATTTGGTTGCTCATTTCAGAATATCTCGTCATTTCTGAGGATGTGGTTTGGCTCCCATTCCTTACTTGTCACCAATGTTTGGTAGTTTATTTCTGAGTATGTCACAATTACAGAGTGTATGGTTAACCAAGATCCTAAGGAGATGATTTTATTTTGCTAATGTATACAGCATACTCGGAACAGCAATGTCTGCTGGCATCTGCACATCCATACCATAGGCCGCTAGTACGCTCTAACAGCCTGAGCACTCCTTACCTGCGCTTGTTCAGCCAGTCACTGAAGAGTGCTGTCTACCAACTGCTGTGCACTTTAACTGAGTGAAGCACTTGTGGTGTTCAACACCAGATTCTTTCATTTCAATTGTTTAGAGTCCAAAAAGTTTGGTTATTTGTAAGGTTCTTACGTAAGGGAAACTATCTGCTTGTGCACTAATATTGATTGGTTTTCTCCACAATGTTTCTTGGCGAAAATACTGTCTGTAGCTATTGCTTCACTGACATCCCACCAGCTACATAGCAATTTCACCATGTTTAGAAAGCTTCTGTTTCCAATCTTCACTTTGACAAATCCATCATTCGTGTTTCTTATGAACATCACCAATAAAACAAGGACGAGTACGGCTATTGGAGTATTTTAAAATAAAATCTGTCATAATTGTAACTTTTCAGTAAGTAATATTGCTAAATGATGCACTATCGACACTGGCCATCACTTTACAGCACCATCATGTCAAGGTGTATTCACATTGTCTGTCATGTCAATTATCTTAGCCCAATACGCAACTGTGAAAGTGAGGTTATGAGTTAGCATACATGATGTAAAAGGAAACAATTGGAATTGAGGAAACAACAATATTAAATTTTATTGATGGCCAAAACAAACTTTACATGTACAACAAAAATTGGCATGCATATGCAAGCAAAAACGCTGTATATGCATACAAACACATCAAACAACACTTATAATAGAATAAATAGAGCCTGGTTGCTTGATCCATTATGATTTTCCCCCTTACATTGTTCATAACATTAAACACAGACTGGCTACTAGGGCTCCAACTGCCACTCCCTGGCATACACTATCTTGCTTTGTGTATTTGATGATTTTCTTTCAATAACTCAGGTGATGTTGTTTCAAACCGATGGAGCACTGAAGAATTATGAAAAACAAGTCACTCTTAGTATGATTAATTATAATCTGGTGTCTGAAATTGCCACATTAGCAACTAATATGTGGCATAAATAAGATGACAATTAGGAGCCACATTACTCATCCGTCTGCTGTAGCTTTGTGGAGCCAGGCACCATGGCTCATTTCGCCCTGTTCACGAAATAGCTGAAACACACATTTACAAAGAAAGGCTCTTACATGTGCACAACTTTTCTAAATCTAATGTGTTATCCACTTTTTTCCCCTCTATGGGTTGTTCTGTTCTTTGTGAGCGCTGATTGTGGGCGTTGAGCCCTCTGTAATAGAAAAAAGCTGAGCCAAGAACGCATCGAACAATATCGAACAAATACGATCAACGGCCACAAAAATCAGAACTACCCATTAAAAAAAAATAGTGCTTAATACCTTAGATTCTGAAGCGTTGTGCACATGTAAGAGCCCTCCTTCATAAATGTGTGTTTGATGTATTTCATGAATATGCCATGAAATATATACCAACGAACTGGAAATATGCACAGGCACATAAACTGGGAAATACTGTGATAATGAATATTGTAAACACTGTGCTGATAGTATTTTTATATAGAATTAAGTGCGAGATTTCTGTGACAACTATTTCTCACTTGATACTGAAGTGTATATTGCAACAAATTCCCAATGCAATATGTTGAAAGTCACCAATCACCATTAGAATCAATGCATCTACTAAAACGTTTTTCTTTGGCAGATTTCTATGGACGTTTTTAATGTGCAACGACTATTCAGAAAGTAGGGAACTTTTCCGTCTGACGTCGGGGGCGCGCACCGATCACGTGATCGATAGGTCAGTCACAGTGTTGCCAACCGTCACTTTTGACTGTTTTTTTGCAAACTGTAGGGATGGATTTACGAGCTATTTGCAAAATGTAGGGACTTATTTCTGAGGGAGACCAGAGCTTAAAGCTAGTGCTTGAAAATGGTTTGAAACCGAAATCTGTAGCACCAAGCCAACGAATAAACAGCTTTTGTCAAACATAACAACGTGTTCCAAATATCTCAGCACCGTTAACCCCCACCTTATCTTTTATCTAGGAAGTATTTCACTCTCTGAAGAGGTTATGTAACAGGGGAAACACTGTCATGTTTATTGCTTCGCGCTTCTTGTATCACAGAATATGGTATAAATTTCGCAAGGAAGTAGCATTGATCAGGAAATGCGAATTATTTAATAATTATTTTCAAATGAGGCACTTATTTGTAGCAAATAATGTAAGCTAAACTAACTTTGTTGGAGGAATACAACACAATGATTACAAGAAAAATGACCACTGTGAGGAAGTTCTGGCAATAACTACAATCACGAATAGAAGACAATCAATGCGAAGTTCTCTGAATGGAGCCGACTAACGAGCTTAAATTTATAGAGTGGCTAACAGAAGAGTTACAGTGCTCTTTGTAACAACTTCTGTAAACTTGGCCGCCATATCTTTTGGTGGTCAGTACTCTTGAGAGGAGTATGTCTATCATATGTTGCTGTTGAGCTTAAAGTAGTGTATTTAGTTTATATTGTATTTAGTGTGTATTGCCTATACAATTTTTGCTGATCTAATATGCCTAAAGTGTGTTCAGCATTTAAATGCACAAATCGAAGTGGTAAAACGACTAGTACTTCCTGCAAGAACACCAAATGTTTTGCCTTGTTTGATCTGTCTGTCTTTACTTAAGGTGTCACACAAGTATGAAGTGTGCGCTACGTACTTTTGACGCGCGCCACCATGCATGCAAGGTGCGGCGTTCTTACGACGTCAGCCACAAGTGCCCTCTGCTGCAACTCCACTCGTGGGCACGACTGCTGCATCGTTCACTTGGGAATCAGATAGGCACCAGTTAAGGCTTGGCTATCGAATAGGCACTAGGAATCATCAGTAGGCAGGCCTCTATATTAACTATGTATCAGCATTCTGCAGTCAAGAACTATGTAAAAGTTAAGTATTACCAAAACTCCATGAAATATATATCTTGTTCTAATTAAGCCTAGTGTTCTAGTTTCTGCTGTCCCACTGGCTGGTCACCTCCGTACCTGCACACATGTGCATCCTTTCTACTCTCTTTCTACTCGGCCACTGACACCTACAACAACCGGCGGAAACGAGACACAAAAGTGGCGACGAGGATGGGATACAAAAGTGGTGACGAGGAGCGATAGAAGAACCGTGGACCATCCCGCTTGCAGCAGCCAGACAGCAGCAGCTGGAACATGCAGAAATTGCTCCCGCCCACCCACCCTTATTATAAGAATTTTGGGGGAAGATATTTTGTTCCGTGTTTTGTGGACTTTTCTGTTGCAGAGAGTCTTCTTTCATATTAAATTTGTGTTTTGTTATAAGTTACTTGTATGCGCGGCACCTAATCGGTCAGCATGGCCACTACCTCAAACCCAAACTTAATGGAAATTATTCAGTTACAGATGGCGCAAATCACGCAACTACTCCAGGCGGTGTCCCAGTTGACAGTACAAGCAGCTCAAAATCAGCCGTCGCATCAGCTGCCCCCATCTGTCGCCACACCGCGTCCTACGTTTCGCCAGTACAAGGAACATCAGGAAGAATGGAATGATTATTTGGCGCAATTTCAAGAACTCGTCGCGGCTCATCAAATTACAGGTCAGTCTATCAAGCATATGTTCCTCTCTGTGGTAGGCACCGCGACCATCATATTACTGCAGAAACTTTTCCCCCATGCATCTCCTCGTGATCTAGAATTCGATCAAATTGTAGAAGCACTTAATGCTCATTATGAGAGAAAAATTATCGTAGCTGCGGCGCGGTACCGATTTTTCAGACTAAAAAAATTACCGGAGCAGTCACATAATCAATGGATCACCGATTTGAAGGGCTTAACCCGCAAATGTAAATTTATTTGCTCTTGTGGACTTTCTTATAGTGACGTTATGTTGAGGGATGCAATTATGCAGAACATTCAGGTCTCCAGAATTAGGGCAGCAATTTGAAACAGTCTGACCCTTCATTAGACAGTGTACTGCAGCTTATTGAAGCGCATGATACCTTTGACTTAGCAGATGAAGAAATGAGTGTTAACTCAGTGCGCCGCAATGGACGCTTTCATAATCACAGTTCTCAGTATAGCACTAGTGATTCTTTAGTAATTCTAACGAAGCCGTCAGGAAAACTTCGTCTCTGTGCGGACGAACAGTCAAACAATTGTAGACTCTTATCCCCTGCCCCGACCTGAGGAACGTATGGACAAATTAGGACAGTCTCGCTTCTTTTCCAAGATTGATTTAGCAGAGGCATACTTACAGATTCCGCTTGATGACGAGTCAAAAAAGTTTTTCGTCATTAATACTCACATGGGCCTTTTTCAATTTCAACGCCTACCGTTTGGCAGTTCTTTCGCCCCCACTATTTTTCAGCGTTATTTGGAACAGCTGACAGTTTCTGTACCGTGCTGCTCGAACTATTTAGATGATATTGTGGTATCTGGACGTACAGTTGAAGAACATTTATCAAACCTGGAGTGCCTTTTCAAAGTGTTGACTGCAGCAGGTCTACGTTGTAATAAAGCAAAGTGTTCGTTTTTTCAGACTGAAATAGAGTACCTAGGCTATGTGATTAATGCCCAAGGAATCCATCAGTTACAATCACATCTTCGAGCAATCAAAGACTTGCCTCCTTCTAAGAATGTACACGAATTGCAAGCAGTAATGGGAAAGCTTAACTATTATTTCAGGTTTATTCCCAATGCCTCTCAGATTGCAGCTCCACTGCATCGCTTACGTAGGAAGAATGTTCCTTTTGTATGGTCCAAAGATTGTCAGGTTGCCTTTGACAAATTAAAGTCTGCACTACTCAGTGATGCATGTTTGATTCCCTTTGACCCACAGAAGCCTGTGGTGCTAGCAGTGGAAGCCTCGTCATATGGTCTGGGTGCAATATTGTCACATCATATTAGTTCTCACGATCGTCCTATTGCCTTTGCATCCAAGCTACTGACGCCAACGCAACAGAATAACAGTCAGAAAGAAAAGGAGGCCTTAGCAATCATTTACGGCGTCACTACGTTTCATCATTATCTCTATGGCAGGAAATTCTATTTGTTGACAGACCACAAGCCTCTCACATCGTTGTTCTCACCCACAAAGCCAATTCCGCCACGAACGGCACAAAAGCTTCAGAGATGGTCGTTGATATTGTCAAATGAGATTTTGTACCGACCTACCACTAAACATGCCAACGTGGACACACTTTCTCGACTTCCGGTTGGCCAGGATGTGTCGTTAGATTCTTCAGAAATGGCGTGTTGTCAGATAGACTCCAGAGATGCTTCCGCTGTCGCAGACTTCCCTTTGAACTCTCGTCGGGTTGCACAGGAAACAGCTGCGGATGCGGATCTAAGTGTGGTAGCACGTTTCGTTCGCTCAGGGTGGCCTCCCAGAGCCAAAGACATTGATTGGCCTCTGGTTCGACGTTATTTTGCACAACGTCATGCATTATCTTTAAGTAGTTCTGTTATTACATACCAAACATGAGTGATTGTTCCTCGTTCCCTGCAACGAGAAGTGTTACGCCTCCTGCATCAAGGACATTGGGGTATTGTTAGAACAAAGCAACTGGCCAGATGTCATTGTACCTGGGTTGGTATGGACGCCCAGATAGAGAGCATGACGTCACAGTGTACGGTTTGTGCGGAGCATCAGGCGGCTCCTCCACAACGTTTCTCAGACTGGCCACGCCCCAAGGGACCATGGCAACGTTTACACATTGATTTTGCTGGACCTTTCTAGAATACACGCTGGTTAATCGTTGTAGACGCTTTCAGCAAGTTTCCTTTTGTGATTGCCATGAACTCAACAACAGCGTCTAGTACAATCAGTGCCTTAATATCTGTGTTTTGCATCGAAGGTTTGCCTGAAACTATCGTCAGTGACAATGGACCTCAGTTG
Organism: Locusta migratoria; assembly: GCA_026315105.1. NCBI lineage: Eukaryota > Metazoa > Arthropoda > Insecta > Orthoptera > Acrididae > Locusta > Locusta migratoria. Next base: position 239,697,829 of record CM048744.1, read on the forward strand.
ATTTGATTTGATTTTTTCAGGGAAGCCAAAACAGTGTTGGTCCAACCCGCCACTGCCATCACTGAAACTGAGTTTATTGTGCGGTATCGCTCCCCGTATGTCTAGTAAAGCCAACCAATGCCCTTGAACAGTGCAAGGAGTCTCTTTACCAGTTTTTTATTAGACACAATTACTTCGGGTCTGGTTGTCCCAAATGTTCTGTGCCTTTTACTCTCCAATGCAATGCATTCGAAGATTAGATGTGATGCAGTTTCATCACTGTCATCACAGATCCTACATTTAGGGTCCTCTTCTGTTATTCCCATTGTATGTAGGTGTTTTTTGAAATTCCCATGGCCTGTCAGCAATCCAACCATGTGTCTAATCTCTCCCCTGTTCAGACCCAGGATTGCAGAGCTTCTTTTAAAACATGGCTTTGGCATCATTACCTTGCCATGTTTTTGTTGATGGACTTTGGTCCAATATTCTACGTGCTGTCTTCTGAGCCAGTTACGTAGCTACAATTTGATCATTGCCTTGGTGATTGTCAGGACAGGTTCCGGTCCAATAAATGGAGTCTCTGCCCCCATCTTGGCTAATCTGTTGGCATGTTCGTTGCCAATGATCCCCGAGTGGCCGGGGACCCACAATAGGTTTACTCTATTGCTTCCCCCTAGCTCCACCAGAACCCTGTGACATTCTGCAACAATTTTTAGACCTTGTTGCAGGAGCTGCCAGTGATCTCAGGGCTGCCTGGCTGTCTGAATAGATTGAATAGATATAGATTCTACAATCTTTGTAGCACCTACGCAAATTCTCCTCCACACACGCCCTGATGGCAGTGATTTCCGCCTGGAATACTGAGGCCAGTTTTCCTAGAGAGATGATGCCCTCTAGTCTTGGCTGCACCCCATATACCCCAGCCCCAACACCTTGGTCCGATTTTGACCCGTCAGTGAACCAGACAATATCCCCCGTACGGTGTCGAACTATTTTCTCCCACTGCTCCCTACTTCCAATTGTTATACTGAAAGGCTTGTTGAAGCAGTATGGGGTTATAATATAGTCGGCTGGCATTTCCCCAACCTTTCCTATATTTACCTTACTCACTATTTTAGTGTGCGATTCTGGATATCCCAAAGAGTTCCAGTTGTTGCCAGATTTGAGTCTGTATGCACCAGCCGCTGCCTCCATCTTGACCCATAGGTGTAATGGGGGCATATCCAGCATGGGTTCCATCCCAGCAGTTGGTGTGCTGCTAATTCCGCCTGTTATGGCTAAGCAGGCTAATCTCTGCACCTTACCAAGCTCCTTAGCAGCAACCTGCTGTGATCCTGGGTCTAATCACTGTGGTGTATATCCAGTGCATACCCTTGGGGCTCAGGCCCCAATTTTTGCCACAAGCTCTCCTGGTACTTACAAGAGTACCTTTTGCCTTGGAGCAAATATTCCTAATGTGAGGGGTCCATGTCAGTTTCTCATCTAGGGTAACCCCTAGATATTTCACTGTCCCCTTCATTGAAAAGCTTTAGATTCCAACTTGAATGTTGGATATGCTTCTTTGTGAATGGTACAGCAACAGTCTTCTTAGGACTAAGCCCCAGATCCTGTTTTCTGGACCAGTCTTGCACAATGTCCAGTGCACCTTGTGCCATATTCTTCACTGTGTCAGCAAATTTGCCAAGTATTACTATGACAAGATCATCTGCGTATCCTTGGCAAAAGTACTGCCTAGAGTTTAATTCTCCAATGTGATCATTCACCACTAGATTCCACAGTAAAGGGGAAAGAACTCCTCCTTGCGAGCAACGCCTAGTGGTGTTGATTACCATTTTTTCATTCATCATGGTAGCCTCTACCTTTCTTCCACTGAGCATGGCCCTAGTCCACCTACATATAGTGGTCCCTAGGTATGCACCTCTGCTGCCCTAACCATGGAATCGAAGGTCGTGTTGCTAAAAGCCCCCTCAATGTCCAGGAAGATACAGAGGGCTATTTCCTGAAAGTGTAGTGCTTTCTCCACCTTCCCAACGAGTTGGTGGAGAGCTGTCTCACATGATTTACCTGGCTGATATGCATGTTGGTTTGAATGTAGAGGAGCCCTACTTAACCTCTTTTCTCCAACATGCACATTAACCAGTTTTTCCAATGTCTTAAGAATGGAGGAGGACAGGCTGATTGGTCTCATATCCTTGGCCTTGGTATGATCAATTCTCCCTGGTTTTGAAATGAAGACAACCTTCACTGCCCTCCAGGCATTGGGAATGATTCCTGCTGCTAGGCTAATCCTGAATAACCTGCATAGGAATCTAATAAGATTTTCTACCGCTTGTTGCAGGAGAGCTGGAAAGATTCCATCGAGGCCAGATGACTTGAACGGTTGAAATGTTCCCACCGCCCATTGGACCTTCAAATTTTCCTGTCTATGTATTGGTGCATGCCACGTGATGGCCCGTCTGCTACACGGCCGTCATCACTGCACTCTCCTTCACCTTCTGCAGTCTCCCACGCACCGAGTCGTTTGGTATGGCGCTTCGCGTTTTCAGGTTTCTATGCCAGTGCTGTACAGGGTGTTTCCTGGAAACAAGAAGGGATGGTTACTGGCCACCATTCAGCATGTGCTCGGTCGCAATATGTATGTTGTACGTTCTTACACAGGATCAGAGCTGCGGCGCCACGCAAACCAATTGCGCCTGCACATGCCGCACAATCCTGTCTCGGGTTTCTTGATTACAGTCCTAGTTCACCGCCAGGGAGCACAGCCACATCGTTCTCCGATGGGCCCAGCGTACCCGGACTACGAGATCATCCCCATGGAGGTGGACACACCTCCGCCGCTGTCGCCGCCGCAGATGACAGCGTCACCAAGTGGGACTCTGGGACCGTGCGTGCCCCCGCCGCCAGGGCCACACACCTCAGAAGAAGGTGACCTGCTCCCTCTGGGTGGAGGCGTGCGCTCTTCTCCTCGTTTTGGTGGGTTTCCCGGGGGATCACAAGGTGGATACCGGGGCGCGGACGGCGTCTCGATCCCAGCCTCAGCTACGATGCCTGTCCCACCAGTAACGCCCCCGCCCAGGCCCTCCTCCCAGTGCCGTCGCCATAGCCTGAGCCCTACGCCACGACGGCGAGTCGGTTTGGGGGGGGGAGGGGTGTGGTGTCGCACAAGTACAAAGTGTGCGCCACATACTTTCGCTGCGCGCCGCCACGCACGCACGGCGCGGCATTCTTACGACGTAAGCCACGAGCGCCCTCTGCTGCAACTCCGCTCGTGGCCACGACTGCTGCATCGAACACTTGGGAATCAGATAGGCACCAGTTAAGACTTGGCTAACGAATAGGCACTAGGAATCATCAGTAGGCAGGCCTCTATATTAACTATGTATCAGCATTGTGCAGTCAAGAACTATGTAAAAGTTAAGTATTACCAAGACTCTACGAAATATATATCTTGTTCTAATTTAGCCTAGTGTTCTAGTTTCTGCTATCCCACTGTCTGGTCACCTTCGTACCTGCACACGCGAGCATCCTTTATTCCTGTGTCGGTCCCTTTCTACTCGGCCACTGACACCTACAACAACTGGCGGAAACAAGACACAAAAGTGGCGACGAGGATGAGATACAAAAATACTCAAACAAAATTCCAGACTGATGGCACTTAGCTGCCCCAAGAGTGAAAGCTTCAGATGACCTTTTCTGCGTCCTTTGAAATACATGCCACAAAAAATGCTCAGTTTTCTACCTAGTGTGGTTTGAGATATTTTTTCTGTGGTTGATAAAACCACACTATTGAGTGTATACACCATCTTTAAAAGTATTTTCATTTGTTTTTGACAATACTTGATCGAGCATGGTGGACATGCAACCAGTGCAGTGTGGAAGTAGTAGTGACAGCCAGAATTTTTCACTTGTAAATGTCTCTGTTCTTTGCAACAAATATGTAATTATTTCAGCGTAGCAACAATGAAACTTATTAATGATACGTTATTTCGGTGTGGAATGCTTTTTTGGCATTTTTTTTTTCAATATTCTATTGTCACTTTCTTCTTTGTACTCAAATTCCACGTACGTACCAAACGTTTCTTGTTTCAGCATGGCAACAAGGGAACTTATTAACGACGTCTTATTTCGACATGGAATGCTTTTGTGGCAAATGACCTAGGCGTATTTTTAATTGCTGTATTTTGTTGTCACTTTCGTCTTTGTGAGCAGATTTAGTCCACCAATGTTCACAACTAAACACTTTAACAACAATTTTATAAGTTTGTAGACTTAGTAGGTTTAGTAAACACAAGATAAAAGTATACTAGACTTAATGAAAGCAGTTGTTACAATCAGTGGCGGATACAGTTTGTAGCTAAAAATTTTCAAAATAATGTCATGTAAATATTGTACGTTCGGTATCAATATTATCTTCCTTGAGTGCACTGCAGCTCGCTAGTCAGTTAGCATGTAACAGCCAATTCACACTGTCCATCACGTCACGTCACCGTCTGTCAGAACATTCCGCAATGTATTTCCAATGGCGGCATTCACACTGTCCGTCAGCAGACCATCACGTTATGTCAACATCAGGTCAAGCTTTCTCGAGAAGAATATTTTGATGGAACGGCCATCTGCTAACATTGGAAGTTAACCTATTTTCGTCATGCCAATTATATGTTGCAGTTGACGATTGCACTATTTATATGCAAATGTGTGTTAATCATCTTTATTTTGTTGTTATACTTCGTTTTAGGGGTAAATCTCAAATGTTGCATGACGAATTACATATTTTTGTCAATTGAGTGTCCCCCTAAAATCGAGGTCGGATATCTGAATCCGTTTGTGTTACATAACATTGTAACAGAAAAGACTGAAGCAAACTGTTTATTTGAATTAGATTGTAATTTTTCATTAACTAACATTTTAAATGAAAAAGTCAGTTCTAATGAAAGACAAAAATTCAGTTCTTTATGACGGTATTAACAATGTCAGCGGGCAAATCGTAATGGATAAAGTAAACAGGCGCTATTAATGCTCTTATAAGTATTGTTTGATGTTTTCATATGTTTATTTTTTCGCTTGAAAATAGATGTCAATGTTTTCAAATGTTGTTTTAGTTCCCAGTAAGTTGGCCAAAAACATAGACTGTGAAGTTTTCTTTAGCCATCAATAACATTAGGGTTGTTCTTTCCTAAATACTAGTATTAAATTATGACTTTCTACATAACAGATCGCCACTCATAACCTCACCTTCAACATCGCGTATTGAGATGGGAGAATTGAGATGATGGACAGACATGACGCTAGCGGCGGGAAAATACCAAACGGAAGTGCCTGTAATTTCGCAGTCAGAAGTACAGTATCTGTGTCTTCAAGATCTTTGAGTAGGCTATGCAACGCAAAGTGACAGCTCAGAATGAAAACAAAGCAGACGATCATGCTATTTTGTGTTGACGCTTGGGTAGTGTTTACTTCAGTCTGTTCATTACTCGCTAAATAGCTTGGTGTTTCTTTAGGTATTACGTAATTTTCTTTCCTGTCCGAGTGAAAAATAACTATTTTACAGACAGTACGTATCTTTCAGTCAGTATTCAGCTACTTATTTTTTAAACTAATTGTTCAATAATAACGTTATTTAAATCATGTACCCAGCCACAATCTATGTTGTACAGACCCTGCTGGCTTCTGTCTAGGAGTTTTCAGTCAACGTTTGTTTGATTTTACGACTTACGTTTCGCTACCACCAATTTAGATTCAGATTTGCTAGCACTGTTGAAATGTTATACTTCATTGCTCTTGGAGGCTGAAACTTGGGCAATGTCAGCAGCTCATAATGGGGCTAAATGTCTGACTAACCTCAAACTTCGACAGAAAACTCGAGACCGATGCCAACGGACAACATGTCAACAAACTGCCATAAAAGCTTAAAATGTACAATAGATAAAAACTTGGGAAACGTCTTTAAACATCTGTGTTTCTCAGTATCTTGAAGCTCCAGTAGCTGCAACCGTTCTTTATCTTATAACTGACGATACCAATAGATTGTTTGGATTGTACCTACCTTATACCCACAGTAAAACATTTTAATGAACACTGTGTCATTAGCTCCTGTTCTGCAGATGAATAAGAAGCTGCTTATAAAATATTTGTATTATCACTTTACTCAAACAAACCTGTGTTAGGGTATCAACGTTTTTTTTTATTAATGACCCAACCAATGAATAATGTCTACTGTCAAGTCTCAAGTACAGAAATATTTATCCTTCTCAGTGTACTTTGTTAAGTGATATTACCCATCCGGAAATATTATTACGGTACATTTACAGTGATTTGTGATTAGGACAGTATTCCCCCAAACACACACTCGGAAATCGTCACGTACTCGGAAATTACTATTCAAATAACTGTTTCGTCCTTTGTTTTCAAATCAGTTTTAAATGTAAATAAAAAACAGAAACGTAGAACTAACTTTTAATACAATCAGAGAAGTTCATTTAAAAAAGTGAAGACGAAAAAAAGCATTGGAGGACGATACGATTCGAACATACACCTATAAATAATACAAATTACAAATCTACCATGCTATCCATTACACTACGATGACATGAGCTGAAAGAAGCTCCGGATTACTTATACCTACACCTGAAAAGTTACGTTGTTAATTTGCTACAAACTACTATTTATTTATAAGGTAAGCGTTTTCGTGATTGCTCTTAAAGGCATCACAATTGCATTCTTAACGTTTAAAGTTCACAATTTCTGAATAAGCTCAATTTAAAATGGCGCCTGTCACATTGTGCCAAAGATTCTATCCTTGCTGTGTATAGTCTCTGGTCCAAAACGGAAGTGGTATTTTTCCGCCGCTAACGTATACTTGACGGACAGTGTGAATACAACTTGGCATGATGCCGTGACGTGACGTTGCCGTGACAGACAGAGCGGACAGTCTAAACGGTAGGGCGTGAGTGTACGATGGGTTTTACGAATGCAGAAAGCCAGCCGCGGTGGTCGCGTGGACTGAGGCGCTCCAGTCACGGTCTGCACGGCCACTACGGTTGGGGTTCGAATCCCCCCTCGGGCATGGATATTTGTGCCGTCCTTAGTGTTAGCTAGTTCGTAAGTAGTTTGTAAGTTTAGGACTGATGACCCCATGGTTAAGTCCCATAAGCTTAACAAACATTTGAACTTTTTTTTTAATGCAGAAAAAGCCGACATGCTCTTGGTGTGTGGAGAGTGTAGGAAGAATACCATTCGTTCTTGTACGGTGTATGTGGCAAGATATCCCAATAGACGTCACCCATCTCGGCAATTATTCATCAACCCCTTCAATCAGTTACATGAAAGTGGTAGTGTAACACTGAGACAACGTAACAAAAAAAAAAGTGGTGACAGATGAGGGGGAAATTGATGTTCTTGCTGCTGTTGCATGTCAGCTCCCGCGCGATCGCACGAGGCAAGTGTCCTACACATTCTCCATCGACATAGGTTCCATCCATATCACATTTCTCTCCATCAATAGCCGCATGGAAACGATTTTGAGAATTGTGTTAGGTTGTGTAGACGGGCTTTAGGACAGGCTACTCCAGATGTATCACGTACCTTGTTTAGTGATGAAGCCACATTTACCATCAGGCCAGGTAAACCGCAGAAACATGCATTATTGGTCTGTTGACAATCCCTCCTGGCTTCGACATGTGGACCATCAGCGTCCATGAAGTGTAAACGTATGGTGTGGGATAGTGAACCAGCAGCTCATAGGCACGAATTTCATAGACAGAACATTGACCACACACAAGTATCGCAGCCTTCTAACAGACCATCTTCCACGGATGCTAGAACACGTTCCTCTGCATATTAGGAGGAATTTAGAGTACCAACAAGATGGTTGTCCAGCCCATAGTGTACGAATTACTATAGCATACCTTCATGTATTGTTCCCAAATCGATGGATTGGATACAGAGGACTTGTACCTTGGCCCACCTGTTACCCGAATTTGACGCCTATGGGCTTTTTCTGCGAGGAAAGCTGAAAGATGCTGTCTATAAGGGCATACCAACCACACCCAATGATATGCAACAACCTATTATTGCAGCCTGCTCGAACATATTCGCTGAAATGCTAGCACCTGTGAAGCGTCCCGTTCCATACCAGACTGACAACGGGTATTTCGCTGCCGGTGGTCATTTTGAACACAACCTGTGATGGTCATTTGTTGCGTTACTGGTTGGAATCCACATGGCTAGTATATGCACTTGTGTTGTTCTTTAGTGTGTGTTACCACAGGTATTGTACAAGTGTCTTTGTGGGAACGTTTCAAAAGACGATATCTCGTAAATGACTTGCACTAAAATCTGGCAACAAACACTACTGATATTCTAGTGCACACTACTTTTAGTTTCTTAATGTCTACAGGCATTATTCCATTAAAAAAACTTTGTTTCCATAAATATAAATTTCATAAGTAATATTACAGTCTGTTTGTTGGCTAAAAATACGAGCCCCAGACTACCAATCCATTCTGTGAAAATCGCACATCAGTCGCACTTTCCGTTTCCGCAACATTTGCGGTGCAAGTGTTAGGTCATTCACCCTGTATACTTCCATACAACTACCAATGCACTATCAGTTTCTGCGCACTATGGCGTCATTTTCAAATACCTATGGTCACAAAAATATTACAATGATTCAATCTCATCAGTGTAAATTTTCTGTATTTACCACAAAGTAAAAACAGAGAATTTAGAGCCTTAATTCCCTGTCTTCAGCTCTAGGCACACTTATTTCATCCTTCATCATCATAAAGGATTAAACAGTTGCCAACAGATGAACAAGGGGGATTCAGGCTCTGAATTTAATTCCATATGAAACTGTTTCTGAGCTGCGACATATGGGTGTACGTGAATCCCTAAACAGAGGAAGACAAGGTAAATTGGCTTAGGTTTCTCTACATATTTACAGCTTTGGAATAATTGGACTATACGACTGAATATGACTGACAACTTGAAAAGTCAAGCAATTGTACAATACGGTTGAAAAATAACAGTTTTGTACAATGATGCCCACAGGATTATGATATGAAATGAGCCAAATGACCTAATGGTGATTGTAAATAAAGAAATAATAAAATAAATAAAAGAAAGTTCAAATGTCTGTAATCGGAAGGGTCCAAACTGCTAAGGTCATCAGTCCCCAGACTTACAAACTACTTATACCAACTCATTCTAAGGACAACACACACACCCATGCCCGATGGAAGACTCGAAGCTCTGGTGGGAGTGGCCACGTACTCCGTGACTTCGCGCCCCAGATCAAATGGCCATTCCTGTGTGGTGCGCATCGTTTGATTGTCATTTTGGTAAATATGGTGTTCCAATACTCTTTTATTTTGTGGGAAATTATTAAACTTTTCACTGTTTAATGTGGTTAAATGATTTTATTATTTTTTTGTAATCATAGGAACTTGGGAATGACGCCATAGTGCACCGAAACTAGCAGTGCATTGAAAAATAGATGGCAGTATATTAATTTGACAAGACGACTTTACCTGGTGATGCCAGCAGTAGAAAACATCTGCACTACTTACATATCAGTGCACACTCTGATGCAGAGGGAAAAGTTTAATTCTGAAAATTGCACTTGACTGTGTTTGCAGAAGAATTTCTACTACTATGAAAATCATTTGTATTAGGTATGTGTAAAAATGCCGTTGAAATTTCTAATTTGCTCCAACAATTGAAAAATCGAAACGTGCTGCTTCAAATAAAACTGTTTATAATGGGTGGCAGTACTATCTTTCAGTGTTGAGGAAAAGAATCCAGAGAGATAAACCATTTACCAATAACACCTAACTGTGCCAGCCTAAATGCAGCCCTTAAAATTTACAGTTTTTCACATAGTTAAATAATTTATTTACATATGCGTAAAACATACAAAATAGCTCATTTATCTCCCAAGCAATCAGGACAACTTTTATTTATTTTTATCCTAAATTACTGACAAAAAAGAGTAAGAAGCAATTAAATGGAACACAAGAAGTCAAATCACGTAATGTCACTTACAGGGCTTTTGCATTTTTAAACTCTCAATTACATGCTGTCCGTAAGTAAAAGTAAATTATTCTAATGCTGATATTCTTTCCCTCTCTCCCTCACGTGCCCCTGTGCCCCCCCCCCCTTAATCTGCCCTTGGTTACAACACATTAACAACACATGCAAATCCATGGTCATGATTGTTCGTCATAATAAGTACTATTCACTGTATGTTTCGCAGCTCCTTCAGACCATGTACTCAAATTAAAAGCGGCACTTTCGTTGGTATTGCAAGCCGCATCTAACTGTTATACTTCACACTAGAACTGTAATACTGACAGCTTCGTAATATTTCATTACCACATTTTTAAGAAATATACTATCAGGTATGTCAATCCACAGCTTCGAAGTCTGACAGAACTTGATGCACATCCGTATTCAATAGTCAATCATTATTTAAAACGTGGAACTGTAAATAGGTACAATTCTTGAGTGGGTGTGACATACGAGCTGTCAGCCTTATGTCAACGTGGTGGACGCCAGTTCAATTTGCCTCAAAGAAAGGCGGACCTATCGCCACTCTATGAGATTTAAGCTCGTTGGAGCCGACATACAACGACTGAACTCACGGGGCCTCAGACAACATTTACCACATCTATTGTAATCTCTGTGCCATTGTTACCACCACAGTTACAACTACTGATCTCTGCACAAACTGGATATACAACTCTGGTGTCTGAGCATAGAACTGCGGTGTGCCTGCACATTCGTATGTTTTGCACACGATTTCGCTTTGTCCACTATGTTTAAATTTGGCAAACGAATGTTTGTCATTTATTACATAACAAAGAAGTGCTTGTTTACCTCCTGATTTGAATTATACATGATGCAATAGATTGTTACGTGAACAGAATCGAAACATTTTGTCTTTTGGTTTCCTTATAGTACTTCATAGCTGCCATATTTGAATTTGGCAAGAAACTAAATATGAACAGCTGTGGCTGGCACACTAAGACAGCTGAAGTTAAACATCCAGGTAGTATAGAGATCAGTGGTTACAACACAATATAAACGTCTTCGGCGGCGATTGTCTTTCTGTCTTTGTTGTGTCTTCATGATGAAAATAAAGCATAAATATGTGGTATAGATCAGTTCACTACATTTATTCTTCAGCAGCAAAAAAGAAAACAGAGTTACAAAACAATGTCAGTCAAAGCCTAAAACAGAAATTTTGGTAGAATGACTTAGCAACACTGTTCACTTGTTGAAAATAGAGGACAAAGAGCTTGCATCGACCAGTTCAGTTATTGTAGTCTTAACAGCACGTTCCAAAATTTCTTTTTTGTGGTGTGCAACTATAGTATTTTTTATTATGACTTTCACACAAAAAACAGACTCGCAAAACAGTGTCAGTCAAAAACGAAAACAGAAATTTAGAGGCAAGAGGAAGAACAGTTTAAAGGGTGGTTAACTGCAGATACAAAGGACAGTTATTGTGCTCGTTGTAGGGTGTGTGATATTAGTTTGTGTGCTGGAAGAAGCGAACTTTGAAACACGCAAATGGCAATTCACACAAAAGACGAGTGTCAGTATTAAATAAACAGTCTGTTCTTTCATAATGGGTGCATCAGCCTACTACAAGCACTGCAAGCGCTAAGATTCAAGAGGACACCAAAAGCTGCTGAAATCTACATCTACATACATAATCTGCAATTCACCGTAAGGTGCGTGGCGGAGGGTACACTGTACCACTACTAGGCAATTCCTTTCCTGTTCCAGTCCCAAACAGAACGAGGAAAAAAAGAATGCCTATATGCCTCTGTACAAGCCCTAATTTCTCTTATCTTGTCTTTGTGATCTTTACGCGAAATGTAAGTAGGCGGCAGCAAGATCGTACTACACTCAGGTTCAAATTCCGGCCCTCTAAATATACTCAACAGAAATTCACGAAAAGAACGTCGTCTTTCCTCCAGCGAACTCCAATTGAGTTGCCGGAGCATTTCTGTGACACTCGCGCATTGGTCGAACCTACCAGTAACAAATCTAGCTGCTCGCCTATGAACTGCCTCTATGTCTTCCTTTAAACTGATCTGCTGTGGGTCCCAAACACTTGAGCAATACTCAAGACGTGCTCGTACAAGAGTTTTACACGCGGTCTCCTTTACAGGTGAAGTACATCTTCCCAAAATTCTCCCAATAAACCGAAGTCGGCTGTCCGCATCACTCACAACTGTCCTTACATGTTCGTTCCATTTCATATCGCTCTGCAGTGTTACTTCTCGATATTTGAACGACGCGACAGCATCAAGAATCTCACTACTAATACTGTATTCGAACATTATAGGATTGTTTTTCCTACTCATGCACATCACCTTACATTTTTCTGCATTGAGAGCCAGTTGCCATTCTTCGCACCAAATAGAAATTTTGTCTAAGTCATCCTGTATGCTATTACAGTCAGTTAAAGACGACACCCTTCCATACACCACAGCATCATCAGCAAACAGCCGCAAATTACAACTTACGCTGTCCATCAGATCATTTATATAGATAGAAAATAATAGCGGTCCTATCACACTCCCCTGGGGCACGCCTGACGATACACTCGTCTCTGATGAACACTCGCCGTCGAGAACAACGTACTGCATTCTATTACTTAGGAAGTCTTCCAGCCAGTCACAAATCTGTGAACCTATTCCATAAGCTCGTATCTTCGTTAGCAGTCTGCAGTGAGACACCGCATCGTACGCCTTTTTGAAGTCGAGAAAAACACAATCCGCCTGTTGCCCTTCATCCATGGCTCGCAAGATGTCATGTGAGAAAAGGGCAAGCTGAGTTTTACAAGAACGATGTTTCCTAAACTCGTGCTGATTCATAGAAAGAAGCTTTTCCGTTTCAAGGAAATTTACTATATTCAAACTGCGAATATGCTCTTAAATTCTACATCAAACTGATGTCAACGATATCGTCCTGTAATTGTGTTTGTCAGTACTCTTTCCTCTCTTATAAACGAGAGTCACCTGCGCTTTTTTCCAATCACTAGGAACTTTGCACTGAGTTAAAGATTCGCGATAAATGCAAGCTAAGTAGGGGGCCAATGCCGCAAAATAGTCTTTGTAAAACCGAACTGGTATTCCATCCGGACCAGCAGACTTTTTCGTATTTAACTCCCTCAGCTGCTTCTCTACACCGGAAATACCTATTAATAAGATTGGCAACAGCATTTTCTTAGCACTCACTGTCCTTGTCAACAATAGACCATATAGGTGAGCTCATACAAGGCTTTTTCGTCGATTCTAAAATTGCCCAAAATATGAAAATTTATAGAACTAAATTTACACATATTTTCACAGTAGTATTTAAAAGAAACCTCCTGCTACTGCAAATGAAGTGTTTTTTATTTCTTCAATTCACCCATACACATTTCGCCTTTTTCACAAGGCATCATCAGTGGATGTCCTGAAATGTTCACATGTTTCTGTTTACTAATATAGGTTATTACTTTAAATATGTACAAAAACATTTCGTTTATGATTCAAAACAGTTCGTTTTTTTGGTATAAAATGGTGTACCTACAGCTCTTACTGCTCCATATCTCCCTCTTTCTGGCAACCAAGTCGAAATGTTGCAATATTTAGCGAAAATCTTTGCTTTTTCATACTTGCACCGTCGTCTACTGCCAGTGTAGTTTGTTTTGTAAGTGTTGCCAACTTTCTCAGCTTATTTGTAATTCATCTGTTTTTATGGAAAGTGTGATGAAGGTACCTTTGTGTGTGTGTGTGGGGGGGGGGGGGGGTGCTTGTTTTATTTGTTCATCCCCCCTTTTTAATGTGTACCTATGTGTGTGTGTGTGTGTGTGTGTGTGTGTGTGTGTGTGTGAGAGAGAGAGAGAGAGAGAGAGAGAGAGTGTGTGTGTGTCTGTATGTGTGGTGGGGCAGAGGGTAATTGTGAGTTTGTGTGTTGGGACTTGTGTCTACAATATGATCAATTGGTGAAAACAGTGATTGATTCATCAAGTTTATTTGGTTATTATGAGCAACTTTTTCTCAGCTTTTGTTTTATATATATGATAATTTCCTTGTAATATTATGAGGTATTTTCCATTATTTATTCTAATTATCTTCATGTCTTTTTCTATTGTGGTGTGTTTGTAGTTATACTCTTTCAGATGTGGAGTGGCTTGTCCTATATTTCCATGCCCTGACAAGTCCTTTGTATGGGGTCTCAAATATTCTTCTGTTTTGTCCTACATACTTTCCATCACAAGAGTTACATTGTAGTTGGTATATTCCAACTTTGGTAGACATAAGAACTTAAAAAGTTTGAGTGGCCATCTGAAACTCTGCTGCAACCTTTTGACAGCCATATCCAAGCAGTTATGTTTTTGATAAATATCTTTGTTCGTATCGTACATTAATCAATGGAATATGACATTTAGCGATTTTTGTTTTTCAAGGCACACATGGTGACTGATTGCTGTGAACTGCCACTATAGTACTTGCCAGAACTGGAGATTGTTGACCCTTTACTAAAAAAAGTTAACTTGGTTAAACGTTAAAGCGTCGCTTTATGGACAATTTAACGGAAGTTAACATTAATCGTTAACTCGGAACTGTATTGTGCAGCCATGAAATCTCGCCTTCAGTCTCTGAATTTATAATTGTGTGTTTTCGTACCATTGAAATAGAGAAAATTAAGTAAATCATATTACCTGATATGAACAACTGAAACGTTTTAAGAAAAAATTAATTTTTATTACTACATCCTGTAATCTTAGTGCTGGAAAGAACTGAAGACTGGGGATAAAGATAAAATATTACGTTTGTGTGTACTAATAAATTACAAACTTTGAGCCAGCAGTCGCATTCACTTCTTGTCTATCTGGAGCGCGTGTCCCGTCAGCCCAAAATTCTCACTAGTCCCACAACATGGAAGTAGCGTCCCTCGACCATAGTCCTCATTGTTCACTATCAAGGACTTCCACACTAGGTCCAACGATTTTATCACATTAATGATGAAGAATGGAACCCAGAACACCATTGCCGCAAGTGAATACTACTTAGTATATTGGTGATTACAATTAATGTTGATTGCATGAAAGAGTGTTGTAGAAATGGTAATTTCAGGAGGCAAACTGCCATATATGTATTCCTCTGACTTCTTCTATTTTTTGTTCTAATAATTGCCTGTTATGGTGATCATATTTGCAAAGGTGGGACCAATTTTATAAGAAATCGCTACTCATAATGCAACAATGCCCTGTGATTGTTATACATTATTGAAGCTTACAATGAAATGAGTAACAGGTACCAAAGCATAATACGAGGTGCATTGAAGTTCCAAGGCCTCCGATTTTTTTTCTAATTAACTACTCACCCGAAATCGATGAAACTGGCGTTACTTCTCGACGTAATCGCCCTGCAGACGTATACATTTTCACAACGCTGACGCCATGATTCCATGGCAGCGGCGGAGGCTTCTTTAGGAGTCTGTTTTGACCACTGGAAAATCGCTGAGGCAATAGCAGCACGGCTGGTGAATGTGCGGCCACGGAGAGTGTCTTTCATTGATGGAAAAAGCCAAAAGTCACTAGGAGCCAGGTCAGGTGAGTAGGAAACATGAGGAATCACTTCAAAGGTGTTATCACGAAGCTGAGCGGGTGCATTATCTTGGTGAAACAGCACATGCACAGCCTTTCCCGGACGTTTTTGTTGCAGTGCAGTAAGGAATTTGTTCTTCAAAACATTTTCGTAGGATGCACCTGTTACTGTAGTGCCCTTTGGAAGGCAATGGATAAGGATTGCGCTCTCGATGTCCCAGAACATGGACACCATAATTTTTTCAGCACTGGCGGTTACCCGAAATTTTTTTGGTGGCAGTGAATCTGTCTGTGTGCTTCCATTGAGCTGACTGGCGCTTTGTTTCTGGATTGAAGAATAGCATCCACGTCTCATCCATTTTCACAACCGACGAAAAGAAAGTCCCATTCATGCTGTTGTTGCGCATCAACATTGCTTGGAAACATGCCACACGGGCAGCCTTGTGGCCGTCGGTCAACATTCGTGGCACCCACCTGGATGACACTTTTCGTATTTTCAGGTCGTCATGCAAGATTATGTTCACAGAACCCACAGAAATGCCAACTCTGGAGGCGATCTGTTCAACAGTCATTCGGCGATCCCCCAAAACAATTCCTTCCACTTTCTTGATCATGACATCAGACCAGCTTGTGCGAGCCCGAGGTTGTTTCGGATTGTTGTCACACGATGTGCTGCCTTCATTAAACTGTCGCACCCAAGAACGCACTTTCGACGCATCCATAACTCCATCACCACATGTCTCCTTCATCTGTCGATGAATTTCAATTGGTGTCACACCACGCATATTCAAAAAACGAATGATTGCACGCTGTTCAAGTAAGGAAAACGGCGCCATTTAAAGTATCTAAAACAGTTCTCATTCTCGCCGTTGACGGTAAAATTCCATCTGCCGTACGGTGCTGCCATCTCTGGTAGGTATTGACGATGAACGCGGCCTCCTTTTAAAACAATGCGCATGTTTCTATCTCTTTCCAGTCCAGAGAAAAAAAATCGGAGGCCTTAGAACTTGAGTGCACCTCGTATAGCAAATATGACATAAAACATACATATATTCATAGCTACTGTGAAAGATACACTCAAGTATTAAAATTAGTAAAATTCTTGCTTAGGTGACTTCATACAGCTTTCGACACTCACCTGCTTATGTTTCAAAAGTTAACAAATGACAGTATTTGCGAGGTTTTTTTTATGCTTAAATTTGATTTAACTTTTAAATCTTCTACTATGGATGTTAACAACTGGCTTTTATTTAGAACTCTACAACCTGATTCTTGATGTAACTGTTATTCATTAAGCAGCAGATAACAAGAGCTAACACTGGCGGTAAATATTCTTACTTATCTTGGTTGCTGAAATATAAATGGTTGAACAGACTTTTCATGTAATGTGGTTTAAAGAGAAAAAGCTCTTCTTTCAAATCGGATCTATAATACTATTGACTTACAACACCCCTCTGTTTGCATTGTAGGTTAATGAGAAAGACATTGTGTTAACCATCCTAGAGTTCTGTCATCTGTGCACAATATCCAAAAGGAACACAGTTTCTGGCACTGAATTATGAATTTGTCACTTCTTCTGAAGTTTTGAAATGAAAATGCAATGCCGTTTGGGGATATGGAAGTTCATTAAAGTCTATAAACAAAGTGAGTAAATATTCTGTGATTTGTGTGCTACAATATTCACAGTGTCAAAACAATCAAGAAAAACAGTGCTATCGCTAGGCAAATCCAGCTCAGTAACACCAACTTCAGCAGAAGTATTATTGCACATCTCGATAATTAATGTCCCACCACACATGTAGTGAAAACACATTCAGAATTCGACATGGTGTGTTAGGTTTTTGAAATAAACTATATACACTTTTACACGGCCAAAATATAAGAAGTTATGTCTTGTAACATCACATGAGCAAGAGTTTTTCTTATGTAAAAAAAAAAAAAAAAAAAAAAAAAAAAAAAAAAAAAAAAAAAAAAAAAAAAAAAAAAAAAAAACGGAACATTTAGGCGTCCCAATAGAACCTGATGGGGACAACGGGCATGTAATTAAGAAACCAGAACTGCCCCAGCCAAATCTGGATGCCTGATCACTTTAATTAGCTGTACAAAATACAGTCTGATCAAAAGGCAGGGCAGATATAATAGTCATACAATGGCAACTGGACGCTACATAATTGAATTCCACTGTTACTGGTTGAGAAGGAACGTGAGAGAGAGAATGTTTACCTATGTTTCTTACAATCGTGCATACAGCTGATCAGTGCACTTTAAATTATACTAGTAATGCTATGTAACAATGTATTACAAGTAGTTATTGTGGTCTTCAGTCCGCCGACTGGTTTGATGAAGCTCCCCATGCTACCCTGTTCTTTGCAAGTCTCTTCATCTGAGAATACGAATGGCAACCTACATCCTTTTGAATTTGCTTACTGTATTCGTCCCTCGGTCTCCCTCTACGATTTTTACCCCACACACGTCCTCCTAATGCTAAGTTGACGATTCCGTGATGTCTCAGAATGTGTCCCACCAACCTATCCCTTCTCTTAGGATATGCCAGAAACTCGTTTTGTCCCCAATTAGGTTAAGCCCTTCCTTATTAGTTACGTCATGTACCCATCTAATTTTGATCATTCTTCTGTAGCAACACATTTCAAAAGCTTCAGTCGTCTTTTTGTCTGAACTCCTTATTGTCCACGTTTCACTCCCATACAATGCTACACTCCAGACAAATGCTTTCAGAAAGAATTCCTAACATTTAAATTAATAATGGATGTTAACAACTTTTGCTTCTTTAGAAATGCCTTTCTTTCCATAGACGTTTTTCATTTTATATCTTCTCTACTTTGCCCAACAAAAATTATTTTGCTACCAAAGTAACAAAATTTATCTACTACTTTTATAGTCTCATTACCTAATCTAATTTCTTCAGCATTGCCTGATTTTCTGACATTCCATTCCATTAACCTTGTTTTACTCTTGTTAACATTCATCTTATATCTTCCTTTCAATACTCTGTCCATTCCGTTCAATTGCTCTTCCAGATCCTTTGCAGTCTCGGACAAAATTACTATGTTATTGGCAAACTGCAAAATTTTTATTTCTTCTCTGTGAACTTTAATTCCCTATCCAAATTTATCCTTGTGTTCCTTCACTGTTTGCTCAATGCACAGATAGAAAACATTGGGGAAAGCTACAACCCTGTCTTACTCCCTTCCCAACCACTGCGACCCCTTCATGTCCTTCAACTCTAATAATTGCTGTCTGGTTTTTGTACAAGTAGAATATAACTCTTCACTCACTATATTTTACCCTGCCACCTTCAGAATTTCTAATAGTGTATTCTAGTCAACATTGTCAAAAGCTTTCTCCAGATTCACAAATTCTGAAAATGTAAGTTTCCCTTTCCTTAGCCTATCTTCTAAGATAACTCATAATGTGAGTATTGCCTCAGGTGATCCTACATTTCTCCTAAATCCAAACTGATCTATACCGAGGTCAGATTCCACAAGTTTTTCCATTTGCTGTAAATAATTCGTGTTAGTATTTTGCAACCATGACTTATTAAACTGACACTTCAATAATTTTCGCATTTGTCTGCACTATCTTTCTTCGTAATTGGAATTAAAATATTCTTCGTGAAGTCAGAGGGTATTTCCCCTGTTGCATACATCTTGCATACCAGGTGGAACAATTTATTCATGACTAGCTTTCCTAACAATACAGCAGTTCGAACGAAATACCATCTATTCCATGCGCCTTGTTACAACTCAAATCGCGCTCTGTTAAATTCTTCTCACAGTATCATATCTCCTAGCTCATCTTCCTCCAATTCGTCTTCCATTTCTAGAATACTGCCTTCAAGTTTATTTCCTTATTTCCTTTTTATAGGCCCTCTAATATTCCTTCCATAGTTCAGCTTTCCCCTCTTTGCTTAGTATTGGTGTTCTGTCTGAGTTTTTGACACGCCACAGCTTCTTTTCTTGTCTCCAAATATCTCTCTTATTTTCCTGTAGGTGGTATCTATCTTCCTCTTAGTTATACATTCTTCTACAGATTTGCATTTGCCCTCCAGCCACTCCTACTTCCTGTTAATCTCATTTTTCAGACGTTTGTAGTCCATTTTGTCTGCTTCACTTGCTGAATTTTTATATTTTTTCCTCTCAGCAATTACGTTCAGTATATCCTGTGTTACCCAAGGATTTCTATTAGAAATTGTCCTTCTGCATATATGAATATGATCCTCTGTGGCCTTTACTACCCTATCTCTCAGAGCTACCCTATCTATCAGAGCTACCCAGTCTTCTTCTGCTGTATTTCTTCTACCTGTTTCAGCCAATCCTTGCCTAATGCTCTCTCTGAAACTCTTAACTACCTCTGGTTCCTTCAAATTGTCTGGGTTCCATCTCCTAACTTTTCTACCTTTCTCCAGTCTCTTTAGCTTTAATCTGCAATTCATAACCAATAAGTTATGGTCAGAGTCTAAGCCTGCCTCTGGATATATCTTACAGTTTAAAACCTGGTTTCTGAATCTATTTCTTGCCATTATAGGTCAATCTGATACCTTGCAGTGTCTCCTGGTCTCTTCTATGTATACAGCCGTCTTTCATGATGTTTAAACCAAGTGTTGGTGATCATTAAATTGTGCTCTGCACAAAATTTTACCAAGCGTTCTCCTCTTTCTTTCATTTTCCCCAGTCCTTATTCACCTACTACATTTCCTTCCCTTCCCTGTCCTACTATCGAGTTCCAATCCCCAATTACAATCAAGTTTTCGTCTCCCTTAACTTTCTGAATAATTTCTTCCATACTCATACATTGCTTCGATATCCTCATCATTGGCAGAGCTAGTTGGCATATAAATGTGCACTACTGTGGTCGGTGTTGGTCTTGTGTCTATCTTTGCCACTATAATGTGTTCACTATGCTGTTCATAGTAACTTTCCCACATTCCTTTTTTCTTATTCATTATGAGACCTGCACATGCATTATCAACAACTGATTTTGTATTTATAACCCTGTACTCACCTGACCAGAAATCCCATTCATCCTGCCACCAAATTTCAGTAATCCCTACCATATCTAACTTTAACCTATCCACTTCTATTTTCACATTTTCTAACTTACCTACGCGATTAAGGGTTAGAACAATGGACACTCCAATATGCAGAATGCCTGCTTTGTTTTTCTTGATGACGACATGCTCTTGAGTAGTCCCCCCCCCTCTCCCGTAGATCCGAATGGGGGACTATTTTACCCAAGACGACGCCATCATCATATATTCATACAGTAGAGCTGTATGTCCTCGGGAAAGTAACGACTGTAGTTTTCCCTTACTTTCAGCCATTCTTAGTAACTGCATAGCAAAGTCATGTTAGCTGTTGTTACAAGGCCAGTTCGGTCACTCATTCAGCCTGTTGCCCCTGTAACTACTGAAAACGCTGCTGCCCCTCTTCAGGAACCACACATTTGTCTGGCCTCTACACAGATATCCTACGGTACGACTATGTCTGTGGTTCATGGGGGTGTATTACATAAAATTATTTATCTTCTTCTCCTTGTGTACATAAGATTTTTGCCACGCTATTGGAATTACTGAGGTTGGCAGCAGTTGGGACACAAGACATTCGACTGTAAGTATATTCCGACTTGTACCGGTCATACCTATAGGCCATAAGATCAACTAAGTTACGACAAGTAATACAATTAGAATGGAAAAGAGGCATAAATTACTTAATACCATATTTATTACACGCATATTAATGAGATCGTTGTAATTGTGTACACTTTTTATAACTATCTTTTCTATATCAGGTTTACGATTGCTACGTGCTACTCATAAGCCTAGTTGCACACACGCCGATTCTGGACGGCCGGCAAAATATCGGCAGTCCACATTTCAGCTGTGAACCATTGAAGCTTGCACATTGACCGAGCACGGAACGGCACCAGCAAAATGCCGGTCAGCTGCCGGCAACTGTCACTGCACACCGCCGGCGCTGTACGGGTCACGCACTTAAACGTGTCCCCTGAGTGGAGAACGTTGTGAGCTGAAGCTTGCATTCAGCTCATAGCGCATTGGCTGTTAGAACAAGCCCCACCTCTTGCTCCCAGTGCCGCCAATTTACGGCCTATATCTAACAGATTTCATAAGAAACAACATGTAAGGTGTTAAAGCGTCGCAGATGGAACATGAAATTCACTTTAATGTTTGAATAATAAAAAACTGGAATGTATATCTATGAAATAATATTTTTAACGGACTTATTTAGCGGTTGTAGCAACGCTTACTGCCTCTTTTTTATTGTCGTAACTGAATAACAATCCGAATTAACATTCCTCGCACCACTTACAAGGGTAGCCTTCCTTTTTCGAAAAGAAGTCGTCGGGGTATGTGGAATTATTTTAGCAAATAACAAAGTGGAAGACAATAATCAATACCAAGCACAAATCGAAAATACATTGTTTGTTTGTAAATCTATCGGACCAGACTGCTTGGTCATCAGTTGACAATACATCGATGATGTCTACAGTGTACAATGCTGTTACGAGGTAAGGTTGGTAGAGAGCATAAACATTCCTTAAGCCAGGTCCACACGCTACGATCTGTCTCCGCAAATGTCTGCACACACCTCGCAAATCGTTGTGTGTGGACAGCACATTTGCGCAGATATGAGATGTGCGCAAACCTGGAAGTTGGAGTTAGAGGTTTGAGCAAAATTGCTCAAATCTGTGGGTTCAAATCACATCTGGGCAGACAAGTTGGAACATGTGGACAGGAGATCGCTGCAAATCTGTGTCATGGTATAGTTTTTTCGTGTGTTTACTATATTGACAGTGAATGAAAATGCCTGAGAACTGAAAACCTCGACTGGGAAACAAATTTAGCCACATATATAATATAAAGTGAAGTAGGCGAACAGTGTTTCAAACATATCTAAAACATTGACAATTTTATTTATATCTTTTTAGAAGGTAGGCCTACTTTACTTGCTTTCATGAAATCATTCTTCAGGGCAGCGTAAATAGCTTCACAAGTGTTGAGGATGATTTCACTCAATACTAGTTTAGAAATTGCTGTTGAAAATTCGAGGTCTTTGTGGGTCCTTCTTTTGACCAGGAATTTTAATGTAACTGTCAGTCGCTCATGTAGAGAAATTTATCTCCTCATACAAGTGTCTTTATGTATTGTGTGAGAAGTTACCAATGTCAAAAGATAATTATACGTTTCCACATCCATTCACAAATAATTACGCCTGTCATCGGGTTTGCACTCCAACACACGAAGTAAAATCACATGTGATAACTGCCTTCATTTAAGCAGCCATTGCCTAGTCAATCTCATTCGTCTTTTCTGTTTATTGCGGTTTGTTTTCAGTTTTTTTCCTTGCAATGCACGTTGCAAACAGCGACCATAACAAGATTTCCTCCATCACTGCCAAAAATAAACTTCGAAAAAAAGCGTATCATATTCGTTTTTCAGTCCGAATCAACGAGTTTGAATTTCATAGAGTGGCGATAGGTCCGCCATGTTTGAGGCAAATTGAACTGGCGTCCGCCATGTTATTTGGGGTATCGGCTGACAGCTGGTATGCCACACCCACTCGAGAATTTTACCTATTTACACAGTTCCACGTTCTAAATAAAGATTGACTGTTGAGTACAGATGTGCATGAGGTTACATCGGTGTCTCTATACTTTATCAAAGCTGCGAATTGATGAGCCAGATTGTGTATTTCCTCAAAATGCGATAATGAAATCTCACGAACCAGTCAGTAAATACACTTCCAGTTCGAAGTATAACAGTTAGCTGAGGTTTGACCCAACAACGAAAGTGTTGCTTTGAAAATATTTGTGTTAATTAAAATGCAAGTTCATAGTCTAAAAGTGCTGCGAAACATGTACAGTGAACAGTAATTGCTATGATGAACAATGATCAATTGCATCTGCATGTGTCGTAACAACTGCTTTTACAAAGTCTAGTACACATTTATCTGGTGCTTATTAACCGCATTAAATTCACATACTCGTAAAATTGCTGCTAAAGGGTTTGGTTGTGAAGTCTGGTTGACGAAAATTGAGTACCAAGACGAACGTGACAACAAAATATTGTGGTTAAAAATGCGCCTGGGTCAGCTGCCACAATAGCATTCTACACCGAAATAACGTATCGTTAATAACTTACGTTATTGCCACGCTGATATACGTAAATTTTTGTTACAAAGAACACAGACATTTAACAAGAGAAAAAATTCTGTGGCTTGGTTCTAAAAAGGCCAATGTCAGTATTTTTCAAAACTGGTTTTACTGGTGTAGACCATATTTTCACGTGGTCTTCCTAATGTTAAAACGGCCAATGTCTAAGCCACATGGCATGAGAGGTACTGGGATTTTAAGATGTGAGCCCCAAATACACTGTTAATATTTTTCAGAAAATTACAGAAAATATTCAGAAGCTTATAGCGTAAAACTAAGATTTTTGACATTGGCCCTTTTAGAACCAAGCCACGGAATTCCGGCTGTTAGTATTGCTTCCACGCTTTGCAATAATTATATGTTAAGCATGCTTAGTAAGTATAGTCAACAACAAATGAAAGTATTTTTAAACAAGGTGTAGACATTCAAAAGTGTTTAATTTATTTTATTATGCAACAGATGAGATAATCTTTCATCAACTAAAGTAGCAACAGAAGAAGAAACAGACGCTACGCAGAAAACTTTTTTATGATGTGTTCTTCAAGGGACTTGCAAGATAGGTCATCTGAAGCTTTACTATTGGGGAGGCTATGTGCCATTAGCCAGGAAATTTGTTTGTGTATAGCCAGACAGAGGTCATACAAGGCAAAACAACTGATTTTCTTGCTGGAAATATTTGTCGTTTGAACCCGTCGATTTGTGTATTTGAATGCTGAACACACTTTAGGCATATTGCAGAAGCAAAAATTGTACAGAAAATATACACTAAATACAATATACTCTAAATACAGCGCTTCACTTTCAACAACAACAGACGATGGACAGAAGCTTCTCAAGTGTACTGACCACCGCCAATATGGCGGCTGAGTTTACGCAGGTTGCCGCAAAGAGCGCTGTAACTCGTGTGTTAGCCACTCTATGAAATTCAAGCTCGTTGGTCCGAATGCAGTCTGTATTTCCTAGTTTCTTTTTTCACCGAAAGATGTCGGAGGCGAGTATTTGCAGCGATGAAAGCACCCGTCCACACGCAACGATTGGTGTGCGCAGACATTTGCACAGATATTTGCGCAGACAGATCGTTGCGTGTGGACCCAGCTATACACACTCGAACTCAACCGACTTACGCCGATCACAGAGGGGCTGTGAAAATGTGCATGACCTGTAGTCAGTGGCGGCGCTAGACACAATCTGGGTGTCGGCGAACTCGTCTTTGTGAGGCCCCTTTCATTTTTCAGTAAGAAATACAATGTTAAATAAAATGAGCTGAATTATACACGAACAATCATTTTATTAGTATAATACACAAGCATTATTGCAATGACAAAAGTACAGTAAACAAACACAAATTAAAATCGAGAAACATTTCGCCACACTGAATTTTTTTAAGATCACGTCATAATTAATACTAGCCGCTATTTCGGCTTCAATTGATAGTATTTACAACACAGATAGTATTTCTTGGCTCATTGTCTTAATCAATTTTAACTTTGAGAAGCATCTCTCATCCTGAAGCTGTACTGACTGGAACTGTCAGCATGGTTCTGATTGTTATATAAATATACTTCTTCCAAATTGTTTTCTAAAATGCACTGAAGAAATTGTTTTGCGTCTTTGATTGAGCCTAGTGGATTAGATTTAAAAAGTTGGAGTTCCTCGTAAAGTTCTGAAGGCTGTATGTCACTATTTTGCCATGTCGGAGTATCATGTTTAAATCATTACAATGCTTGAGAATTATTTCAAATAATTGATATCGTAAATTTAACGAAATCGCTCAAAATATTCTTCGGGTGCTTTGAATCGACATTCACTGTCGACTATTACAGCATCTCATCCAGTGGGGGATACAGAATTTTCGTCTGGGGTGGGGGGCACAAGTCTGAGGAGGCAGAACATGTCCTTTAAGGCTTTGTGAGACTAAGTTTAAAACACACACACACACACACACACACACACACACACACACACACACACACACACACACACATATATATATATATATATATATATATATATATATATATATATATATATATATATATATATATATAATAAATTTTATTACAGTTATTATCACATATAACTGCTATGTTCCAAAGCCACTGTCGCTTCTTAGAGGAAAACTGCGCACTATGGCGTCATTTTCAAATGCCTATGATAACAAAAATATCAGAATGATTCAATCACATTAAACAGTGTAAATTTTCTAAATTTACCATAAAATAAAAAATAATTTAATAAATAGAATTTAGAGCTTGAATGCCATGTGTTCAGCTGTGGCCACACTTGTTTCATCCTTTATCCTCATAAAGAACACTTGCCAACAGCTGGACACTGGGCATTCAGGCTCAAAATTTAATTCAATACATAACTGATACTGAGTTTTGGCAGGCGGGTATATGCGAAACTCTATACAGAGGAAGCCATGCGAAATTGGCATAGGTTTCTCTACATATTTACAACTTTGGAGTAACTGAACTATAAGACTGACCACTTGCATATTCAAACAACTGTACGGTATGGTCAAAAAATGTTATGTACATATTAAATGACCCAAATTACTTAATGGTGATGTACAAAAACGTAGGACATATTGTTTCAAAAACAGTTCAAATGTTTGTAATCCGAGGGACCAAACTGCTAAGGTCATCGGTCTGTAGTCTTACAATCTAATTTAACTTATTCTAAGGACAACACACACACAGACACACACACACACACACACACACACGCCTGAGGGAGGACTTGAACCTCTGGTGGGAGTGTCGCATACTCCACAATGCTGCACCCCAGATCACACTGCCATACCCGTGCGGCACACGTGGTTTGATATATTATTAAACTTTTCACTGTTTAATGTGGTTGAATCATTGTAATTTTTTTTAATCATAGGAAGTTGAGAATGATGCCATAGTGTGTCGCACCTAGCGGTGCATTGGTAATTAGATAGAAGTATATTAATATAATAAGTGAAGACGATTTTATCTGATGATTTCAGCAGCACAAAACATTTGCACTACTTGAAGGACATCCATTTATTTCGGATTGCTGCCAACGTTACGTTGCCCCTAGACGCGAAATATTAATGCACCCATTGTTATGGGTAACTCTTCCGACACTGCGATGCTGCCTTCTGCTCGCTCCCCAGACAGCCATAGTACACGACTCCTGCTGCTGCCAACAGCCAGCACACGAATCGTCAACTTACTGTGGATGAACAGTACAGTGATCGGAGTAGCTGTGTCATTACCAAACAATGCAGAAATTGAAAAAAACAGCGTATCCTGAAAGGTCGTCCAATTACGGGTCAGAAACAAACAGCCAGTAAATACGAGTATGTCACACTAAGTTTGATTTCACCTCAAAACCTAAAACCAGATTTCCTGTATTTGCGTTGTAGTAATCAATTTCTTCTACATTCTTTGTAAAGTTGCTATGCAAACGAGATAAGTTTTCAAGGAAGCTTTCGCGAACAACAAAATTACACTTGAAACTTCCTGGCAGATTAAAATTGTGGCCCAGAAACGAGATTAGAAACTGGGACCTTCGCCTTTCGCTGGCAAGCAATCTACCGTCTGAGCTATCCTGGCATGTTTCACGGTCCGTCCATAAAACTTTACTTCTGCCAGTACCCCGCCTCCTACTTTCCAAACTTCGCAGAAGTTCTCCTGTGAAGCTTTCAGGACTAGCACTTCTCATTCTGGAAACATCCGATAGTCTCTGACTAAGCCTTGTCTCCAAGCTATGTCTCCACCACATCCTTCCTTGCAGGAGTGCTAGTCCTGCAAGGTTCATAGGAGGACTTCTGTGAAGTTTGGGACAGACAGAAGTAAAGGTGTGACTGCGGACTGTGAAGTGTGTAGGTATAGTTCAGATGGTAGAGCGCTTGCCCGCGAGATTCAATGGTCACGGGTTCGAATCCCGGGTACAGCACACAATTTTAATCTGACAGGAAGTTACAGATCAGCACACACTCCGCTGCAGATTGAAAATTTTCTGTAAATTACACACTTGACTGTGTTTCAAGAAGAGTTTCTGCTACCACGAAAATCCTTTGTATCTGATGTGAGGAAAAATGCCGTTGAAATTTCTAATTTGCTCCAATAACAGGATATTCGAAAGGTGTAGTTTTCAAATGAAACTGTTTATAATGGGTGGGACTGCCATTTCTTAGTGTCTAGGAAAAGAATCAGATAAACCGTTTACCAGAAACATGCAGTTTTTTTTACATAGTTAACTCCTTTAACATCATTTAAATGTGAGTAAAACATACACAACAGCTCATTTATCTGCCAAGCAATCACGAAACAATAAACAACTTTTATTCATTTTTATCGTAAATTACTGACAAAAAAGAGCAAGAAGCAATTAAAGGGAAGCATAAAACAAAAAGTCAAATTACGCCATGTTAATTACAGGAAATTTGCATTTTTATACTAACAATTACATGCTGCCAGTAAGGGACAATTAATTATTCTAATCCTAAGATTCTTTCCCTCCCTCCGTTCTTCACCAACTCTCTCTCATTTTTCGTCAGACCGTCTGAGGGGGGCGGGCACGTGCCCCTGTGCCCTCCCCCCCCCCCCTGAATCCGCCCTTGATCTCATCTATCATTGTGTTAAAAAAAATAACTCTGTATCTCATTTCAGGAGATTGTATTGGTTCATCAATTTGTTCGTAATCGAACATTCGTTTTTTGTGCGCTATACTTTTCTTTTTAAACTCAGACTCAATTTCATAACTACTTTTTTCTACAAACAATCGAGCTTCTGCAACGCATGTTTCAAATCCTGTACTACGGAATTCTCGAATCCAAGTCACGAAATGAACATAAAGAGTTAACAGCAACTTTCAGGTTCACTTGAACTGACTTCCATTGTTTATTTACATGTTGATACATAGTGAAATCTCATTCCACACGTGTATTGCAACAATAATAAACTCAAAAGTTAACAGTCCGTTGAAGACTGCTTCACAGTCACTAAGAGTTTCAGAATCACCAATTTTACTTTTCAGGTCATTCAATGACATCATCAAATTGGAATAATATAACTTTTAGTGCTCCAATTCTGCTCTGTCTGAAACAAGATAGGATATCTTGTTTCAGACAGAGCTTTCAATGGCAATTTTAATTTAGTTTTTATAAGTTCCATTGCATGCTTAGACCTTGTAAAGAGCACATAAATTTTATTGATGAAGCCGAAAAATATTGTATCTGTTATAGATGAGTTATCTGCATCTATGAGAAGCAAATTCCAAGAACGTCATCCGCTTGGCGGGAAGAATGCTCGTGGATTAATATTGAATATTCTTGTTCTAACACCTTTATTAACGCTAACCATATTTGCGCCGTTATCATATCCCTGTCCTCGGCGGTGTTTTATATTTCTATCATTATTTTCTAATTCCTTTAACACTTTTGCTGTGGGTGACACTTATAAGCGTCCACGCTCAATGTAGGATAGTGTCAGCCGCAGTGAAAGTGTTAAAACTGCAGTTGTTAATTACTCTCCCATTGTTTCTGCAACAGCAATAAACCCAACAACTCCTCTCCAGTTGAGGAGTTGCAAAATCTTCTTCTTATTGACATTTGTTCCACTTGGCTCACAGCCCTGGTACAATCAAGCATGTAGGCATAATATTTTGCTTGTTTGACTCCTTTTACAATTTCGTTAATGACCGATTTTCACATTAATGAAATTCGTTTTGGATCTCGTGGCTCATATAAGGCTGAGAAAGTTGCTTTTCATTAATACATTGCAAGTGCTCTTTTAGTGTTAGATCATAATTGGATAACAGTTTAAATAGGTCTAAAAATTACCATTGTTTCCAGTATCATTCATGTTAAGGTATTCTCAATGATTACTAAATGCCAGATTGTTTGAGGCTAAGTAGTTGATAATATCGATCAATCTTTTTGTGATTCCCCGATCAGTCTCTTGTTTTCTTTATCTATTTTTTCCATATTTGATTCCTTTATAGAATTCGATCCATTTAATCATACACCCCATGTGTCCTTGACTCAGATCTTTCCAGTCACAACAGCCTTCTTTTGCCATATGTCTGCAAATACAGAAAAAGTTTACATGGAAAGCAATAAACTTTATCTTGAAATGTGGAGTAAACCAACCACCTGTGATGTTGCTCTTCACCATTACTCAAATTTAGTTAAATGTCTTTGGGGTATCTCTCGTCGGATTTCTCGATGCTTTGATGGGGACCATTTGATTGTGTTCTGACACACGAAAAGACAATTGTGAGTGGTAAGGCTTCATGTGCAGGACGTGAACAATGTCTCTTCGTTTTTGTCGTTTTGACAACGGCACATAATCCTCATCTGACGTCTGACAGGCGGCGTATGACACGATACAGACCAAAGTATCACTTCAATAACTTTTCTGACAGTCCAACCTTCCGTACAGGGGTAAAAATCCATACCAGATCTGGGCTGTACACAACAGGTCGGTGCTTGTCGTTATATCGCTGACAGTCCTTCTCCTGGGCGTCCAGTGTTTGTATGCGAGCCAGCTGTCTTGCTTCTTCGTCCCTGCTGATTAGCTGTTTAACATAATCATCCTGAGTGTCGTCCAGTTGGAGGGGAACAGCGTATCCATTATCGTCTCAGCTTCACGGCCATGGAGCAGGAAAAACGGCGTGAAGCCTGTGGTGTCTTGTCTTGCAGTATTGTAAGCAAAAGTCACAACTAGCAGAATTGTATCCCAATCCTTCTGCTCAACATCGACATACATCGATAGCATATCAGCTAACGTTTTGTTAAAACGTTCTGTAAGACCATTTGTCTGGGGATGGTATGCAGTTGTCATTCTGTGGACAATGTCGCACCATGACATTACTTCTGATACTAGTTTTGACTGAAATACTTTTCCACGATCATATATCATGACATATGGTGCTCCATGCTTCAAAATAATGTCTTCTACAAGGAATTTTGCGATCTCTGGAGCTTCTCCAGTCGGCACAGGTTTGGTGACAGCGTAGCGTGTGAGGTAGTCAGTGCAGACTATTATCCATCGGTTACCGGTTGTCGACTTCGGGAACCTCCCTAAAAGATCGATCCCAACTCGGTGGAATGGAGTTGCTGCCGGCGGAATCGGTACGAGATGCCCTGGAGGTAACTGCGGCACATGCTTCTGTCACTGGCACTCTTTACAATGAGTCACATAGTGCTTGTCAGATCGGTAGAGACCTTTCCAGTAATACCTGCGTCTGATTCTGTCTAGGGTCTTCACGAATCCCAGATGACCAGATATCGGAGCATCGTGAAAATATTTGAGAATAGCTGGCTGGAGATGAGCTGGAACGACCAGTAGCCATTTGGGGCCCAGTGGATCGTAGTTGCTCTTATACAATGTTCCGTTTATAAGTTGGAACTCTGCATTGGTCGGTTCTACTTTCTTCAAGGCCTCTATCGTTTTTAATAGTACTGGATCTTCCCTCTGTTCCACTGTAACGTCATCCAGTTCAGTGAGGGCTGAAATTTCATTCATGCTGTTGTGTTCCACTAATGGATTCTTCAAAAGACAGTCGGCATCCTTGTGTTTGCGCCCATTCTTGAATACCACTGTGACATTGTACTCTTGGAGTCTTAGTGCCCATCTTGCTTGTCGACCTGATGGATCCTACAAGCTAGTCAGCCAACACAACGAATGGTGGTCTGTCACGACGGTGAAGGATTCGCCGAATAAATACGGCCGGAACTTGTTGATAGCCCAGATAACTACGAGACATTCTTTCTCAGTTGTAAAGTAGTTTTTCTCGGACTTTGAGAGTACTCTTGATGCATAGGCTATCACTTTTTCGGCACCTTCCTGAACTTGTACAAACACTACACCAATCCCATAACTACTGGCGTCTGTGTGAAGTTCAGTTTCTGCATTCTCATCGTACAATGCTTGAACTGGTGCGGAAGTTAGAGCCTCCTTAAGGTCCCGGAAGGAGCCTTCTCTTGTCTCATCCCAGTAGAACTAACCGCTGACTGCAGAAGTTCTTGCAATGGATGTGCCTTGTTAGAAAATCCTTTTATGAAACGTCGGTACTATGAGCACAGCCCGAGAAAATTTCTCACATCACGAATGTGCTGAGGAGTTGGAAATTCTGTGACTGCCCTTACTTTATCTGGATCAGGACGTACACCATCTCCATTGACTAGGTGCCCCAAGATTTTTATCTCTTTGGTGACAAAGCCTGAACACACTTGAACACAGTTGACATGCGACTCAGATGTTCTTCAAATGTTTTCGAGAAAACGACAATGTCATCTAAATAGCAAAGACACGTCGTCCACTTAAGGTGTCGAAGCAAGTTGTCCCTCATGCGTTTGAATGTGGTCGGAGCATTACATAATCCAAATGGCATTACTTTGAATTCATAGACGTCGTCAGGTGTAATAAAAGCCGTCTTCTCCCTATCAGCTTCATCAACCTCGATTTGCCAGTAACCTGTCTGCATGTCCATACTTAAGAAGTATGTAGCTCCTTCCAAGCAGTCTAAGGTGTCGTCAATGTGTGGCAGTGGGTAGACATCTTTCTTGGTGATTTTGTTCAGCCGCCAATAATCAACACAGAATCGCCATGGGCCATCCTTCTTCTTTACAAGGACCACTGGAGACGACCAAGGACTATCCGAAGGTTGAATAATGTCATCTTGCAAGATCTTCTCCACTTCCTTCCGAATTATCCGTCTTTCAGCTGGCGACACTCTATACAAACGCTGGCTAATTGGCGGATGATCCCCAGTATTGATACGGTGCTTTATCGTGGGCTGTTTTGTCTGACTTTTCTCCTGCTGAGGTGTGAATGCACCCGAAAATTGGCGCAGTATACTTAACACCCACTGGCATTATTCTTTGGTCACTCCGGACTCTATTGGCATTTCCACGTTTGTTTCCTCCAGCGTCTTCATTGATGACGTTGAGCTCACCGTCCTGGATTGGTTCAGCTGCGCCGATACACATTCCCCTGGGGATAAGTTGCGAATGCTCGTGACAATTAGTGATCCAAATCTCTCCTCGACCTCCAGTAATGCTTACGATAGCTACTGGTATGTAAATTTCTTTTGTGAGCCTGATAAACTTTTTACTATCAACAAGAACTTCACAGTTTAACCAGTCATCTGTGTTTGTGACTGCAACTCTTCTCATTGTCAATGGCAGTAGCGTCACATTGTCAATGACAAATAACTTCCCAGATAATTCTGTATTACATGTATCCGACAGAACAACTTCTTGAATTTGCAGCTCAGATCTTCCACAGTCGATGATAGCTTGGGATGCCTGAAGGAAGTCCCATCCGAGGATGACATTGTGACCACATTCTGTTAACATGACAAATTCAAACGGCTGGGTCCTGTTGTTGATTGTTATTCTTGCTACACAAGTTCCTGCTGGTTGGACGTACTTTCCATTCACGACCTTCAGCACAGTTGCCTCAGTATCACAGAACATTGTCTTCTTTAGCGTGTGGCGGTAATTATCCGACAATATAGAGAAAGACGCTCCTGAATCAACAAGTGGCCAGACAGGTTGGTCGTCGATGAGATTTCCCGACATCTTAGCGACTGTCATCCATGGAGGATTTTCATCTGTGGTGGCCTCACCTCCGTAGCTGGTCGCCTCGCTTAGTTTTCCTAGGCGCAGCGGCTAGGGGAGCAGCTGGTACCTCTGTACGGCGACGGTGAATGGCTGCGGCGTGTCGGGGAGCGACCTCGTCTAGGGTACGGCGATGGGCTTCTTCCCATAGGTCAACTGAACTCATCAGCAGGTGATTGCCTGGGATAGAAATTTTCTGATGGCTGACGTCTTGCGGCAAACTAATCGTCGAATACTCGCCTTCTCTCTCTGCAGTAGTGTACGACATATCCAGGGCGCTCATATCTGTTCTTCTGCGCGGAGTCATAGTTGCTGGGGGAATTGGTTGTGGCCACGTCGGTTGGTTCATAGGCTGCCGTTTGGCGGTTGCAGCGTAAGTCATAGCAGGCGACGTAATTCTTCACGTCGGGTGTGTCTGGTGGGGCAAACAGGAGCTAATGTCTGAAATACCTCTTCCTCAGCGCCGTCGGCTCCCTCGTCGCTTACAGGGCTTACATCCATGGATATAATCTGATGCTCACTCGGTCTAATAGTCCCGGCTGCCGTAAATTGTTGTAATTCTTCTCTCACAATTTGTCATATGAGAGAAGCGAAGTCATGCTAGTCTTCCACAACGGCCATAGGGACTACATTCGGGAATCTGTCATACTTCTTTTGTCCAACCCTTCTCTGTTGCATCTCTTCAATACGCTCTCACCACTTAATGAACTCTTCCGTAGTAGTGACGTCTTTTATCAGAAGAGCTTGGTACATGTCTTCTGCAATACCCTTCATCAGGTGCGTGATTTTGTCGACCTCAGTCATATTTGGATTCACTATGTTACACAGGGCCAAAACATTCTGTACGTATGACTGTGTCGGCTCACCGTGTCGTTGGGCCCAGATCTTAAGTTGTTCTTTTCCACGGGCCACTGACACCCTTGTTCAGCAGCTTAGTCAAGGCACAGACAAAAATCTGTTACTCTGTGGTCGAGGGAATTACACAGTAAACCGTGGAAAATTTAACGAAACCGGTAGTGTTATTGTTTTTGCTATAATTGCATAGACGTTTGATTTGCAACTTAAACAATTTACTAATACGTAATTGTTGGCGTGTCGCTTTAGACTGTTTCTCATTGTTAAACACCGGAAGAAATATGTAGCCTTCGTGACTATCAAGTCTAGTATTAAAATGCTTTCAACCACAGCAACCCAATAGCCACGCAATTATTGAGACGGACAGCACAATAAATTACATGTGTCGTGTAGAACGTGCTGATAAATTAAGGGCATTGATTTCATCGTTATTCTTGTACGTATCTCGCCCATTTTATCGGCCAATCATTTGAGATTTTTATTGTGAAATTTTAAATACGGGGAATAGCTTGCCGGGTCACTCAACAAAGCTCGGCGGGCCGAAGGTTGATTACCGCTGGCTTAGAGCGTTAGCAGCCAGCACTGGTGACCGCAGCGAACGTGTTAAAAGATTTTCGTCTGTTTCACGATATTCAATTAAATTCTACGGCGCAGATGACTTTTGTGCCAGACTGGGACTCAGGCCCTGTTCGTGAGTTTTTTCTTCTTTTTGCTTTTTTACTCTTCGGGTCAGTGGCGAATTCACCAGTAGACTGACATACGCTAGAGTCTAGGGTGGCAGATTTAGGGGCTGCAAATTATTTGGTCAAAATTTGTAGTGTTGAGTGTAATAAAAGTTACTTAATTTTTCCGTATGTACATTATGCTATTGTGTAAGAAATATTGATAGAATACCTTACACCCACATTATAAGTAGTATGTCACTGTACTTTTATTAGCTCGGAAAAACAAACGAAATTTTCCCCCCAATTCAAACCAAATAGTTGTGTTTGAAAAATAATCTAGGAAATGATACTTCGATCGCCTAGGTTCACGGTCAAACTAATTACGGAAAATAGGTGGTATAATTAGGACGATAGTGCACAAAACAAAAAGCTACAATATCATTAAAAAACCATGATTAGTAAGATTGTGAAATAGGGTATCGAATTGTAGAAGTCGGTAGGGGCGGCAAGATTTGAATAGCCTACTAGCATAAAATGTGAAAATCTGCCACTGCTTCGGGTAGATCGTGCCTTTGTTCTATTGTGTTCTTGAGACTGTCACACTCTTCATAACGAAGGGCGGTTAGTCCTCTGCGACATCGGCTATGCGGACACGCATCTAGTCCTGCCCAAATAATCAACTTATCGCGTGCTAGGAGTGTCCATTATTCCATTTCCTCACAGCTTTATCTGCATTCCCGCAATCGATCGCATTTCTTTCTATATCCGCACAGAAATTGTCATTTAACTCTTTGAGTCATACATAGAATCATATAATACGTTTGCTTTGGGTTAAAAGATAAGTGATTGCGTATTTCGATAGTGGGAGCACGAACACGGTCTGGAGCGCCACGTTGTGGATCGCGCGGCCGCCCGCGTCGCAGGTTCGAGTCCTCCCTCGGGCATGGATGTTTGCGTTGGCTTTAGTACAAGTTAGTTCATAAGTAGTTTGTAAGTTTAGGGACTGATGACCCCGCAGGTAAGGCCCATAAGCTTTACAAATATTTGACGCACGAACAGTTTTGTGGAATAAAACTTTGGACACGTTTGACGATAGAATTGCGACTAGAGGTACTTAGAGACAAGTTTCCTGCGAAATGAATGAGGGTTCGGAGGAAATGGAGAATAAAGAAAAAATCCATTTTTAACTGATATACTAATGTATGATACGGTACTAGTTTTTTGTATCGTGTCATCAATATTTGTCAGAATATTAGGAAAAATATTTGGAATCCATAATTTATGTTTGCTATCAACTTCACTCGACCACGATAAGCCGAGCGACTGCTCAGTTGACCGGTAAAATTCTGGCGTATGTGCAAACAGCGCTCCGCCGATAAAATACCGGCCATCCAAAATCGGTGTGTGCGCCATCAGCCTAGACGTCATCCACACGATAATCAGTGAGCCGGTTTCGATATATATTTTTTTGCAAACATCATTTTAAAAATATGACGATTCACAAAGATAATTTGATGCAAAAAAGTGAGCACGTTTTTATAATTCTATATTGTCTAAGCACAATTTCGGCATAATCCATCTCCGCCCTCTTTTCTTTAAATATATCTTCCAAATGTGTGTGTTGTTCTGCACGTAACTGCACCCCAACAGGCCTGCCAGATCTGATATGAATCTTATTTGTAAGTGCCAAGGATTTTCGAAAAGCAACATGTTTTTCATTATTCATAAATCACTAAATGTACCTTTAGTTTTCAGATTATTCCATAAATTTGAAATATTCATGCAGTTATCTGACGAAATATTAATACCTTCAGTTTTAGCTTTAGTCATAGGTGCAAAATTTTGCAGTATTTGGGTCTGTTTCTCGTTTTTATACATCAAAGGCTTCTCATTGAACGCAAATATTTTATTTGTCAACTTCGAAATTATTTTATTTTCACCTTGTATATCCAAATTGAGCTCATTAAGTTTATTTCCTACAGAAATGCTACAATACACCATAAATCATCTTGCAATTAACTGCGCATTTTATTGTTTTGCTGTAAATATAACAGAATTTCTTGGTGCAACGAAAAAGAAACCTTTCCAACACCTTGCCTCTTCTAAGCCTACGAACCGATGTATGTAAAATAACATCACTCTGCCCACTTTCTCCACAAGACTTTTGAATTTTCTGTGGTTTAGTTCTCCTACTAAATTGTAATTCACTACACTTAATGACAGTTTTCATCACTAGAATATTTCTGCCAAATTTTCCTGATGAATAAGACAGTGAAAAGTTATTAGCTTTGTTAAACCATATTTCTGAGCCTATCATCGAAGGACAACCATTGGTACACAAAGAAACTAGTTTTCTTATATTTATATTGTTCTCTTCAACGAAATCGCAAATAATAGAAAGAGTTTTTGCCTCTGGTTTGGCCCTTCGGGCACGGTGCACGGAAACACTTGAGGTCTCCAGTCAGAGATGGACCTGCTTCACAACAGACATATGGTGTGGAGAATGTGCTGCCAAAATTCAGGAAACTGGCTACACCAATTTCACTGTACGCATCTCGCCCATTTTTATCAGCTAGTCATTAGAGATTTTTATTGCAAAATTTTGAATACTTGACGACTAGCTTGCCGAGCCACTCGAAAAAAAAAAGCTCGGCGGGCCACAGTACCACCGTATTATTTCATTTCTTATCCTGACCCTTCTGGTCTTAGCAAGGATTCCTAATTAAAGGTAGAAAATATTCACAGAAATACATTATTCGTACTCCCACAAAGTTTGGTTGAAACTAAAAATTTCAAACTGCCACAAAACTGTCGAAGGGGGGGGGGGGGCATCCTTATGGACATCAACAAAAATATGGAAAATAACAAAAACTAAAAGCTAATATAACTTGAATGCTGTCTGCAACTGTATGTTTGCATTAAAAGTTCACATTTGATCAAGTTAACCTATTTGCATACAATAACAGATTTTATAATGACATGCTTTACTGATATTTTTAAATATGATACATTGGTTAAGTTTTTTTAGTGACATTGGTTTCTGCTCTTATCACCCAAGTTTTAATGCATGTACGTAATCTGTTTGAATACACCTTTATTCATGATTTCTGTGGCTGAAAGTAGTTGGTTTTTAAGGAATTAATAAACAGCTGATGGTTTTCCGATGCATTTTATAAAGCATTTGACGACTTAACTTTCACCTAACGAAAATGTTGAATAATGTATATATCTGTCGTAGCCCCTTGTATTAAAATACTATTACAGGTAATTCCGCCACCATGTAGCCAACTCTTTAAATGGCAACTTTTAAGTGTTCTGTTTGCCATTTTTTCTGACACTGGCATGTGTTGCTAATTGATGGCAGAAACTGCGTGTTGAAACAGGGCAGAGATTCTTTTGAGCTGACATTTACTGCACCCCCCCCCCCTCTCATCAGAAGTATGCTTTATATCCGAACCTTATAAGGCTGAAGTTGCGAAAATACAAAAATTGTTCAAAGAAAGTGATTCAACTGATTTTGCAGAGGAAAAAGATTAAAATACAGTGATTTCACAAAATTTACCCTGACAATGGTATTAGTGATTATTCATTCACTACTCCACTGTCTCCTTTTTCTTATATTGGCACTTTCTTCTGTTGTCCCT
Source organism: Locusta migratoria (assembly GCA_026315105.1). NCBI lineage: Eukaryota > Metazoa > Arthropoda > Insecta > Orthoptera > Acrididae > Locusta > Locusta migratoria. Next base: position 239,736,376 of record CM048744.1, read on the forward strand.
ACCACTATAACTGCCTTCATCCATTTCCCTCTATCTTCCTTACCAGATTTCTTCTCTGACAATTTCACACCCTCCTGCATTGTCTTTGTCTCATTCTTTTTCTCTCACATCGCGACATAAGCATGCTCTCATCCCTTTCAAGTTTTTATTCACATTTCAAATTTTTAGTTTCAACCAAACATTGTTGGATATGAAGAACTTAATTCTGTGAAAATTTTTGTTTCAGTCTTCTGCCTCTTTAGTCACCACTGTGTCCTCTCTACATGTTTTTCCAAATGTTTTGGTCGAGCCTGCAGCCCTAGATTGAGAAAAGTTGAGCACATTGTTGTAGGGGAAATCGGAGAAAAGTTTTCTAGGTGCACATCTGTCTCCCACTATGAATGATCCCCCCCCCCTCTCCCCGCTGTTTAATGTGGCACTGTCCAACTTTTGTTCCACTGTTACTTCCTGCTATTCTCTTTCGGCATAAACAACCATGAATATGTTTACATAATCTAAAGTTTTATATGCAGGATATGAGAAATAACAAAAATAAAATCATCATTTATTAAGATATCAGATTGTACAATATCTGAAACAGTATTTTTTTTTTCCTCCACAGAATAATTTTCATTTGGAATGAAGAGTATTTCCTAAAGGCTGCTTGGACAGACAATTGGCACATCGTGAGGGTTCGTCTATTGGATACATAATCAATATCTCTAAATACTGTGGTGCCCTCAATTTTTAAAGATAATTTCAATATCTCTTCTGAATTTCATATGCTGCAATGCATGAGCTAAAATTAATGTTAGACACAGTCTACATAATTTGTTTTCACCTCTGCAAACACCTGAATCTGTGATCATAATGCAGTTAAACTATCAATGAATACAACTGTAAAAAGAATATCAAGGACAGCATTCTGTTTAGCATAAGTGAAAAGGGACAGATTTCATAGTACTTTCTTATCAACATGAAAGGTTTGTCTTTAGGACTAACAGTGTTGAGCATCAGTGGACACATTCAAGAACACTGTACAATACACAGTGGAGGTGATGGTTGTATGACTCTGTTGTGTGCCTGTGTAATTGCATGAATGTTCTATTTTCCGAAGGAGGTCGTGGCCGATAGCTGAAAGTTTTGTATGTGTGTGTCTTTTGTATGTGCCTGTCGCAGCTCGTCGCCACATCTTTGTGGTGAGTTGTAAACTGCCGTTATTGCTATATTATTAATTCACACCTGGACTTTTCAAAATATTACTTGTAACAGATTTGTCTTTATGAAAAATTTCAGATCTTGCATTTATGACAAAGAAGCTGAAAGAACCTTCAGCAACTAACACTACAGATCGAATGTTTTTGAATTCTAAGATGAATGAAACTAATGAACACTGATATGTAACTATTACTAGAAATACCATCAGTATATGTATCATGCACATGGTATAGTAATGGCGCGAATTCACTGCACTTGTGGTTAATACTGAGCAAAACTCTAAGGGTGACTTATTTCTTGTAAAGTCATCAATTTTAATCAATAATTTCTGAGAGCTAACTGTTCCTATTTATTATGTGATTGGTTTTTGTTATTTATGAAGTAATGGGTTTTTGTTATTATTTATTAATTCATTGTTGCTCAAATGTTTGTAATTCTTATGGGGACCAAACTACATTGGCCATCAGTCCCTAGACTTACAAATTACTTAAACTAACCTAAACATCCATGCCCGAGGGAGGATTCGAACCCCCGGCGCGATCTGTAACGTGGTGCTTCAGACTGATAAGCTACTCCCGCGCGGCTTGTAACTATGCTGGAGCAATGTTATTACTGTTTTGGGTGTGTAAGATGACCTGTAGGCCTAACATTTGTGGTGTATAAGACAGGCAAAATGCATAGAGTACCTTTTCTGTTTTTTAAAACATCGAATCGTAAAATGCATATTTATGTGATTTATTACTTATTTACCATAAATCTGTAATAGTTGGAATTCTTGGAACAGCTTTCAGTCGCCTTTGAACATAATATTCACACTACAAGGTATTGCATTGCACAAACATTATCAACAGATTTGAAGCGTCAACTTATCACAGACTTCGACCCTTTTCAACTGAACTCTACACCTCTGCGTATATGGCTTGCCATCCCCTTAGAGCATTAGAGAATAGAGATGGGTAGGTCCGAGATTTGAAAGGAGTCGGGTCCGGATCTGCATCCAGCTCTGCGGACCTGCATCCAGGTTCCGTGTCCACTGGACCCATATGGGTCCGGCTCTGCAGCCGGATGGACGGACGGACGGACCGTGTCTGTCAAGTGGATCCGCCTCCACTGGACCTACACTGGTACAACTGCACAACCGGCTGCCGAAGTGTATCTATCGAGCGAATCTTGTCTAACCGAGAAGGATTGCAGTTGTATTACACAGGAATATGTAGAAGTTTATTAATATATAGTTAACTGTGATAAGAATGTTTTATTGCCAGAAAATCACGAACACTGTCGCATTATAAAATCAGTCATCATTTGCTATACACGTCACCCAGATCACATTAATATTTTTCTAATTATTTGTAGAAAACTAAAATCTTTGTGAACTAAGCTCTTACTGTAAAACATTTTGCAAGACTGTGTTTTCATCAATGAAGTGAGCTGTCTTTTAATAGAAATTATTCCTATTATTTTGTGATGCCCATCCATCAGCAGTTAAGACACATCTGTTCCTCCCGTCAATAAATTTCGAGTTTCCTCTTTTAATTCGTTGTGGATGGCAGGCAACAAACTGCAAGATTCTGATTTTCTAGTTGGTATCTTATATGATTGACAAAGTAAATTCATTAGTTTTCGGAAGTCTGGACCTTCTACAATTTTAAATGGATGGTATTCTTTTACAATCATTTTTGTCATTATTTTCAATTTGCTTGGAACGATGAATTGTAATGAAATTTGATCTGATAAAGGGCTTGAATGCTGAAGTGGATGATAAAATTTGATCTGAACTGGATGGCACAGATTCTGGTAAAGAATTGTGATTAATTTTATTAGAAGTCCTACTGCTATTGGTAAATTCTTCATTGCTAGGTAAATTTAAGTGTTTCACGTGTTCAAGTGTTTTTCCTCTTCATATGTCTGACGAGATTTCCTGTTAAGAGTTCTTGGATTGTACAAAAGATCCAGACAGCAATATCGGCATTTAGCTTTATTATCTTGGACTGTAAATTGATACCAAACTTCACTGTTTTTCAGTGGTGGGATAATGAAATCTGTGAGAACAAGAAAAACTGTTATATGACACCTGGCCAGCACAGACACGCATACATGTGTGTATCACCAAAAAGCTTAATTCGTTCGGTAAATAAATCACTGGACCAAGATTACTGTCCATAACATCATATGCAATGGTCAAAATCGACTTGCAATGTTTGCTTGACAGACATGAGTCCATTGTCCATTCCTTGTTGGCACACTTAAAACCATACAATAAAATACACAATAACCGTGAACTCAAATCTTACTACCAGCTTTTTTGGAGGGGCACAATCAAGAGTTACTGTTATCGGGAATAACCTTACAATAATAATCTTCCGTTGAACAGTTGTGCAGTGAATGGCAATACAAATTCAGGAAATTGAACAAAATCACTATGTTTGTTGAACTGTTTCAGCCAAACATCTGTTAGTAATGTGACTCCTGTTAGAGGATGCAGACCAAGGCCAGTACAGTCTCGGTCAGAAAAACTACGCCCGTGTGCCAGCCTCGCCTGTTGTGTAGAGCACTTCCAGGCCAGCGTCACACACAGCTGATGGAATTTGGCGAGCAGGTAACCGCCCAGCCACCCCATCAGGTCGCCTCACCCTGCTGTGTTTATGGCGGGCTCTACATCCGGCAAGGGCTTTACAACTGTCTCCCTGCCACTCCGCCGCTGCGTTTCCAACTCCGGCCGCACCTGACCTGTTTTCTGGCAGACCCAAAACCAATGCCTGTCCGAGGATGCGTTTCCAACCTGCACTCGGATTTACATCCATCACTAGCGCAGCTGATGTGGGTCCAAGGAACCTACCCATCTCTATTGGAGAAAGTAATTGTAACCAATCAGTTTTAGATTTATAGTGTCTTCTGAGTATCAAGCACTTACCTTGTTGTCCTTCAGCGCATGTGCTCTGTCAGACTGTAAATCTGTACCACACCTATTAGGAAGTAATATTTAGTATCACTTAAGCAACATTGTAATCGTTTTCAAAACTCCTTGTTCCAGAATAAAAACTGTACATTACATTAAAGAAAAAAATAAATATGTAAATATTTAATGAAGAACCAAACAAAGTTTGGCTTAATAGTTCCACACAAATACACTGTGTCTGATGGAATGCACTTATCTGAAACAATATGTCATGCTCTCACTTCACTGTTTAAAATGTGTTCACAAATAGAGGCTTGCACAGACTAATAAATATTTTACATAGATAACCTACATTTCTCACATATGCAGTATTTATAAAAGCACTCAAGGGATTAGTACACAGTTATTCTAAAGAGCTGTTGCTTCTTAAGCATAATTCTCAAGCTATAAATCAAATATGATTTCTGAATTTGCAGACTGTACACCAACCTGAGAAGAAATTCTATGTACCTGATTATAACAAAAACAAAAAAAGAGCTTGCAGCTATTTCACATCAAAACAAAATTCCAATAGGTTACATAATACATACATGAAATATCAGAATCAAATGCTGAAATTTCATGGTCAACTTGACATATTTCACATATCATACACCATAGCTGTTTAATACGGATGCTTGACCTTCAGCAGAAAAATGCCACTGTTGATACGAAGTAAACAAAAATAAGATCTAAAGCTTTACTGAAGAGAAGTCATGTAAAATTACTTTTTAATAATCGCGGCACGAAAATACAACACTGTGTGGAAAATTACATTGTGAATATAGTTTCAATTAACAGTTAACATAAGAAACAGTATACTCACAAAAAGGTGACAACTATTGACTTACAAATGAAAGTCATAAAACAAATATACAATTCAAACTTTGTAGAGAGTTTCAGTTCAGTTGATTTATCCTGCATTAAATGGCTGCCTGTTTATTATAGAATGATACTTTCCTTCATAGCAAGATGTTTCCAGCCACTTTACACATATCAGCTGAATATTTATAAAGTTATAAGATTTACAGAAGCCGCATATGGTCAGCAAATATGCAGCTTACACATTTACACATACAACTTTGTCACATTCTACAAACACAACCATAGAATCCACTTTGGTAAACTTATTCAGTGGCTGTCTTTCTCCAGATTTCATACATTTGATGCCCTGTTACACAGATGGAGGCGGCTTTCTTTTATTAAATTTGTCCAGAAATAAATACAACACTGCACAAATTCATATAAGTATTAATACTACCTATCGTTCACCATCTCTTCACACACACACACACACACACACACACACACACACACACACAAATATACATATAATCAGTCTGTACAATTTCAGAATTGGAACAGTCTTACTAAACACTGATTCAGACCATTATGAGCTATTATAAATTATACAGTAATTCTGTAATTCCACATGTAGAACTTTTTACTTATTTTTAACTCATTATCATACTTCCTACCCATCGAAATAACAGCTAAGACATTAAGCAAGACAACTAAAGAGCAATCCATACGTATAGCAAGATGTAGTAACTATTCATCGTCTAATTTGCGTCTCTTCGAAGGTATATCATCACCAGAAATGGGAGATGAGCATTCAGAATCAACCTGGCTTATCTCTAGGCTCTTCCGTCTTCGTAACCGTTCTTTTACTGCGTGCAGTGAATCTTCACCATTTTCTCGGAATGGAGTGTCTTCATTAGTTTTGTTTTTTGCAGGGCTATCTTCTAGTTCTATTACTTGTACATTGCTCCTCTGCTGAAGCTTATGCTTGAATCTCTTTGGTCCTGGAGCACAGGGTACTTTAGTTATAGTTATTTCATTCCGACCCTGACCTGCTATTAACAATTCATCATCAGAGAGTTCTATAACATCCACACCACTCTTATTATCTGCTATGTGGTCAAGCACCTCCTGTGACACTTTTTGACTACAAGTCGGACAGTCTTCCAACCTACACACTTTCACATTACACAATCGTAAGTGTCGGCGTTTCATATGACCCACATACATAACATAACCCGATGGACCATCAAATGACGCCTCACACTGTTCACAATAATAGACTTTCTCCTGTTTCTGCTGCATTGATGCCGGTATTGCACCTGTTTTACTTGCAGGACCTGGGCGTGGTCTTGCAGGTTGTGGAATTATTGTGATCTCATCATTAATTTTCAGTGGCTTCAGTATAGTATCACCAGACTGCAATCTCGGTGGCTGAGTAGTTTTCTTGTCCACGACACCTCTCTTTGCAACTACACTGTGAGCAGAATACACATGATTCTCAAACTGTTTATACATTCCAAATGTAGCTGTGCATACTGTGCATTTGTATGATAGGTGTGCTGGTTTTAGAGACATATTGTGATCTCTTGCAACATGACTAAGAAGTTTCCATTGATAAACCTGAAAAAAAAGAAAGAAATTCATGTAATTATAGAGTATTTTCATATACATTATTTTATTTCAAATGAACAACAAAGTGAAGCCCATACTAAAAGACTGTAGTCTAAAAATGATGCCTAGATGAGAAGAATTAATTTATTAAGCATGATTTTGATATGAAGTACACAATAAGATGTGTTATGAAACAGACTGTATCATAGCCCACCAAAAATTACTTGCTATTTGACAGTTCACATACTGGTGCTGCTTTCTTCCAACAAGAGCACTCAACATCACACCCAAACCATTCCCTATATTTTAATTATCTACCACAACAAACTGAATTCACTGCTATTTCCTTGTCTTGCTCTTTTTCTTGATTTTTTCCCCCTCTCTTTATGTTCCTGAGTAATCTTTACCTTTTTACGTAGCATTTTATCACCGTATCAGAAATGGCCAAGCCATAACCAAACCAACACAACACAAGTGGAGAATTACTGATGATGAGCAGTGTAACTATGGAAAATCAGCACGGACGCTGGAGCAAAGTCTATGCGACTGCGACTGGGTACCTAGGAAGACTTTGTAGACACAACACTTACAACAACTAATTGATTGGAATCTATGAATATTCAACTATCAGAAATGTCTCCCCAAACTTCATCTGCTGTCACTCTCCAGCTCTCTCTTAATTTACATCCTTGTGTACACTCATCTCCTTGTAATCGCGCACATCATTTTTATATAAATTATTGTATGTACTCAATATATAATTCTGCAAGCCATATGCTAAGTAAGTAAATTATAATCATGCCAATAAATAAATAAAAATAATAAAAAACATGTTGCTGTTTTGGGATTTTTAAGGGAACTAAGTTGCCAGGTCATGTCTCCTGTTCCTAACTGAGACTTAACAGCACAAGACTGAACACAGTAAAAATCTAATGCTCAGAGCCCAGAGGTGAAAGCACCAAGGTATACAGACTAGAATTGAATGCTACAGTGACAACTCAGAAGGAAAACTCAGAGAAAATAAAACAAGTGGTTAACTTAACTAAAATATTATAGCAGGAGACTGTGGCTGGCTGATGACAAGGATATTAAGATATTTTCCAGCCATTCTCTACACACTAAAATCCTCCAGCCAAAAGCAGAACAGACATCACAAAAATGGGGGACAGATTTAAATTAAATTAAATGATAAAAACCACCTTTGCAGATAAAATGTGAAACACAGTCAGCCATTGAGGCATTGTTACCAAGAATTAATGGAAGCACAACAGTTAGATTAAGAGACTGCCCATAGAGGGCTAAAAGCAGACAGTCCAACAGGATGTGGACCACTGTCAAGAGTGCACCACAGCCAAACTGGAGCAGATCCTCTCGACGTATGAGGTGGCTGTGTGTTAACTATTTATGACCATTAAGTAGGTGAGAGGTAACAACTGACGCTATGAGAGGCCCTCAGTAATGACTTCCATATGGCCGTAGAGGGCTTGATCATGCTGAGCTTGTACCATCCATTAGAGTCACACCATTCTAAACTCCAAACCCCAAGGACCTTGAGATACCAAACAGATTTTTTCCCTTTCTGTGAGGCCTATCTCCAGGGGCGGCCTGCTTAGCCAGCCAGATCCGATGTGTGTGTTCCTCAGATTGCCAAAGTGGGCCATGGTCTAAACGAAGCCCGAATTGTTAAGAGTAAATACTGAGTCATGAATAGACGACACCAGAGAATGTCGAGAGAAACAATGGTCAAGGGCTTGCAAGCCACTCAGGGAGTCGCTACAGATGACAAGTAACATCCTGGGGCAGGCTCCAAGATGTCCCAGAACATGAGAAATAGCTACCAGCTCCTCTATAAGGACACTACTCCCATGAGGCAAAGAACACTGTTCGACAAGTTTACCATAGACATAGGCATAGCCAATGCAGCCATCTACCAAGGAACTGTTGGTGTACACAATTTCTGTGCAACAAAATGTGTCTATAATTGACAGGAACTGGCTACAGAGATTTATTTGTGAAACTGATGCTTTAGAGTTGTGGGACAAATCCATACAATGCTGTAGTAAGGAACGGACCAAGGAGAGGTATGGGAAGGTTAATGGAAAGTGGGAGGGATGGAAAAGGACTCTAGCAACGAGAGAAGGGAACAAAGCCAGAATGCTATTGCAAGTCCCCACTTGGGCTGCTGTGAATGGGAAGGTAATGCAGCAGCTGGGAAAAGAAGCCTGTGATTCAGGTGATTGAGCAAGACACAAACATCAGCAATGTATAAAGCAAGGAGCTGTTGACAGCAGAACCATAGGGGAAGGATCCCAGCTACAAAAAAGGAGGCCTGTCATCGAACTTGTGCTGGAGTCCCCCGACGCTAAACAGACACCACTATGAAGACTTCTGTACACCAAGTTCCTGTAATCAAGGAGCACTAAGAAGACTTCTGTAAAGGACCAAACCATACACCAAGTTCCTATAATCAAGGAGTGACTTAATTAAGGCCTTACAAAGCTGAGGGAAGAGTTGAAGGGGCAGCTCCCCACACAATGTTACTGAGGCAGCGAAAAATATTAAGATATTGCCAGCATTTCTGTTTCAGCCGGCTCACGTGAGCCGGGCATCAAAGATCATGCCTAAGAAATGATGCATCACCACATTGTAAAGGAGTTCATCAACCAGGTATAGCTCAGAGTCCAGGTAAATTGACAGACAGCAACAAAAGTGCATAATGTGGGTTTTGGGTGCAGAAAATCAGGATGAAAAAGTGAGAGTGAATAAATAACAAGACATTAGAACTTAAAGAAATAAGACGGTGTGTGTGTGTGTGTGTGTGTGTGTGTGTGTGTGTGTGTGTGTGTGTGTGTTTTATGGCTCCCTGCAACTGCCGTTGAGTGACACAGATGCTAGCGTAGCTAAAG